>CM061062.1:238990245-239590245 GCA_030762895.1 Sophora flavescens | reverse complement strand
CATCATCTATGTTCTTAGGTTCTACTTGAGACACAAATGCCATATAATTATTCCAAGATTGATCAAATAACTTTAGTAAAACAATATAGACGCACTATACAATGATATATAAGTCAACACAGAAATATTCACAATCACACATTAATAGCGATAATTAGAAAACATATTCAATCAATATTATTTCTTTATTGTTACCCATTTTGTGTTTGGAGAAGGCTCTATGTCATGATTTCAATTTTTGGTCTTGACCTTCCACCACACCTACAAAACAGAATTTCATGTTTGTGCTATAGGTACCCAAATCTTCTTGGGTCCTTCATGGTTAGAGTATGATAAAGTTCCTTTTGGAACCCATATTTTCCTTATATGCAATGAATAATTATTTCTCCAATTCCAGAAAGTACCTTTTCTTTTGCAATAACGACATCTAGCATATTGTGACGCATTAGCATAATGAGAAACATGAAATTTTCTAAAGGTTTTTTCTCTCAATTTTATACAATATGTCAACTTGGTTTTTCATTTATTTTTGCTGTCCAAGTGATGCATTCAAGTTGGCTTTATCACTAGTAATTCTTGATAGATCACCATTCAAATCATTTATATGTTTCTCCAACTTAGGACAATTATCACGTATAGGTTGTTCCAAAACAGTAGCCAATCTTTCTTTTACAGCACAATTTTCTGTTTTTAATTCATCTAGCTCTTTGTTTAAAACAGAATTCTTCTCTTCTAGGCTTGTGATGGTTTTGTTAGACTTAATTAGCAATCTAGCAAGTATAATGGATTCTTTATAAAGTTCTTCAAAAGCATTTTACAATTCATCATAAGAAGGTTGATAATTAGAACTTACTTCATTTTCTGGTATCACTATGATTACAGGCCATCAAACACAGGTTTGCCTCCTCAGATTCGGATTCAGATTCTTCAGTGGATTCTAGATCATTATCATCCCAAGCAATGTAGGCCTTTCTTGGCTTTCTCCACTTTTTGTCCTTTGAGTCAAACTTTTCTGTTTTGTCCTTCTTTTACAGTTTTGGGCAGTCAAGCTTCATGTGGCCAATCTTTCCACGTTCATAGCATGTGATGTTGTTGGAGGAGTTGTCACCTTTGCTGAAATTTCTCCTTTAAAAAGTGGATGACTTTCTTTTGAAGTTGCCTTTCTTCATTAGGAACTTCTTGAATTTTCTAACTAGCATTCCCATCTCTTCTTCAGATTCTGCCTCTTGTGTTGAATCATCATCATCATTGTCTTCTACTTCTCTGACTTGTGATTTCAGAGCCAATCCCTTTTTTCTTCTATCAGTTTCTTCACTCTCATTCAGTCTGTTCAACTCCAATTCATGTTCTTGTAATTTCCAAACAATATGGCAATGGTCATTGATGAGGGGTCTCCAGATTCTGAGATTACAGTGACTTTAGGTTGCCATTCCCTGCTCAAGCATCTCATTACTTTGTTAATTTGATCCTCATTTGATATAGCTTTTCCAAGACCAGCAAGTTGATTGACAATGTGAGTGAATCTCTTTTTCATTTCAGTCATAGGTTCTCCTCGCTTCATTCTAAATAACTCATATTCATGTGTCAGGGTGTTCATTCTTGATCTTTTGACATATGTGGTTCCTTCATATGTTACTTGCAATGTATCCCACATCTCCTTTGCTGATTTGCAATTTGAAACCCTGAAAAACTCATCACGGCTTAAAGCAGATGTTATAATATTCTTAGCGTGTGCATTATATTGAACTCTTTTCTTAACATCCTCATTCCATTCAGTTTTAGGCTTATTTCTTGGAGCACCATTAGAATATATAGTGGAGGGGACAAATGGTCCATTTTCTACTGCATCCCATATGTCAACGTCTGCTGCCTCAAGAAAGATTACCATTCTTTCCTTCCAATAGATATACTCAGATCCATTGAAGGCAGGAGGGCGTGCAAGGATAGCCCCCTTCATTCAAACAGTCATTGGAAGCCATACTCTTATAGCTATTAAGCCAAACTTAAGAGTTTAGCTCTGATGCCAATTGTTGTTTTGGCTTCAACGACTCAAGATGGGGGTGAATTGAGTTTTCTTAAAATATTTCCCTCTTAAAAACTTTTCACAAAACTTTATTTTCATATTTGTGGCCTCAAGATCTTTTACAAAATCAATGAAGGGTTTATATAAAATCTTGAATAGAAGGTGATGAGGATAAGAAAGATTAATTCAGAATTAATAGATTACAAAATAGGTTCAGGTTCAAAATTCAGTAATAACAAAATACAGAAATTGATTAAGCCTTTAAAGATTAAGAACAAGTTATGCAAGTTTCATATACAAGCATTAACAATCAAGAACAAACTTGCAGGTTTCAGTTTCAGTATATGATGCAAGATTCAATTCAAATATTGATCCTTGATAATAGAATTGAATACACAGTTATTATTACAATTTACTCAAGGTTCAATACTGATTATGCAGATCAAGAACTGATATCAATTGAATACTTAGAACATCAAGATCACAGTTATATGTGCAAGACAGAAATTAAAGAGTTTGAGTTTAGAGATACCACACAACCAGATTTATCCTGGTTCAGTCACCACCACTGTGACCTACATCCAGTCCCCACTCCACCTGTGGGTTTTCACACACTAACACAACAAGCTTTAGCCAGGTAGCTTGAAAAACCTTTTCACCACAGAGCATTCCTTCACCTCGAGATACCACACTCTGGTGAAGAGCCTCAATGTTCTTCCTTAGGGATACCTCACCCTAATCACTCAGAGAGACTCCCTCTCTCTTTACAATCAAATAGAATGAAAAATTGATTCCTAACTCTCAATAGTCAGATATACAAATTGAAGCACTTATGAGAATGAAACACTCTTTTCATAATAAGCTCAAGCAAGATGATGAGTGATATGTTCATTGTTATGATCGATATATATAAAAAGTGTTCCATTGATCCCTCTTTATATAGAAAACAAGTTATCGTCGTTGGGATCAATCAAAACAGATTTGGATCTGATAACCGAATCTTTTTTCTTGATTCTGGTTCTTGAAATAAGGTTCTACATCGGTTCTTATAGCATTCGCGTCCATCTTGAAAGTAAGCGCATCCATCTAGCCACGTCAGCAGACGAAAGTACTAAAAACACAAAGTAATTGGACGAGCTCCAATTAGTAGACAAGCTCCGTATGCCACGCCATTGGACTGAGCTTCTGATTAAGGACTTAGCAAGTCCAAAGACTTGTGTGGACGAGCGCTTCTATCACTTGTGTGGACGAGCACTTCTGTCACTTTAGTGGATGAGCACTTCTGTCACTTTAGTGGATGGGCGCTTGTATCACTTTAGTGGATGAGCACTTCTGATCACTTTAGTGGACGAGCAGTTGTATCACTTCAGTGGACGAGCACTTCTATCACTTTAGTGTACAAGTGCTTGTGTCACTTTAGTGGACGAGCACTTCTATCACTTTAGTGGACGAGCACTTGTATCACTTCAGTGGACGAGCACTTCTATTACTTGTGTTGGACGAGCGCTTCTATTACTTGTGTTGGACGAGCGCTTCTATCACTTGTGTTGGACGAGCACTTCTATTACTTCGTTGGACGAGCGCTTCTTATTTCAAAAAATCATTTTCATTAATGAAAACTTATTCCTTTTAATGCTGGTTGTGAAAATTGATTTTTTTCGTGCAAGACTTAAATCTAACATTCTCTTTTAAGGTGGTCTTGATGATTCCTTGATCTTTGTCTTTGCTCTTTGATTCCTCCGTGTAGCTCTTTTGATTTCTTCAAGTTCTTCCTTGAATATTTTCCTTGAATTTGCTTAATGAACTTGTTGATCGCTGCTTGATACCTGTCTTTACAATTTGACACTAAAACACTTGCATACACATTAAATTGTATTTGTCATATATCAAAATCTCTAAGTCATTGAGTCTTACACAGTGTAGCCAGTTTCAATCAGCTCCCAATATACAAATTATGTGGATCAAAAAAAGCCACCATTCTCTTTTTCCAGTAGTCATAATCACTACCATCAAAGAGTGGAGGTTTGTTGATTGCTTGTCCTTCTGTATCCATGCTTGCTGGACCGTACTCCCTCAGCACTTGTTAGATGCTCAACCCTTTCGAGACTGAGCTCCGATACCAACTAAAGTTGACACAGGGAAACACAAGAAGGTGGGTTGAATTATGTTTCTTAACAGTTTTTCTAAAAGCCTTTTCTTAAAATATTTTTGCAAGCAAGAAAAGAAATATACACAGAGATAAAATATCTTTTCTAAAAGCCTCCATTGGGCCTTGTTTGAAGCTCTACATAGAAACTGTTAAGAATAGAGCAGTTGGCATATTAGTAGTGGTGATTCCATCAACTTCTGGACAGACAATTGGCTTTTTCATTCATCTAAAACAGTTGTATATGTGCTGCAATTTCATGTGGCTATTCAGGATTCCTTAAAGGCTAAAGTCACTGATTTCATGGTTGGTAACTCATGGTCTATTCCTTCCGTTTTAGCCTTTAAGTCCCCTGATCTGTTTGCTGAAATAAACAGTATGCACATTCCCATTGATTATGGTGAGGATTGCTTAATTTTGAAGCATAATGATAGTGGTGCTGTAAGATTTAAGAATGCATACATTTATCTTAATCATGATGCTCAGGCTGTTTGTTGGGGTAAATTAATATGGACTTCTACCATTTCTCCATCAAGATCATTTTGTCTACGGACATTCTTACAGAATAAACTGCCAACTGATGAAAATCTAAACCTAAGAGGAGTGATCATTGTTTCTGTTTGTAGCCTTTGGGTTATAACAGATGAGTCCTCGGATATCCTCTTTCTCATATGTGGTTTTCCAAGCAGAATTTGGTCTTGGCTTTCCTCTATGTTGTGATGTGATGTTGATTTATCTGCTTTTAAAATAGTGATTCCCTATTGTAGCAAAAATCGGTGCTCACAGGTGAGTGATGTACTGAAATCAAGTATTATTCACTATTTTTGGTATATTTGGTTTTGCATAAACCAATTTAGATTTAGTGATAGGCATTTGTCCCTCAACTATGCTATTAGTTGCATAGATGCAGCAGCTAAATTATCAGGTAGGACCTCTAGAGGCTCCATGTCTAATTCCCTAGATGATTTTCTAATCCTAAAGTCGTTTCCAGTAGTTGGCCACACTTCAAAGTCTCCTAAGATCATTGAAGTCCGCTGGCATCCTCCCCTCTGTTAATGGATAAAATGCAACTCTGATGGGGCTTCAAAATGGAACCCAGGGCATGCTTCTCGTGGTGATATTTTTAGAGGCATGAGAGATGAAATTTTAGGTTGCTTCTCATATTACATTAGCATTTCCTCCTCTCTATATGCTGAAATCACAACTGCTATATATTCTATCTATTGAAATTGCTTTCAAGAGAAATTGGAGTAAGTTGTGGTTGGAATGTGATTCAAAAATTGTAGTTGATGCTTTCTCCAATGTTAACATAGTTCCTTAAAGGCTGAAAAATAGATGGAGAAATTTTATTTGTTTGACTAAAATGATGCCTTTTAGAGTATCTCGCATCTATAGGGAGGGAAATACTAGTGCTGATAAACTAGCCTCTTATGGTTTATCTAGCCAATGTTTCACTTGGTGGGATACTGCACCTAGTTTTATTTTGGAGGACTTTAACCACAATAGGTTCGGTCTTCCAATGTTTAGATTTTCTTTATTTTCCTATTCTAAGCATGGGTTTTAGTTTGGTCCCCCATACTTTTTTGGTATTCTTTTATCATTTTCTAAAAATAAATTTGTTAATGAACTGCAAATGATAGATGGCGATTAAGGTGCCAACCTAGTTGGAATATTTTTCCTTATTACGATGCCTTTGCACATTAACTCTCTTTTACTAAAAAAAATATTTACTTAAGCTGAATGGTGGGGCTAAAAATTGAATATAAGCAATGGATGCTCTATATATGGTATTCTATTAATTAAGGAAATCAAAATTAATTATCATTTTATAAACAAATTTAAAATCATAATTCCATGAGAAATCTCCATAGGCATGGCTTGAAAGTTTTTTTCCTCCTAATTTTAGAAAGTTTACATTAGTATTTAAAAATTACATACCTACGAAAAATTACACCGAATCAAATTCGAAACCTTTAGACCTTTGTTGTTTGATCCTACTGGTTTAGCCAATTATTTTTGGCCAATTGGTTATATATATTCTTTTTGTCAGCTATCTTAATTATTTTGTTGAACTTGGCTTCATAATTTTTATTAGTGTCATGTTAGTTCTCTATATTTTCAAATACTAATTAACTTCATTAACCTTTCTATAAGTTTTCATCTAACACTGTCATATTTAGGGATGACAATTTTATCAGTACCCGTGGATATTCATGGATAAAAATCACAAAGGGCATGGGGCGGGTATCTTAATGGGTACATGTGAGTAAAATAATTGGATATTTTTGCTACCCGCTTGCTAATAGGGGGAGAGTGGGTATTGAGATACTTGTACCCATTCTTTTTTTAGATTACAAAATTAATAGGTAGTTAAGGTCACGATAGTTGATATTCCTCAGTCATGACTCATGAGGCTGTAGCATATTTTAAATGAGTATCTTAAATTAATAGTTCTATGTTCTACCTTTTGGGTTTATGGTGCGAAAAAAATTATTCTATGACATTGTGAATGATATTATGTTAATTTATATGGCAATTTCTGTTAAATTTCATTTTAGAATTGTTATGTGATAATATGTATTGTAACACCCCCTCGTCGCTATATTTCAACTCGATATGGAAAAACATAAATAATAAAATAAAATAGTGTTGGTTGCTTTCAGAAAGTAAATTAGGTATATAATTATGTTCGAAAATGCGGGTCTAAAATTTTTCTTACAATACGAATATTACAGACGTCATGGCAAGAAAATAAAATCATAATACATATATCACAGTATAAACCTCCACAGAATCATTAATACATTTTACTCGCCGAGGTGTACAAGTTTTTAAATAGCCATAACAGACCATAATAAATACTTTGAAAAGACTCCAAAACCCTTACACCAAAAAGATGACTCCACAGCTGGTCAAAACCCAGAGATGTCTGTTGGGAAATTCTCCAACGTCATCCCCATCATCGGATACCACGAAAACAAGGCTTTGTAATTCACTCCTATAAGTGGTATGAGAGAAAAACAGGGTCTTGCCCACAACAGTTCACACATCGTTAATTGTTATCATCATAATCTTCAATTCTCATGGACTCATGATGATCTAGACTACCGTTGATACAAAACTGTACACATATCCACAAATACCATAAGGTCTTCCACATGTACATAGCAAGGGTGAGTTACTAATAATAAGAGTTTATCATAACAATCATATACTCGACACTGTAACACCCTTCTCGGGTGCTACATTGTCTGTGACTTTTCTATTTTATGAGATCGAGTAAAGCGGAAAATAATTATGTTTGACCAAAAATACGGGTTTACTTTTTGCTTTCTCTTTTCGTAAATAAATGATACATATTCTTTAACATACATCATCAACTCATATATAAATATTTTACAGACCATGCTCCAAGTATTGTCAGTCATAAACAGACATATCCAAAAAATGGTGGAAATACCAATGCCAGTATATTAACAACAAGCTGGAAATAGGTTTAAAATAAAAATAACAGTATTGGAGATGTAGCTTCACAAAATATAACATAGACACTCGACTTATCATGCTGGTCAATACAAAATAATGACGGAATGTCATCCCTACATAACTATAACAGTCATGGATGATACACCGTCACGCCATGAGTATACTCCTCAGGTACACTATACTAAAGTCATCGAGATTGTGTCCATGTCTCTACATCATCTCAAACTCCAGTTGAGTGTGATGGAGAAACAGTGTTGTCGTCAACTTCACCGATCGTAAAATAGAACAGAAAACCAGAAAATACATAAATCAGGTGAGATCCCCATTCATCTTACACATAACGCAGATATCCAGTGGTACGAGACACGGGTACGTAAAACTATCAACACACAGTTATATCATCAAATAACAGAAATAACAATGTTTCACAGAAACATAATCACAAGGCGGCGTTTTTACTAGATAGGAGACATCTAAGACTCGAGGAATAACCTCTGATTCCTATACCATGGTTTTAAAAAACAGTCGAAGAGAGTTGTTCGGAGGATTGTTTCGTATTCCAGCAGCCTTGGGTAATAAAATGTGTCATCAGTCAGCAACGTGCACATAGGCTTTTTAGTGAACATCCTACACTACTAGAAAACACGTAGTGTCTAGTCGAGTATGTCGGTGTATTGCAAGATCACCATACCGTAGAGGAGCAACCAACTGGGCCTATATGAGTATTTCATACCCTGACACCCCCGAGCATCAACCAGATCGTCACTACGGAATTCGCACCCGCATTAAAGTGTTAGCTCAATCTCCTAGGCACAACGGCCTTATAGAACATAGTTTCACTATGTGTTTAGGTAAACTTTGCCAGAAATGCGGTCTTCTCATCCATTCACCGGATGACATCTTGATTCCATCAGAATCTTTTTAACGTGCTTTATCAGATGCTAGATGTTATTAAGTCCGAATCACCGGTACTTAACATCAAGCTAAAGTTATCAAGTAACCTTTCATCTTTGAGCAAAGATTTCTTAAAGTACTTGATTAAAAGTCCTAACACATTATGAGATTGGATCACAAGTCCAATTAATTATTTCTCTGCACTTTTCTAGTTTAGCCTTTTTCTTGGCTTCCAATAAAAACAAATCATTCTGAGTCCATTAAATTTTATGTGGATGCGAATAATGAATTATCCATACTTTACGACATAAGGTCTTGTTCCACCCTACATCATAAATTATTAAGTTTGTATTTTCACTAAGTCGTTCATGACTTGGGTTTTTACATTTTACTGTAAATGTTCGTCTTTGAAGACTAAAATCCTTTTGGATTAAAACCAAAACATTTAGATAAAATCAAATCAATTTTAATAACAATTTTCATAAAAAAAATACAAAGGTATCAATTTCCCAAAATATTTTCTCGAAAATCTTTAAAAATGCTAGACGACGGTTTCACCGCTTTTTACTGAATTCAGGCCCAAAAGCCATACTTTTTAGAATATGATTCTTCACCTCAAATATATTACTTTCATAGGTTATAATACTCATGTGAAGATGTTGAAACACTGATTTTACATCTTTCTCTCCATTTATACGAAATTCCTAAAATTTTGATCGAACGTCGTTAAGTTTGTAAATCGCGTAATTTCTTTTTCAACGATTTTAATTTCTAATAGTCCAAAACTCATTCGGAGTTTGAGAACACTTAGATAGGTATGAAAAACAGTCTCTAACTGTCCAATTACATAAATTTTTGAAAATTTCAGTTTAGTCCCTAAACTTTCATTAATTGCAAAAAGATCCTTATTTACTTAAAACTTCATAACTTTTTATTTATAACTTCAAATCACACCAAACCAACTTCTATAGAAATATGTTTAAAATTTGGGACTTGATCTAATTTGAAAAAACTTATATGATTAAATCACACCAAACCAACATTAGTTGGGACTTGATCTAATTTGAAAACACTTATATGTTTAAAAGTTGTGTGATGCACGGGCGTAGTAGGTGTGATTATTTTACACTTTTTATATTTTTAAATGTTAAAAATAATAATTTAAAGAGAAACGAATAAGTATTTGTATATTATTTGAAATGAAAAGTAATCGCATATGTTTTTATTTGGAACTTCTAAATGTGAAAATATTGATGTCATTAAAACTTTTAAAATTTGATATTGCAGATACCATATAAGCATTTAAATACAGAAAATTTAAAACTTTTAAAATTTGAGATTGCCGCTACCATATAAACATTTGAATACGGAAAATTAACATTTAAAAACAAAGGCAAAAAGCTCTGACCTAGGTGTGTCCCCGAGACCCAACTCACCTAAACTTTCGAGCACCAAAAAAAAAAAAACAAAGGCAAAAAGTGTGAGATACAACAAAAGATTTTTGTTTAATGTAATTGGTATTGAGAAGTTTGTTTATTTGAAGCATATAATGTAACACACTTCTCGGGCGCTACATCGTAAGTGACATTTTAAGGCCCAAAAGTAGGTTAATTAAAATTGGCTATAAAAGAATGGGTTTTTTTTTGCTTTTTCGTAAGTCATAAATATAACTACTTTGATTTAAATGAATGGACAATAAAATATTCTATTGTCACAATAAGGGTCATGAGTTCGAAAATCATTTACATAATATACCCAAGCCGAATCATAAACATAAATCATAATGTACAGCCTCAACATAAAGATGTGGAGTCATAGCTCCTAAAATATAAGATACTTGAAGTCACAGCTCCATAGACAGTTACATTAACTCCCAAACATACCCAGCTGACCAAACTAAAATATAAAATATCATCCTTTCTCGTTAATAGTGAGAAGGACAAACCCAACTGGCGTGATCTAGTGAAAACTCTATTTGAGTTCACTACCGACGTCGTCACAAAAGACTCTACTAGAGTTACTACAACAGTAACTCTCGAACCAAAACCATTTCCTCTTAAAAGAGGAAAAGCATGGTCTACGAACCATTGACAGTATGAAAGACGTCCACTAGAAATTCCACCATAGCGTCCACAAGCTCGAACCTCAATGCGTCAGCCAAGCGACATCTTGACGTCTCAATCTTCTCAAAAGAGTACAGAAGGCACATAGCTAGCCAACATAGGCAATATAAAAATAAGGTGAGATTTCCATTTATCTTACACATAAGGAAGACGTGCAGTGGTACGACTCTCAGGTACGTACAATTAATAATTATCAATCATATCTATACTCATAACAAAACAATAATGTTTCACAGAAACATGACCACACAGCACCGCGATTTCCTAGATAGAAGACATCTAAGACTTGAGGAATGACCTTTGAATTCCTATACCATGGTTTTACGAACAGTCGGAGGGAGTGGTTTGGAGGATAGTTTCGGAGGTACTAGCCTTGGGTAATAAAGAATGCATCAATAGAAGATGGCGTTCACGTCATAGGCTTTTTAGGGAACATCCTACACTACCATAAAACACGTGGTGTCTAGTCGAGTATGTCGGTGCTTTGCAAGATCACCACATCAAAGAGGGGCTACCAACTGGGCCTATGTGAGTATTTCATACCCTGACACCCCCTATAATAAGAAAGATTCGCCTCTACGGAATCACACCCGCATTAAAGTGTTAGCTCCTTCTCCTAGGCACAACGGCCTTACAAAACATAGTTTCACTGTGTTTAGGCAAAATTGCCGGAAAATGCGTTCTTCTTGTCTTTCCATCGGATGACATCTTGATTCCATCGTAATTCTTTCCACGTGCTTTCTCAGATGCTAGATTTTCTTAACATCGAGCGGAAGTTCTCAAGTAACCTTTCATCTTTGTGTAAAGATATCTTAAAACACTTGATTAAAAGTCTTAACGCATTATGAGATTGGAACACAAGTCCAATTATTTATTTCTCTGTACTTTTCTAATTGAGCCTTTTTCTTTAGCTTGCAAGAAAACAAATCATTCTGCGTTCATTAAATTTTATGCAATATGGATAATGAATTATCGATACTTTATGACATAAGGTCGTGTTCCACCCCACGTCATAAATTATTACATTCGTATTTTCACTAAGTCGTTCTTGACTTAGGTTTTTACATTTTACTGTAAAAGCTCGTCTTTGAAGACTAAAATCCTTTTGACTTAAAACCAAAATATTTAGATAACATAAAATCAATTTTTAAGAATAATTTCCATCAAAGATACATAGGTATCAATTTCTCAAAACATTTGCTCGAAAATCCTTAAAAACGTTTAACGACGGTTTCGCTGCTTTTTACTGAATTTAGGTCCAAATGCCATATTTTTAAAAACATTGTTCTTCACCTCAAATGTATTACTCTCCTAGGTCATATTACTCATATGAAAATTTTTAAACACTGATTTTACATCTAAATCTCCAGTTATACAAAATTTCTAAGAATTTGACCGAACGTCGTTAAGTTATAAATCGCATAAATCCTTTTTCAATGATTTTACCCTCTAATGGTCCAAAACTCAATTTTGGAGTTTTAGAACAGTTTGATAAGCATGAAAAACAATTTCTAACTGTCCAATTACATAAATTTTGGAAAATTGCGGTTTGGTCCCTAAACTTTCATTTATTACAAAAAGGTCCTTATTCACTTAAAACTTTATAACTTTTTATTTATAACTTCAAATCACACCAAACAAAATTCTTTAGAAATATTTTTCAGTTGCCCTCAAATTTCCAGAAATTATATTTCTGCCCAAATATTTTACAATATTTGCAAAAAAAGGTCCTTGTTTACAAAAAAAACTTATAACTTTTTATGTATTAATGCAATTAACACCAAATCAATTTCTATGGTTTTGCCTCATCAAGGACTACAATCTTAACACACAAGAACATGAATTTCAGTGCAGCCACTGAAATTCTCAGAAATTGCATTTTAGTCTCCAAGGACTCATAAAATCATATATTTCAATATACACATCCAAATCAATCCAAACCAATTTCTATATTCTTATATATTCATTCAATCCTCATCAAAATTATTCAAACAATTTAAATCAACATGGAACCCATTACTCATTTATGGCCGAATGGCCCAATTAATCATGTTAAGTTTTTTTTTTTAACAATTCAATCAAACAACAACCAAGGTTACAATTAGAGATCATTTGAACTAAAATCAACATATATCATACCATATCACAACCAAGCATCAAATCAAATCCTCCAAGAGGATCATGTAAAACCCTGTTTTTCGTATGCTTCTTTATCAGTAAATACATGCTTTAATGTGTTTATTTTTTATAAAATCTAGAGGATGATTTTATTTAAAATAAAATCATTTTCTTGTGTTTTTTTACCGTATGAAGTCATAGTAAAATTTTAGGTCGAAAATTCAGACGAAAACCGGTCTGGGTTCTCACAGCCAGTACAAGTTTACTGAGCTAGAGACCAAATTTTAATTCCTAAACGAGACGGTTAGTGTTTTTATGATGTTTTGTGTGGGTTTGGAGTTTTTTGAAAAATCTTGTTCGAGGCCAAATCTTAGGGATTTCCCGGGTAAAATCGTCGGGAAATACGATCGGGGAAGTCATCTGATACGCAATGGAGCAGAGCATTAGGAGGATGAAGTGACTTGATGTGAAGGTTATGACACACCTCAAAAGGTGAATCATGACTTTTTTTCAAAAATCTCACTTTTTCATCTTTCTCTCTCCAATCACATCACATCAACATAACTCCTTATCCTCTCTACAAGCAACCCACCTTCTTTCTTCTCTTCTTTATTCCTCTCCCAAAACCGTGACCCTATCCTCTCACTCTCTATAAACACTCTTCATTTCCACACTTCATCACTTTCCTCCATTTCTCACATTTACACTTTACTACATTTCTTCTTCTTCTTCTCTCTTACAAAGTTTACATTTTTATCAAGCTTTTCTCTTAGAGTTCTTCATCAAAGTTGTTCATCTTGTTAAGGTTAATACTTCTATGTAGTTCTTTTTCAAAGTTTCATCTTTTATTTCAAAGTTTTCTTCATATGTCCTTTATGTGCTTTTAATTTCTAAAACCTCTCAAAAATGGTAGAAAACTCCTTTGAGTTGAAACCACTTTCTATATTCTTGTATTTACTCATACTACCACATACTAAACGGTTGTGTAAAACAAAGTTTCATAACCCCTTCTTCCTAAGGAGTCTGAAACCATGTATATGGTTTAGGTGAATCTTGTTTCAACTTTTACATGTATGACTTTGTATTTGAGTTTCAATTCCAAGATGATCATGGACCAAGCCTCCCTTATGTTAAAGGATGCTATGTTTAAGTGCTTGGAAAGTTTAAAGATTTTTACCCTATTTTATGTAAAGACCAAAACCAATGAGTTTTAAGGCAATGGTGTTGAAGTTTTGTTTTCCAAAATGATCATGGATTAAGACTCCTTGATATAGAAGGATGCTAAGTCCAAGAGATTGGAAAGTTTGAAGATTTATGACCCCTATTTCTTGAAAAGGCCGAAACCTTAAATGGTTATGGCAAAGATGTTGAGTGTTGTTTTCCAAACTGATCATGGACTAAAAAGCTGCTCCTTATGTTAAAGGATGCTATGTCCAAGTGATTGGAAGGTTTAAAATATTTTATTGCTTTATTTTCCTATGATGACCGAATGTAACATTTGACCTAGGATGTGTTATTTTATTTTGTTTTCCAAGACGATTATGGATTAAAGCTCCTTCATGTTAAAGGATGCTATGTCCAAAAGATAGGATGATTTAAAGATCTCTAACCTCACAAACTTGCAAACCTAAGAGTTCATGGTCTAAGAGATTTGATTTTTCCATTTTCAGAAATGATCATGGTTTCAAGCTCCTTACTATGTATGGATACTAACCTAAAGAGATTGGAAAGTTTAGAAATTCCTAGCCTATTTACCTATGCTTGGCCGAAACCCTAAGTCAAGTACTTAGTAGGATTTTTAATTCAACTTTGTTAAAAGATTGTTGTTTATGAACTTCTAGCACTTAAGGATCATAAATCCAAGAGTCGCATAAATTTCGGAAACCCCTAATCCTTGTTTATTGTATGAACCGAACCTATACCTTGTGGTTAGTGTTCTCGAGTTTATTTTTTTTAACTAATGATTTTATGTTGGTAACCTTACACTTCCATCGTAGGAGAAGCGAGGACGTTCGTGAACCTTCTTTTCATATCCAAAACTCTTAACTCCGACGTGAGGTAAGAGAGGATTTCCTAAAGATATTCAATAACTGTATGCATGTGTGTATGTGTTTAACTGGATATTTATATGTTGATTGAGCTTACTTAGTTATCTAATATACTTGAATTGTTATGCTATTATCCGATGTTGAACTGTGCTTGTTCTAAATGTTATAATGCATATCTGTGATGAACTGCTTTCAACTGTGATATTAGCATTGAACTGAGAATATATACTGCTGTTGATTGAAAGTTTGCTAAGACAGACTTGTGTCTGTGCTCAACTGTTATAAGGATTAAAAACCTTAATAAGCTTTGAAGATGAAAGGATTGGTGTTCTTTTCCAAAAGCTCATTAACTTAAGCTACTTATTTTAAATGTTGAAATGGTTTTGGTGAACTATTGTTATACAAGAGAAAAATCGTTTTCGAACTATGTGTCTTCAAGTGAAAACTTTCAAGATTATTTAACAATATCCTATTGGGTATTTTCAAAGATAAAAGTATTTCAAAGATGCTTTATAAAAGATTTTCAAAGAAAAGGTTTTCTCCTAAATGTTTTAAAAACTGTCCGATAGCTTGGATAGGTTATCGAGGATTCGATTTTGAATTTTATTTTCACTAAACGAAAAATAAGTACTTAAGAAAGAGAATCTAGTATGCGAGACGTCGCCTCTAGTATTCATTTATACGCACGTGATCTTGGATCAGTGTTAATTCGGGGCCATGAGTCCTATTCATGATGTTCTGGACTGAGAGTCCAATTCTCGAAATCGAGGACAGTGCGTTCTGATTTCGTTGTTGTGGGCTATTGTCTTTATCATGTTAAGTTCAAAACATGAATAAAATCATAAGTGATTTATATGACCACAACCCTTGACTGCGCCATCGGTCTCGGGTGTTGTGATTGAGCATTCGGACTGTGTGTCCTATTTTTCTAAGTTTTCAAGTGATGGGGAAATGATGATTAAGTCGTTATCTTTGAGTTGGGACAGAAAAAAGAATGAACACAAAGAAAACCTTTTGAATAAAATATTTTCCCATGTGCATTTCCCCAGGCATACGTGCTTTCTTACATATCAGATACAAGGTGGTATCTGGGAGTCAGTCCATGTGACCGGTTCAGAGACACATGTGACGTTGCTCGTCCTAAGACTTTAAATGCATGAGGGTATGGAGGCAACTTCCCGGTGGGCTAGAGATTGACCAACTCTAATTCTTCTCCAGTGGAAAACGGTGTTGATATCTCATGAGATTAAGTTAGAGCCTGACATTGAAGTGCCATGCATATTTTCAAAGGTGGACTATACGGGTTTGAGACCCTTTGATATAACACTGTTATGTTATGTATATGCATGATTTAACTGCTTATATGATTATGTGATGTATGTATCATGTATATGGTTGTTGTGAGATATATCTTATGACGGTATCTCACTCTTGCACATCTGTATATTCTGTTCTTTTCTTGTACCGGGTATGCGCGTTCTTTTAGATGGATCCGAACATTCCCTTGGCACAGTCGACCTAAAGGAACGAAGTGTTTGATCATGCTGGGACGGCAGGGAACTGGACTATACATGATGGTGCGACGACCTCGACGTATCGAGGACCAATCACGACTACCGAGACGAATGCTAACGGAGTGCTCGTATGAAGGATTCATACCGTTGAGGATGAGGAGGAGGAGGAGCCAGAGTACCATCCGCATGATCCCGGAGATGACGACGTCCCTATCGATGATGGCGGTGACGTTATCGTTCCAGCATCTGATATCTCATCTGGGGGTAGCGTTTATGGTCGCTCTGCATGCAGGAGGCATTGTTAGATCGTTCGTCGGCTTTTGAAGTTGTCCTGATAGTCCCTAGGCTTTTAGAGCCATCTTTTGAGTCTTGTACCCAGTTCCCTATCCTCGATTTGATGTTTAATTTTACCTGTTTCTTCAGTAGCTGTTTTAGTGTATGTTGGCCAATTCGACAAGGCCTGTTTTGCAATCAAACCTAATATCCCAAGTGGGACAGTTATATTTATATGTATGATGTTCATTTTCATGTTGTGGGTGTTCATCACCTTTTCTTAACTTCTTTTAACAAAAAAAAATTGAGTACCCTTTTTCAGTAACCCTATATTAAAGGTTATTTTTTCGAAAGCGACCAGCGTTTTAAATAGGTTTCTTTTCTGCAATGGGTAACCATGTGATGCCGGGTTTTAGGGAATCACATTAGTTGGTATCAGAGCTAGTCGAGTATTTCGGGAATGTTTGGGTTTAGGTCTGTTGTATTGAAGTTGTGTTTTTCTCTGTCTGGATGTTGTTTGAATTACTTCTTTGAGGTAATGTGTGATAACCCGTGGTTCACATCCCTTTTCTGTCTGTTATCTGACTGCTTGTCTGGTAGAGGTTTGTATGAACCAAAAAGGTGCTCGTGGACGTGGACGAGGCTATGGAGGAATGGATTTCGCTGCCCAAGCACTGGCTGACGTGGCCGCTGCCATAGCTCTTTAGACGGCTAATGCTGCTACCCAGAACCAACAGGAGCAACAGAGGGTAGAACAAGCTACAGAGGGAAGGCATCTGGACGCTTTCCGACGTTAGAATCCATCGCAGTTTGATGGAGACGTGGATCCAATAAAGGCTGATCTTTGGATTCAAGAGCTAGAGAAGATCTTCGATCTGGTACACACTCCAGAGGAATCTAAGGTACCCTATTCCGTGTTCCAGGTAGTGGGCGATGTGGAGTACTGGTGGAAGGGCACCAGGCAGTTGTTGGAGGCTGAGCACCAGGCGATCACCTAGGGAGTATTCCGTGGCAAGTTTCTAGAAAAATACTTTCCCCAGAGTGCCCGAAAAGAGAAGAAGCAGGAGTTCATGAGGCTGAGTCAGCGGGACCTGACAGTAGGAGAGTATGCGGCGAGGTTTGAATCCCTTTCCAAGTATTTCCATTTCTTTCAAGACAATCCCAGTCAGGAATGGAAGTGTGACCAGTTTGAAGCCGGTTTGCGCTTCGAGATTAAAGAATCGGTATTGCTGTTGGAGATCAGGAACTTCCAAGCACTAGTGGAGAAGTGCCGGAAAATTGAGATGATGCACAGAGGAAGGGATAACAATAGAAGCACAGGAGGACCTGTTCGTCCTAAGAGCCAGAATCAAGGCCAGAATTCAAAATGGAAGCAGAACCAGGGGAAGCCGTATCACCAGGCATCTAGCTACAACCAAAAACAACAAGAAGCTCGTCCCAGTGTTTCGAGGACAGGAAGTGGAGGCCAGAGAAGCAACGATAAAGGCCAAGAAAGGAGATGTTTCAGGTGTGGAGATCCGAGCCACCTGGACAATGCTTGCCCGGAGAAGGATTACAAGTGTAACAACTGTGACCGCGTAGGACACTTGGCAAAGGAGTGTCGTGCACCGAAGAGGGAGCATTCTGTCAACCATGCCAGAGTAAACAAGCCAACCATTAAGGGAAGAGTGTATACCATGAGGGAGCATTCTGTCAACCATGCCAGAGTAAACAAGCCAACCGTTAAGGGAAGAGTGTATACCATGAGTGGTGCTGAGGCATCGAACTCCGTTGATCTTGCGCAAGGTAAGTGCGACATTACTGGTAATCTCTTGTTTGTACTTTTCGATTCATGTGCAACTCATTCTTTTATTTCGATGGATCGTGTGAAAATTCTAGACTTGCCTGCTTCTTCATTGCCATATAATCTGATTGTTTCTACCCCAACTGCTGAACCTGTGACTGTTAATTATGTTTGCTTAAATTGTCCTATCATCGTTCAGAATAGACATTTCCTTGTAGACTTGATCTGTTTGCCTTTAGCACAATTAGATATAATCTTAGGCATGGATTGGTTATCTTTCAATCATATCCTAATATATTGTGCTTAGAAAACCTTAATCTTTAGGGAGGAGATTTCTGGATTTTTATTTGCTAGTTAGGTAAGAGCTTCTTTGAAAGAAGGAGCTCAAGGTTACATGTTACTATTTTCCTTGGACGTCTACAGCGAGTTTGACTTGGAATCCATACCTGTCGTTCGAGAGTTTCCGGAGGTTTTCCCTGAGGATGTACCTGGATTGCCACCTATTCGGGAGATCGAGTTCGCGATTGATCTGGTTCCATGCACTGGACCAATATCCACGACACCATATCACATGTCGCCATCAGAGTTAGAAACCTTGAAGGACCAACTTGAGGAGTTGATGAGGAAAGAGTTTATACGACCTAGTGTGTCACCGTGGGGAGCTCCAGTCCTGCTAGTAAAGAAGAAAGATGGAACTGCTAGGCTGTGTGTGGACTTTCGTCAGTTAAACAAAGTCACGATTAAAAACAGATATCCTCTTCCAAGGATAGATGATTTTATGGATCAGTTGCGTGGCGCGGTAATGTTTTCAAAGATAGATTTGCAGTCAGGATACCACCAGATACGAGTAAAAGCAGAAGATGTTCCTAAGACAGTTTTTCAAACACTCTATGGGCATTATGAGTATTTGGTGATGCCGTTTGGAGTGACAAATGCACTTGCTATATTCATGGACTATATGAATAGGATCTTTCGTCCCTTTTTGGATCAGTTCCTAGTCGTCTTCATTGATGACATTCTGATCTATTCTCCGGACAAGGAGACTTATGCTGAACACCTCAGCATTGTTCTTCAGATCTTGAGAGAGAAGCAGCTCTATGCGAAACCAGAGAAGTGTGAGTTTTGGTTGGATCAGGTTCAATTCTTGGGTCACGTAATATCCCGCGAAGGAATCGCTGTGGATCCGACGAAGGTTGAGGCTGTTTTGGAATGGGAAAGACTGACAACGGTAACAGAAATCCGTAGTTTTGTGGGTTTGGCAGGCTACTACAGGAGGTTCATTGAGGGATTTTCCAAGATTGTAGGACCTCTCACCCAGTTGACTCATAAGGACCAAGCATTTGTGTGGACAGAAGCCTGTGAGAGAAGCTTCCAAGAGCTGAAAATGAGGTTGACAACCTCACCGGTATTGATCCTACCTAATCCCAAGGAATCTTTTGAGGTTTACTGTGATGCTTCGCATCAAGGTTTGGGCTGTGTGCTGATGCAAAATCAGAAAGTTGTAGCTTATGCTTCGAGGCAGTTGAAGATTCATGAGAGGAACTATCCAACGCACGATTTAGAACTGGCTGCTATGGTCTTTGCTTTAAAAATCTGGAGACATTACTTGTACGGGGCTACTTTTAATGTTTTCAGTGACCATAAGAGCTTGAAGTACCTGTTTAATCAGAAGGAGTTGAATATGCGTCAGAGATGTTGGTTAGAATTCCTGAAGGATTATGACTTTCAACTTCAGTATCACCCTGGAAAGGCGAATATAGTGGCCGATGCCTTGAGCAGGAAGTCAATTCACGCATCAGTGATGATGGTTAAAGAGCAGGAATTGCTGGAACATTCCGAGATCTAAGCTTGTCAGTTGAGAGTACGCCAGGAAAACTGTGTCTGAACAGGACCACCGTGTCAAATGGATTAATGGAGTAGATAAAGGAGAAGTAAGAGACTGATCAATATCTGCAGACAGAAAGAGACTTAGTACGTCAAGGAGCTCTGTCAGAGTTTAGAGAAGGAACAGATGGAATCTTGAGGTTTGGCGAGAGAATCTGTGTACCTGATGATGCTGAGTTGAGGAAGCTGATTTTAGAAGAGGCTCATGAGAGCAGGTTGAGTATGCACCCAAGGGGCCACGAAGATGTATCAAGATCTTAAGAAGTTGTACTTGTAGTATGGGATGAAGAGAGATGTAATGGAATACGTCACTTCTTGTTTGGTATGTCAGAAAGCCAAAGTGGAACACCAGAGACCAGTAGGAATGTTACAGTCTTTAGATGTTCGAGAATGGAAATGGGATGGAATCTCGATGGATTTCGTGACCAGTTTACTAAGGACTAAGAAGGGTTATGAGGCTATATGGGTAATAGTGGACCGACTGACTAAGTCAGCTCACTTTTTGACAATCAATATAAGATACTCTATGGATAAGTTAACCCAACTGTACATCGGAGAGATTGTTAGACTGCATGGTATGCCTTCGAGCATTGTTTCAGACCGAGACCCACGGTTTACATCGAGGTTTTGGTAGAGTTGGCAAAAATCAATTGGAACGAAACTCAGGTTGAGTTCCACATATCATCCGCAGACTGATGGACAAACGAAAAGAACAATCCAGTCACTAGAGGACTTACTGAGAGCTTGTGTTTTGGAGGATGTTGGGGGTTAGGACGAGTCCCTACCGTTGATAGAATCAACCTACAATAATAGTTTCCATTCAAGCATTGGAATGGCACCTTATGAAGCCCTGTATGGTCGACGATGTCAGACGCCTTTGTGTTGGTACCAGGATGGTGAGAGTTTGATGTTGGGTCTAGACTTCGTGTAACAAATGACAGAAAAGGTGAAGATGATCCAAGAGAAAATGAGGACTACTTAGAGCCGATAGAAGAGCTACGCGGACAAGTGACGGCGACCTCTAGAGTTTGAGGAAGGCAAACATGTATTCTTGAGATTCACGCCAACGACTGGGATTGGCAGAGTACTATAGTCCCGAAAGCTTACTCCCAAGTTCATTGGACCCTACCAAATTCTTCGTCGTGTAGGTCCAGTAGCTTATAAAATATCTTTACCACCCTTTCTTTCCAATATCCATGATGTCTTTCATGTCTCTCAGTTGAGAAAATACATTCCTGATCCATCATGTATCATAAAGCCTGATAAAGTACAGTTAAAAGAGAACATGTCCTTTGTGACTTAGCCGGCACGAATCGCAGATAGGATGACAAAGCATCTCGGAGGTAAGCAAATTCCTTTGGTCAAAGTCACCTGGAATGAGACAACCGGAGAAGCAACATGGGAAGTTGAGGACAAGATGAAGTTGCAGTACCCTGAGTTATTTCAAGGTACATAATTTCAAGGACGAAATTCTTTTAGAGGGGTAGAGTTATAACACCCTGTTTTTCGTATGATTCTTTATCAGTAAATACATGCTTTAATGTGTTTATTTTTGATAAAATCCAGAGGATGATTTTATTTAAAATAAAATAATTTTCTTGTTTTGTTTTACCGTATGAAGTCAAATTAAAATTTTCGGTCAAAAATTCAGACAAAAACAGTTCTGGGTTTTCACTGCCAGTACATGTTTACTGATCTAGAGACCAAATTTTAATTCGTGAACGAGACGGTTAGTGTTTTTATGATGTTTTGTGTGGGTTTGGAGTTTTTCGAAAAATCTTGTTCGGGACCAAATCTTAGGGATTTCCCGGGTGAAATCGTCGAGAAATACGATCGGGGAAGTTATCTGATACGCAATGGAGCAGAGCATCAAGAGGATGAAGTGACATGAAGTGACTTGATGTGAAGGTTATGACACACCTCAAAAGGTGAATCATAACTTTTTTTTTCAAAAATCTCACTTTTTCATCTTTCTCTCTCCAATCACATCACATCAGCTTAACTCCTTATCCTCTCTACAAGCAACCCACCTTATTTCTTCTCTTCTTTCTTCCTCTCCCAAAACCATGACCCTCTCCTCTCACTCTCTATAAACACTCTTCATTTCCACACTTCATCACTTTCCTCCATTTCTCATATTTACAATTTACTACATTTCTTCTTGTTCTTCTCTCTTACAAAGTTTACATTTTTATCAAGCTTTTCTCTTAGAGTTCTTCATCAAAGATTTTCATCTTGTTAAGGATAATACTTCTATGAAGTTGTTTTTTCAAAGTTTCATCTTTTATTTCAAAGTTTTCTTCATATGTCCTTTTAACTTCTAAAACCTTTCAAAAATGGTAGCAAACTCCTTTGAGTTGAAACCACTTTCTATATTCTTGTATTTACTCATACTATTACATACTAAAAGGTTGTGTAAAACAAAGTTTCATAACCCCTACTTCCTATGATGGCCGAATGTAACATTTGACCTAGGATGTGTTATTCTATTTTGTTTTCCAAGATGAGTATGGATTAAAGCTCCTTCTTGTTAAAGGATGCTATGTCCAAAAGATTGGATGATTTAAAGATATCTAACCTCACAAACTTGTTAAGGCCGAACCAAAGAGTTCATGGTCTAAGACATTTGATTTTTCCATTTTCTGAAATGATCATGGTTTCAAGCTCCTTACTATGTATGGATGCTAACCTGAAGAGATTGCAAAGTTTAGAAATTCCTAGCCTATTTACCTATGCATGGCCGAAACCCTAAGTCAAGTACTTAGTGGGATTTTGAATTCAACTTTGTTAAAAGATTGTTGTTTATGAACTTCTAGCACTTAAGGATCATAAATCCAAGAGTCGCATAAATTTAGGAAACCCCTAATCCTAGTTTATTGTATGAACCGAACCTATACCTTGTGGTTAGTGTTCTCGAGTTGACTTTTTTTAACTCATGATTTTATGTTGGTAACCTTAGACTTCCATTGCCGGAGAAGCGAGGACGTTCGTGAACCTTCTTTTCCAATCCAAAACTCTTAACTCCGACGTGAGGTAAGAGGGGATTTCCTAAAGATATTCAATAATTGTATGCATGTGTGTATGTGTTTAACTGGATATTTATATGTTGATTGAGCTTACTTGGTTATCTAATGTACTTGAACTGTTATGCTATTATCTGATGTTGAATTGTTCTTGTTCTAAATGTTATAATGCATATCTGTGATGAACTGCTTTCAACTGTGATATTAGCATTGAACCGAGAATATATACTGCTTTTGATTGAAAGTTTGCTAAGCCAGACTTGTGTCTGTGCTCAAATGTTATAAGGATTAAAAACCTTAATAAGCTTTGAAGATGAAAGGATTGGTGTTCTTTTCCAAAAGCTCACTAACTTAAAGTACTTGTTTTAAATGTTGAAATGTTTTTGGTGTACTATTGTTATACAAGAGAAAAATCCTTTTCGAACTATGTGTCTTCAAGTGAAAACTTTCAAGATTATTTGGCAATATCCTATTGGGGATTTTCAAATATAAAAGTATTTCAAAGATGCTTTATAAAAGATTTTCAAAGAAAAGGTTTTCTCCTAAATGTTTTCGAAACTTTCCGATAGCCTGGATAAGTTATCGAGGATTCGGTTTTGAATTTGATTTTCACTGAACTAAATATAAGTACTTAAGAAAGAGAATCTAGTACACGAGATGTCACCTCTAATATTTAGTTATACGGACGTGATCTTGGATCAGTGTTAATTTGGGGCCATGAGTCCTATTCATGATGTTCTGGACTGAGAGTCCAATTTTCGAAATCGAGGATAGTGCATTCTGATTTCGTTGTTGTGGGCTATTGTCCTTATCATGTTATGTTCAAAACATGAATAAAAGCATAAGTGATTTATATGACCACAACCCTTGACTGCGGCATCGGTCTCGGGTGTTGTGATTGAGCATTAGGACTGTGTCCTATGTTTCTAAGTTTTCCAGTGATGGGGAAATGATGATTAAGTCGTTAGCTTTGATCTGCGACAGCAAAAAAGAATGAACACAAAGAAAACCTTTTGAATAAAATATTTTCTCATGTGCATTTCCCCAGGCAGATGTGCTTTCTTACGTATCAGATATAAGGTGGTGTCTGGGAATCAGTCCATGTGACCGGTTCAGAGGCACATGTGACGTTGCTCGTCCTGAGACCATAAATGCATGAGGGTATGGAGGCAACTGCCCGGTGGTCTAGAGATTGACCAACTCTAATTCTTCTCCAGTGGAAAATGGTGTTGATATATCATGAGATTAAGTTAGAGCCTGATATTGAAGTGCCATGCATATTTTCAAAATTTTCAACTGTTATGTTATGTATATGCATGATTTAACTGCTTATATGATTATGTGATGTATGTATCTTATGACGGTATCTCACTCTTGCACATCTGTATGTTTTGTTCTTTTCTTCTTGTACCTGGTATGCGCGTGCTTTTAGATGGATCCGAACGTTCCCTTGGCACAGTCGAGCTCAAGGAACGAAGTGTTTGTTCATGCTGGGACGACAGGGAACTGGACTATACATGAGGGTGCGATGACCACGACGTATCAAGGACCAGTCACGACTACCGAGACGAATGCTAACGAAGTGCCCGTACTAAGGATTCATACCGTCGAGGACGAGGACGAGGACGAGCCAGAGTACCATCCACAGGATCCCGGAGATGATGACGTCCCTATCGACTATGGCAGTGATGTTATCGATCCGGCATCTGATATCTCGTCTAGGGGTAGCGTCAGTGGTCACTCTGCATGCAGGAGGCATTGGTAGATCGTTCGTCGGTTTTTGGAGTTGTCCTGATAGTCCCTAGGCTTTTAGAACCATATTTTGAGTCTTGTACCCAGTTCCCTATTCTCGGTTTGATGTTTCTTTTTACCTGTTTCTTCAGTAGCTGTTTTAGTGTATGTCGGCCAGTTCGACAAGACCTGTTTTGCAATCAAACCTAAGATCCCAAGTGGGACAATTATATTTATATGTATGGTGTTTATTTTCATGTTATGAGTGTTCATCACCTTTGCTTAACTTCTTTTAACAAAAAAAAAATTGAGTACCCTTTTTCAGTAATCCTACATAAAAGTTTATTTTTCCGAAAGAGACCAGCCTTTTAAATAGGTTTCTTTTCCGCAACGGGTAACCATGTGATGCCGGGTTTTAGGGTGTCACAGATCACACACATATGCCATAAAATATACAACTTTCATATATAGAAATTACAAGACCATATATACACCAATTAAACCATCAACATATCTACTTTAAGGTAGGATAGTGGTAATCTCCCCCATACCTCTTGTAGATCACTTGAAGATCAAACAAACATAAGCTAAACCAAGCAAGGTAGGCCGTGGTTTTGTCCACCAAAACCTAGCCATGAGCAATCAATCAAGAAAACAATTAAAGAATGAAGAAAATCATCCTAACCCACTTGCACATAGGTTCAGTCAAGTTGGAAAGAAATAGCTAGGGATCTCTGAATTTTTAAAGCTCTTGGATGATGAATATAGAAGTCATATGAAGATCATAGAAATTGATCTCACATTAAAAGGATTTTTCTATGATTCTCTAGAGATTTTTGAAGTTCTAGATCTAGAAATTTGATCTTGAACGAAACATGGATTTAAGAAGAAAACTTGTGATGAAAAGTGAAGGTATGATCATGGATCATAAGGTTATACCTTTGGAATTTGAAGAAATGAACAAGATTTTAGACTTCCTTTGAAAATTTTGATGAAGAACTTGAGGGTTTTTGTGTAGGAAAATGAAGAATGGAGCTGAAGTGAAGATGAAACACTTGTGAAGGAGCAAAAATGAAATGGAGATAGCCTTTTATAGAGGGGAGGCCGTGGCTTCAAGGGACCAAAGGGTCAAAAATGTTGTCATGGCAAACTTGGAGTTACAAGGAAAGATTAAGGGTATTTTGGACTTTTCACATATAAGTAATGATTATGCTATGAAATGAATATGTGGTGGAGGTACTCTTAGGGTGGTGTGGCTGAGTTTGGACCACAAGAAGTAAGAAGATATTTTTAGTTACAAATCATGGTTGGCTAATTGTAGTTTGAGTTAACTAGCCATAGGTTAGGTTAGGGGTATTTTAGTCTTTTCACATTTACTTGTCATAAATGCATATTAATGGCTATGGTGAGTCATTATGGTGACTCATTCCTCTTGAGTCATCATGGATGACTCGTCGTTCTGTTCTCCCGATATATCTCTGCACATTCATGTCTAATTCCGTTGTTTACCCGATTATGGTTTTCGAAGAAAGATGATGAAATGAGTTTAGTTTAGTGGAGGGGTTGCATGAAATTAAGTTGATTTAGAGGGTATTTTGGTCAAAATTCACTTTGGGACACTCTTGAAATTTCACTTAAAGATCAAGGGCATTTTGGTCTTTTTACATATAACCATTATTACTTGCATTTAATGCAAGATGACTAACCCCTATGACTCACCCCCATGAGTCATCATAGATGACTCATTGTGCTCATCCACCCGGCGTCTGGTTTTGTCTCTACACCTCCGTTCTCGATTCCGTCGATCCCCGATCGTCAAGTACTTGCCCGATTATCATATAATAACCTATTTATTTTGAAAATTTTCAAAATAACCACTATAGTTGGAAATATAATAAAATCTAAACGGTTTCGTTATCAGGTCAAAATTAGGTTTTCTGCTCAGTAAAATCTTATTGTCAGTTCAAACGCATACCAGGTTTCGTCTGAATTTTAAACCTAAATTTTTACCGTAACTCTACGATAAAGTAGAGTATAAATATGATTTTGTTTTGTTAAAAATCATTTTCTATTTCTCGGATAAAAATATAAACAAATATATGTATATATTTACCGATATTAAAGAACAGTAAAAATCGGGGTGTTACAATACTACCCCTCAAAAAAGAATTTCGTCCGCGAAATTAACTCGTCTAAGGAAAACGAACACGAATATCAATCTTCTATCACGTGCTCCAACTGCGTAACATTCACATTTCTCGGAACATGACGTGAATTATTTCATAGATTAGACTGTCACTCTGACTTATACTGCATTCACTAAACCACCTAATAAAACAAATCAGGTAAATCCCTTTTAAAACTCTTAAGACTCGAAGCACACTCGAATAATTTGAATGTCAATAGAATGAAATATACGAATTTACGATAGATTTGGAAATTATATTCTTTATATAAAAAGTCTCTTTAATAGGTTCCTGAATGTAAAAATGCATTGTACAGCCACATATTTACAAACGTGGCCCTAATAGAGTTCCTTCCTCAATAGAAACTTCCTTAAAAAAACACAATTTTGAATATGATAATTTTCTTAATTTCCAAGAGTTTGGATTTTAAATCAAAACTTATCTTGGTCTTTTAAGAGAACAACAATAAAATTTTGGGAATTCCCTCACTCGAGGTACCTCTAATTCGTTTGGCATAAAAAAAAAGTTTGACGTGAATTGTCAAAATTCCATCTGCCATAAAATTTATAACTTTTCACCCACAAGGGTAACAAGATATGATCTGCCAAAAGATCATTCTATTTTAAATTGAACTCATTTGTGGAAAAAGTAAATGGTCAAGTTTACAAACTCAATTCTCAACAACAAGGAAATATCCGAACAGATTTTCCCAACCAGTATGAGTTATCAAGAAACTATAAAGGTAATTGCATTAAGGAATAATATAGGAATGCAATTCTGATTGTTCCGCCTAGAACTAAGACAACCAAAGATGCGACAATGAAACTAGACCAACTCAGAAGCATGTTGGCGACAAGATAGGTTGTACATAGATAAATACAGAGTATTTGAAACATTCATAGAAAATCAAGAATGATTCTCCAGTGAATTAACAGTACAGTCAAAAGTCTACTTTCTATGACATACTTCACTTAAAGATATTTATTTGATTGTTATACCTCAATCCTACTTGTTGTGAAGATTCTACCCGTTAACAACTATGCAGTATTCAAACTTTAAATGTTGGTGGACTACCTCCTCTTGCACGATGTTCTTTAATCGAATCCTTGTCTGTGGTCTCTCGGGTCACATGTTGTCTTCGGAAGGTACATCCTTAGGCTTTCCACACACTCTAGCGACATGTCCAGGCTGTCCACACTTAAAACAAATGATGCCCTGAATCTTGTAATCTTTCGCAGCATGACTCATGCCACACTTCATGTACTTCGGTAGAGAATTCTTAGACAATCCATAACCTTAACTGCTACCACTAATCCACTTCCCATTTGGTGGTGTCCACGTTGGTCTTGTGTACGGTTTCTCTTGGAAAGATCCAAAGCTTCTCTTTCTGCCTTTACTCACTTCTAGATCTCGAGGAACACGACACTTATCCATCAAGATCGGAAACTGTAATAGTTTCAATGACAAGATTGTCTTCCTCATTTCAACCTTTAGATTTTCCTCTAATTTCTAACACGTTCGCTCTTCCTCGTAATTCTTTAAATACAACTCCTTGAACTTAATCAACTCTTCCAACTCAGCGGCATACTCACTGATAGTCATGTCCTCTTGTTCGTGCTACAGAAACTCAATCTCCTCTGCACGACTCACTTCAGTGGAAGCATACTTCTCCAGAAATTTTCTTCGAAACACATTCCGGGTGATCGCTTCTTGTCTTGCCACTAACAGCTGGCAAGTTTCTCTCCACCAAAATCTAGCATCTCCTATCAACAAAAATGTCGCACAAGCTACCTTCCAATGAACAGGACATTCCATAGTTTGCGAATTCCTTTCTATTTCTGTAATCCAAAACTCAGCTTTCTCCGGGTTATGCTCACCATCAAATTGAGGTGGATTACTACAACAAAAATCAACTAGTCCTCGCCTCTTAGCAATTTCCCCGTTATGACATGCCACGGTTGATGTTAGCTCCCTCAAGACTAGTACAGCTACAACCATATCTTCGGAATCCTAGATTACAGAATCAGATCTACTCGTTCTTGGACTAACCATGATTTTCTATAAAAGCACGGTAGTCAGAACTAGGAAGAAAACAATACATCATAATCTATTCAATATTATTCCTCCTTCGGAACAATAATAAAAAGATCAACAAACAATGTTGTATCCTTTCGGAACAATGTCATGAAGAACATAAACCCAGCCAAGGATAGACTAACGTCATTATCCTTCCAAACATTGGTTCTTTATTGAACCAAAAACACAAAACAACATTAGACACAACCAGAGAAAACACAACAAAAATGACAACAGACCAAAACCCCAAAGCCCAAAAGACTCGGCCAGCTCTGATACCAATAATGTGACAGCCTTCTCGGGCACTACATCGTAAGTGTCATTTTAAGGCCGAAAAGTAGGTTAATTAAAATTTGCTATAAAAGAATGGGGTATTTTTTTTTTCTTTCTCGTAATTCATAAAAATAACTATTTGATTTAAATGAATGGACAATAAAATATTCCATTATCACAATTAGGGTCATGAGTTCGAAAATCATTTACATAATACCCAACCCGACTCATAAACAGAAATCATAGAATGTAAAGACTCAACATAAAGATGTAGAGTCGCATCTCCTAAAATATAAGATACTTGGAGTCACAGCTCCATAGACAGCTGGCCAAACTAAAATATAAAAGACCAAAACTCAGCTGGCCAAACTAAAATATAAAAGACCATCCTTTCTCATTCATCGTGAAAAGGACACACCCAACTGATGAGAACTAGTGAAAACTCTATTTGAGTTCACTACCAACGTCGTCACAAAAGACTCTACTAGAGTTACTACAACAGTAACTCTCGAACCAAAACCCTTTCCTCTTCCAAGAGGAAAAATATGGTCTACGAACCATTGACAGTATGAAAGACGTCCACTAGAAATTCCACAATAGCATCCACAAGCTCGGACCTCAATGCGTCGGCCAAGCAACATCTTGACGTCTCAATCTTCTCAGAGTACAGAAGGCACATAGCCAGCCAACATAGGCAATATAAAAATAAGGAGGTGAGATTTCCATTTATCTTACACATAAGGTAGACATGTAGTGGTACGATTCTCAGGTACGTACAATTAACAATTTTCAATCATATCTACACTCATAACAAAACAATAATGTTTCACAGAAACATGACCACAACACCGCATTTTCGTAGATAGAAGACATCTAAGACTTGAGGAATGACCTCTGAATTCCTATACCATGGTTTTACGAATAGTAGGAGAGAGTGGTTCAGAGGATTGTTCCAAAGGTACCGGCCTTGGGTAATAAAGAATGCGTCAATAGAAGAGGGCGTGAACGTCATAGGCTTTTTCGGGAACATCCCTACACTACCAGAAAGCACGTAGTGTCTAGTCGAGTATGTCGGTGCATTGCAAGATCACCACACCACAGAGGAGCTACCAACTAGACCTATGTGAGTATTTCATACCCCGACACCCCCTATAATAAGCAAGATTCACCACTACGGAATTCACACCCGCATTAAAGTGTTAGCTCCTTCTCCTAGGCACAACGGCCTTACAGAACATAGTTTCACTGTGTTTAGGCAAAATTGCCGGAAAATGCGTTCTTCTTGTCTTTCCATCGGATGACATCTTGATTCCATCAGAATTCTTTCCACGTGCTTTCTCAGATGCTAGGTGTTTTTAACATTGAGCAGAAGTTCTCAAGTAACCTTTCATCTTTCTGTAAAGATATCTTACAACACTTGATTAAAAGTCCTAACGCATTATGAGATTGGAACACAAGTACAATTATTTATTTCTCTGTACTTTTCTAATTGAGCCTCTTTCTTTGGCTTCCAAGAAAACAAATCATTCCGCGTTCATTAAATTTTATGGAATATGGATAATGAATTATCCATACTTTATGACATAAGGTCGTGTTACACCCCACGTCATAAATTATTACGTTCGTATTTTCACTAAGTCGTTCTTGACTTAGGTTTTTTCATTTAGCTATAAAAGCTCATCTTTGAAGACTAAAATCCTTTTGACTTAAAACCAAAACCTTTAGATAACATCAAATCAATTTTCAAGAATAATTTCCATCAAAGATACATTCACCGCTTTTTACTGAATTTAGGTCCAAAAGCCATATTTTTGAAAACATGGTTCTTTACCTCAAATGTATTACTATCATAGGTTATATTACTCATTTGAAAATATTGAAACACTGATTTTATATCTAAATCTCCATTTATACAAAATTTCTAAGAATTTGACCGAACGTCATTAAGTTATAAATCGTGTACATCATTTTTCAATGATTTTACACTCTAATTGTCTAAAACTCATTTTGGAGTTTTAGAACAGTTTTATAAGCATGAAAAAAAGTTTTTAACTGTCCAATTACATAAATTTTCAAAAATTACAGTTTGGACCCTAAACATTCATTAATTTCAAAAAGGTCCTTATTCACTTAAAACCTTATAACTTTTTGTTTATAACTTCAAATCATACCAAACCAACTTCTTTAGAAATATTTTTCAGTTGCCCTCAAATTTCCAGAAATTATATTTCTGCCCAAAATTTTACAATATTTGTAAAAAGTCCTTATTTACAAAAAAAACTTGTAACTTTTTATATGTATTAATCCAATTAACACCAAAACAATTTCTATGGTTTTGTCTCATCAATAACTACAATCTTAACACACAAGAACATGAATTTTAGTGCAGTCACTGAAATTCTCAGAAATTGGATTTTAGTCCCTAAGGACTCATAAAATCATATCTTTCAATATACACATCCAAATCAATCCAAACCAATTTCTATATTCTAATATATTCATTCAATCCTCATCAAAATTATTCAAACAATTTAAATCAACATGGAACACCATTACTCATTTATGGCCAAATGGCCTAATTAATCATGTTAAGCATTTTATTTAACAATTCAATCAAACAACAACCAAGGTTCCAATTAGAGATCATTAGAATTAAAACCAACATATATCATACCATATCACAACCAAGCATAAAATCAAATCCTCCAAGAGGATCACACACATATGCCACAAAATATACAACTTTCATACATAGAAATTACAATACCATATATACACTAATTAAACCATCAACATATCTACTTTAAGGTAGGATAGTGGTAATCTCCCCCATACCTCTTGTAGATCACTTGAAGATCAAACAAACATAAGCTAAACCAAGTAAGGTAGGCCACGGTTTTGTCCACCAAAACCTAGGCATGAGCAATCAACCAAGAAAACAAGTTAAAGAATAAAGAAAATCATCCTAACCCACTTGCACATAGGTTCGGCCAAGTTGGAAAGAAATATCTAGGGATCTCTAAATTTTTCAATCTCATGGATGATGAATATAGAATTCATATGAAGATCATAGAAATTGATCTCACATTAAAAGGATTTTTCTATATTTTTCTAGAGATTTTTGAAGTTCTAGATCTAGAAATTTGATCTTGAACAAAACATGGATTAAAGAAGAAAACTTCTGATGAAAAGTGAAGGTATGATCATGGATCATAAGGCTACACCTTTGGAATTTGAAGAAATGAACAAGATCTTAGACTTCCTTTGAAAATTTTGATGAAGAACTTGAGAGTTTTTGTGTAGGAAAATGAAGAATGGAGATTTAGTGAAAATGAAACACTTGTGAAGGAGCAAAAATGAAATGGAGATAGACTTTTATAGAGGGGAGGCCGTGGCTTCAAGGGACCAAAGGGTCAAAAATGTTGTCATGGCAAACTTGGAGTTACAAGGAAAGATTAAGGGTATTTTGGACTTTTCAAATATAAGTAACCATTATGCTATGAAATGAATATGTGGTGGAGGTACTCTTAGGGTGGTGTGGCTGAGTTTGGACCACAAGAAGGAAGAAAATATTTTTAGTTACAAATCATGGTTGGCTAATCGTAGTTGGAGTTAACTAGACATAGGTTAGGTTAGGGGTATTTTAATCTTTTCACATTTACTTGTCATAAATGCACATTAATGGCTATGGTGAGTCATTATGGTGACTCATTCCTCTTGTGTCATCATGGATGACTCGTCGTTATGTTCTCCCGGTATATATCTGCACATTCGTGTCTGGTTCCGTTGTTTACCCGATTGGGGTTTTTGAGAGAAAGATGATGAAATGAAATCAAAATGAAATGAGTTTGGTTTAGTGGAGGGGCTGAACGAAATTAAGTATATTTAGAGGGTATTTTTGTCAAAATTCACTTTGGGACAATCTTGAAATTTCACTTAAAGATCAAGGGCATTTTGGTCTTTTTACATATAACCATCATTACTTATATTTAATGCAAGATGACTAACCCCTATGGCTCACCGCCATCAGTCATCATAGATGACTCATTGTGCTCATCCACCCGGCGTCAGGTTTAGTCTCTACACCTCCGTTCTCGATTCCGTCGATCCCCGATTGTTGAGTACTTGCTCGATTATCGTATAATAACCTATTTATTTTGAAAATTTTCAAAATAACCACTATTGTTGGAAATAAAATAAAAATCTAAACGGTTTCGTTATCGGGTCAAAATTAGGTTTTCTGCTCAGTAAAATCTTACTATCAGTTAAAACGCAGACCAGGTTTCGTCTGAATTTTTAACCTAAATTTTTACTATAACTCTCTACGATAAAGTAGAGTATAAATATGATTTTGTTTTATTTACCGATATTAAAGAACAGTAAAAATCGGGGTGTTACATATAACTTAATGTTATCGTAGTAATATTTATTATATATATATATATATATATATATATATATATATATATATATATATATATTCCATAATCAAACCAAATTACTGTCAGTTTTATAATTGATAAATTAAATCAATATCAATCTTACTTGAATCAACAACGTACGATTATATACATTTTTAGAGACTAAAATAATTATTTAATATTTCTATTTTGTTTTTATGACGTCATTCATAATTTTTTTAGAACTGATTCTTTCTCGTATTATTAAAACTTACTCTCTTTATTAATATTTTTTAACGGCTAAAATGACTTAAATTGCTAAACTTACTTTTTACTTACACATGTGTTATTTCATTTGGATTATTAAATAATAAATATTTAATTTTAAATCTATTGAATACATACATATGAATGACTCAAACCACTCCTTCTTTCCTACTAATAAATTTTTAACCAAAAAATATTAAATTTTTACATTAGTGATTTTATATTTTTACCCTCTGCCTTTGGTTTCTCATCTTATGTTACATTACTTTTTACTCTATTACCTCTTTCAAAACTATAAAAATATTTAGAGCAAATAACGGATCAATGTGGGTCACATGGAGCTCAAGACCTATTTTCTAAACTATCTTAGCTATAGCAAGGTAGGCAACTAACAAAAAACAAAATTTCAAGCTAAACATCTGATTCAACCACTAAAGACAAAAAGTGCATCAAAGAATCAAACTAAATCATATTCATCAAGTAGGCAGCTATAAAGAAAAGTAATTAAAATACACAAATACATAGGTCAGTAGGAAGGTATATAAACAAATCAATCAATTAATATCCAAATAGGCAAGTTAATTTCCCTTTACTGACAAACAATATTATTTAACATAAACACTTAGTAAAAAAAAATTTAAATGGAAAAAGTCACTTACACTTATATCAGCCCATAAAACTAAAAACAATGATATTTAGTAACTTGATTACCCAAACTAATTTTCAAACACCTCTCTCCAATTGCCTTCCTCTCCAAAAGTTTTTACCGAAAATTGAATTACTTATAATTGTATTTTTTTCTAAGCAAATTTCGTACTTTTTCCTTTCTAATACAATTTTGCATCTCACAAAAAATATTTTTCTTTTCTTCCATCTATTCAAGTATATCTTAACCGCAGATAATATTCCACAATGTATTTGTAAGCGCTCTTTGCACCGTGAGTCCTGGCCTGACCCTGGTGAGTCCCCCAAGACCCAACTAACCTAAACTTTGTTACAAAAAAAAAATTATTCCATTAAATATTTTTTTAATATTCTATCAACACTACAAAAAAATGTCGTTTTGGCGACCGAAAATAGCGACCGACACTATGCGGTCGCTATTAGTCACCGTTTTTGCGATCGGATTGGTATTTCCTGAAAAACAATCTTGTATTACATGTAGCCACTGAATTTAGCAGTCACAAATAAATCGGTGGCTATTTCGGTCGCTAACAGAAAAAATTAAAAGTCAACATAATTGACCGTTTAGCGACCGTTGTTGCGACCGAATGTCAGTGGGTTTTTTTTTTGGAACCTTTTAGCGACCGATGTGATTTCGGTCGATAATTTGTGAAAACGGAAAGCCCCAGATTCAGTTAGCGACTACTATAGCAACCAAATTTTAAATTTTACATACAACGACCATTTTAGTAATCTAAAATTCGGTCGCTAAATATAAAAACCCTAAAACCGTGTTTTCCCCTTTCTTCTTCCCCATTTCCTCCAAGTCTCCCAACTCTCTCCTTCTCAACTCCCAATCTCTGCACAGAGCCACCACCACGCCTCCAAGCCCAAACCTAACACCACCAGTGCGCCTCCAAGCCACCACCGCGAACGACGCCTCCCCCACCTCTCAACTCTCTCCTTCTCAACTCTCACTCTCTACACCTCCACTAAGAACCAGTACCACGCCTCCAAGCCACCACTGTGGATGACGCCTCCCCCTTCCAGGTATATTTTCTTCAATTTCTTCTCCAATTTCTTCAGTTTCCATTCAAATCTGAAAATTGATTTTCATTTTTCTTTGCTTCTCAGGTTCTCTGGTTCCCTCATAATCATCTCAATCTCTGCATTCTCAGGTTCTCCGTCTCCATTTTGTATTTGTTGGGGTTTTGATTCTAGGTTTGGGTTTATTCCATTTTGTACTTTGTTAATGCATGTGTACTTGCTGAATAAGGTTTGAGGAATGAATTGAGGATTTAATCTGTAGGAAAACAAGTTGTGCATTGTTGTTAGCTGAAAATGCTTGATTGGAAGGCTGTAGTTGTTGCCTCCTGATTATTTGTTGAAGAATAAGGTTTAAAGGTGATTGATTGATGATACGATATATTCTAAGAATCAACTAAAATATTTTAAAATATCTTAAGGTCACTTTGTTCAAATCTATTTTTGTCCAAGAAGAGATACCTTGTTAATATTGTGCCTACTTTATGACACTATCTTGTGGTTCTGGTGTTAGTTAGGTGTTGAAAGAGAATTTGATTCTCTTTTGTTGCTTATACTATTTTTTTCATATTTGGATGGTTTACTGATTCTAATCACCCCATTTGTTTGATTTTGCATTTTTTCTTTTCTAATAGAGGGATTATGATTGCTTATTGCCATTAATTGTCATAGGAATGCCCAAGTAGTCAAGTACTAACTTCTGGAGTTTATGAGAGACTTTCCGAGAATAGCAGAAGCTTATTTGTCGAAATCAATATTGTTTTCGTGAACACAAGCACATAAAGTATGATGTTGATGCAGTCATTTATAAGGTCTTCAAGTATCATGGTGTTAATTTAAGTGCAGAAGGTTTTGAAATGAATAAGATATATCCAACTGTGCATACTACATATTTGAACCTCCCTCAGCCAGCCATAAAGAATAGATAAGTAAACATAGGGGAGGTTCATGTGAGGAATAGGACAGAATAATTCACGTTTGAAGATTTTAAAAGGCTGAAAGAATGTTGGTTAAAGTCAGGTTTGATTCTAAGTTTCATGCTTGCAAATAAACAGCATTATGTATCCAAGTAATCTTGTGCTCCTTGCACCAAGAAACTTTTTGAATGTTTATTTTGCTAAACAAAATAGCATAAGCTTAAAGTTGAGCTTCATTGTTCAAGTGCATCTAACTACAAGTCCTCTTTAATATAGTAAATAAAATAAGTTTTGATTACACTGTTGTACGATATTGTTGATATTCTTTGCTTATTGAAATTGCTATGGTGGCAACATTACTCCATTCCTGGTTGTAGCTCCAATCGTCTTCTTTTTCCGCCATTTTCTTGGAGTTGAGGTCGGCATACTCTCTTCCTTTTTTTTCCTCTTTGCTATGTTTGAATACTTTGAATTGATCTATTGCTTGTTAGTGGAGAGCTGAGCTCATTAGGATGCTTTGCTTATATGTTGTTTGTTAGTGGAGAGCTGAGCTCATTAGGATATTGGTTGTGTGCTGGTAGATTATAAATGATTCATGTGCTTGCAAACTTTGTATTCTATTTCTTAGTGGAGAGCTGAGCTCATTAGGATGGGTGTGTTAATTTCATGCTTGTTTGCCATTTTTATATGTCCTTATTAACTTTTTCGTCGCTAAAATTGTGTTATGTATATAGGGTTAGATTTGTATCTTCTGTTATGATTAATGAGTTAGAAAAGCCTTAGTTTCCTGTTTAAGATACAATAGTAATGAGCATGCGCACTTTGAAAAGGTACAGTTCATTATATTGGATCTTGAATTGTCCAAGTGGGACTGTTTGACAAAAACCTTTTCGACACTCGTGTTTTAGTCATTTCGTCTTTCACATGCCTTATATGCCTGATGAAATTTTGGTCTGATGCATTTCCTTCTGTTCTCTGGGAGCATACTTGATTGTTGTAGATCTCACCTCACTCAAGCCGTGTACTTAGAGACCATGGGGAAATGTTGTTGAAAATTCATCAAGTATGAGGCATTTGAATATTGGAATAACTATTCACCGATCGAGTGTTGAAGAGGTTTTTCTCAAATGGGATAGGTTCATACCATGTAACAAGAAGGAGCTGATTGTTGTAGGACAACTATTCATTCTCTCTCATATAGCAGTAATGGATATTCCCGAGAATCGTATGTAGATGTATAAAAGGTTGGATGGTAACAAACATCTATTGGTAGAATTTAGAGTTGGAGTTAATGATTTCCTAGAGTTCGCTACTAGTCAAGAGAAGTTAAGGAACAGTGAAGAGAAGATGAGGTGTCCTTGCATAAAGTGCAAGTGTAGAGTTTTCAAGTTTGTGCATGAGGTAATGATAGAGTTTATGGTAAATTATTATTGGTGGACCAACCATGGTGAGGAATTGCCCCTGTTTCCCGAGCCGATTGTCGAAGAGTCATATTATGGAATCGGTGACTGTAGGGAAGAACTGAATGCTTATGAGCAGATGATCATGGATCATGCTGGACCTTCTATAGGCCAGGCTTTGGAACATGATTATGTGATGGAGCTCCAACAAAGAGAGGAAAATCCAAATACCGAAGCAGAAAAGTTCTTTAATATGTTGGCTGCTTCTCAAGCTAAACTATTTGAAGGATGTGATCAACACTCTGAATTGTCAGCTGCCTTGTCACTTCTGAACATGAAAGCCGACTTCAACATGTCGGAAGGAAATTTTAATGGAATGGTGCAGTTTATAAGAGAGACACATCCGATTGATAGTCGTATGCCTCAGAATCTTTATCATGCTAAGAAGTCGGTGAATAACTTAGGCATGGGCTGTTTGAAAATTGATTGTTGTTCGAATGGGTGCATGTTGTGTTATAAATATGAAGCGGACAAGAGCATAACATGTTGCAAAATTTGTGGTGCGGATCGATACAAGACAACCACTACAAGGGGGATTGAAAAGAAGACTGCCTTAAAAAGAATGTGGTACTTTCCGCTCATCCGAAGGCTGCAAAGATTGTACTCTTCGACGGCAACTGCATCCCACATGAGATGGCACAGTGAGAATCAGAAGGGGGGGGGGGGGGGTTGTGTCATCCCTCTGATGGAGAAGCTTGGAAACATTTTGATAGGGTGCATCCGACATTTTCCAGAGACCCCCGGAACATTAGGTTCGGGTTATGTACCGATGGATTCAATCCTTTAGGTCAATATGGAAAATCATGGTCTTGTTGGCCTGTTATATTAACTCCATACAATATTCCCCCTTGTATGTGCATGAATAGGGAGTTTATATTCCTGACAATTTTAATTCCGGGTCCGTCTAATCCGAAATCCAAGATTGATGTGTACTTGCAACAACTCATTGAAGAGTTAACATTTATGTGGAATGATGGTGTATTGACTTATGATGTTGATTTAAGGCATAATTTCATGATGAAGATCACGTTCACTAGTGCAATAAGTGCTTTTTACGTCAGTTAAAATTGATTTTATACGTCAGAATATTGTCTGACGTAAATGCAGCTGACGTTAATAGTTAATATTTTAACGTCAGTTGTTTAAACAACTGTCGTTAAATATAAAGATATTAACGTCAGTTCTTTAACACAACTGACGTTAATATTGTTCAAACTAATGTCAGTTGTGTTAAAGAACTGACGTTAAAGGTTTTATTTTTAACGTCAGTTTCCTAATACAACTGACGTTAATAGTGTACTGTATATTTTATAAAATACTATTAACGTCAGTTGTTTGATACAACTAACGTTAATAGATTTTTTTTTAATTCAGTTTTAAAATATCACTCCCCTCAGCTACCCATGCATTCAGTAAATATCCCAGTAACACAGAATATCACTCACATTACAGAATTGCAAACACTACCCTTAAATTTCAATATTAACAAAAAGAAAAGAAATATACAAAGGAACAATGGGGGCACTTAAAACCAAAACCCATGTATAGGAAAAACATAACTATCTACAAGTGTGTATATATATATATATATATATATATATATATATATATATATATATATTTGATACCAGACAGATGACGGGGTCAAGGAAGGAAAGGGGGAAAGAAGAGCAGGATGAAAGAAGTAGGAAAACAGGCGGAGATTACATTAATTAAAATAAATAAAATATGAAAATTAAAACATAAAAATAGTAAAAACAGATACTGTAGAGATTAAAACAGTAAAACAGTAAAAACAAGTACTGTAGAAATTAAAACATGAAATAAAGCATAAACCCAGAAAGGTGGTAGAACCGACCAAGAACTGGGGAAAATAAAAACAAAATGAAACCGGAGCGGAGGCAGAGCCTCACCAGAACCGGTGGAGGGAGAAGAGATGATTTAAACCATGCAGGTTTTGATTGAAAACAGCTTGAAAACTACAAGCTTTAACGCTACAAGATTGAAAAGATTGAAGAAGAAAGAAAAAGAACTGAGGAACTCACAAAATGAAAGCTCGGAATGCTCTCAGAGTTTCTCACTCTAAAATCTCTCTAACAATTCGGATGCCTAACAACTGAACCTAGCACCCTTTAAATAGAAGATTGAAGATTTACTATTACAACAGTATCGGTAAAAATGACCTAAACTATTGCAACTATTACAACATAGAACCGGTATCATGATCGAATCTGTCTTTGTCGGTAAGTGAATAGTGCCGGTGATAAACAGATCGGTAACTTGACTTGCATCTTGTGGTTGTCGGTAAAGAACAGTATCATCGGATGACCGGAACTATTCAATCCAGAATTTTTGTTGACTTTGTTTGACTGAGGACTATTCATCGTCACTCAGGTTGATTGTAATATCAATTCCATAGCGATCATCTTCATTTTGATAGAAGGGATCTCGAGCATTGGCTTAAATCCTCTTCGTCTTCATCTTCGATTGTGGAAGCTTTTGCTTGGAGGATTTTGATGAAGAGGCTTCTTCCTCCTTTGCTAGCTTTAAGATTGCCTCCATATTTCGAAGGAAGCTTTCTTTTGAATTGGAACCTGCCAAAACCGAAACTATACGAGATCTTTGATTAAGAAACTCACAAGCCTCGGGTTGGCTGCTTTCATCCACTTGGGATTTTCTTTGGAACCAGATTTTTACATTGTCACTTGTGGCTGCCGCATAGTTAAACTGTGCCCACTACTTGACAAAGGTTGCTCTTTGTAAAATTGGCAATAAACCAGGGTATTGATCTTGCTTCGGTATTTATATCTGCCAACCGAAAACCCATGAAAGGGAAAGCTTAGAAAAATATTAGATTGACAGGGAAAGGGGTTTCCTTGTTGTCAAAATATTTTTCGAATGTTTGGTATCCTTCAAGAACTTCTTCAGGAAGGATCTGCTTGATTGGGCCAAATATTCTCCACCAGTGGACGAACCAATGAGGGAATTTGTATTTAACATTCTTCTTGAAATATATCAACCAAGAATGTCTGTTTTGAATATTTTGGTACCAGAAAATGTTGTACCAAGCTTGTTGATAATCCCAGTAATTGAAACCAATGGGATCAAAAGTTTGAGAAAATTTTTTGAAAGCATTTAAATTCTTTCCAAATTGTTCAGGTGTTAAAACCTTCAAAATCTGGAAAGTTGAGTGAGTGTATGTTGATTGATCTTTAGGGTCACGGTAGTGTTTGATCGTGACAGAGTCAGTATCAATCAAAATAAACTCATAAAAATTTCTGGTTTTGTTTGGTTGGGATTGTTGGAAATGAGAACCATTTTGAAAGATTTTGGGGGGAACTTTGTTAGGGTTGTTATCCCAAAATTCTGGTTCCATTTGAACAACAAATTGAAATATATTTTTTGCAACATAGTTAGTTGCGGCCGTTTGAGTTTGGGTTTGGGTGCTGTCTTTTGATAAACGTGTATCAGGTTTGACAACATTTATGGGGATAGCTGATTGGGCTAATTCCCTGATTAGGTCTTTGAGTAGGGGTGGAGAACCTGATTCGTTTTCCACTCTATCTCCCCATGTTCCCTTAGGGAGTTTTGTAAGGCCTTGATCTTGAAAGGCTTGAAGAGTTTGGATTGGGATGCCATAGTCTTCTTTGGACTGTTTGGCTTGCTGGGTTGAAGACCCAGATTGGATTTGGGTTGAAGACCCAAGCTTGATTGCGGGTTGTTGGGTCGATGACCCTGATTGCTTTTGGGCTGAAGGCCCGGATTTGGACGCACCTTGGCGTTTGGGTCCTTTATTAAGGACAATACCTTTACCCTTCCCCTTTGAAGAGGAAGTTTCTGTCTTTGGCATTGCTGCCAATCTCTCTCTCTTACCGACCCTGTAAATATTCACGAGTAAGAAAGTCAGGTAGAGAATTTGAAGAGCCTTTGATAAATTCAATTTGAAAATCAAATGCACTTAAAATTGCTTGCCATCTAGCAAAAATTTGTTTTGATGCTAAATTCTTAACATCTTTTTGTAAAATATCTTTAGCAGATTTACAATCTACTCTAACCAAAAATTTTTGATTAAGTAAATCAGATTGAAATTTTGAAATACATAAAACTATTGCCAAAATCTCTTTTTTGACAGTAGAATAATTTTGTTGAGCAGAATTCCAATGCTTAGAAGTATATGCAATGATATGCTCTTTATTTGAAATTCTTTGTTTCAAAATACCGCCATAACCAATGTCAGAAGCATCGGTTTCAACAATTTTGAAAGCAGATGTGTTAGGAAGATAAAGACATAAAAGATTCTTTATCTTAGATTTGATAAGTTGGACAACTTTTGTATGCTCATTAGTCCACAGAGGAGGTTCCTTCTTTAGACGATTGTGCAAGGGTTTGATGATAGTACTAAGATTGGCGACGAAATCAGCCACATAATTGAGACACCCTAAGAATCTCTGAAGCTGGGTTTTGTCAATGATTTGGTCAGGAAACTTATCAGCAAATTCGATAGCTCTGCTGATAGGAATAATAGTTCCTTGGAAAATGTTATGACCAAGAAATCTAATCTTAGTTTGGAAAAGATCAATTTTGGTTTTAGACACAGCTAAACCATTCCTTTTGATCACACTTATAAAGATCTTGACATGTTTGAAGTGTTGATCAATAGATTGAGAAAAGACTAAAACATCATCAAGATAGACGATTGTAAAGTCTGTATAAGGATTGAAGATCTCATTCATAATTCTCTGGAATTCTGAAGGAGCATTTTTGAGGCCAAAGGGCATAACATTCCATTCGTAATGCCCAAAGGGAACAATGAACGCTGTTTTGTAACGGTCACTTTCTTTGACTTCTATCTGGTAGTAACTAGATTTCATGTCAAACTTTGAAAATATTTTTGCCGTACTCAGGCGGTTAAGCAAATCCCTTTTGTTAGGAATTGGATACCTGATCCACCTAAGAGCTTGATTTAAAGGTTTATAATTGATAACCAGGCGAGGTGTACCACGCTCAATCTCAGCCTGCTTGTTAACATAAAAAGCAGAACAAGACCAAGGAGATTTGCTCTCCCTGATTAAACCTTTGCTTAAGAAATCATCAATTTCCTTTTGACAATACTTAAGGAGTTCATGATTCATTTGGATTGGCCTGGATTTGGTTGGAATTTGCCTTTCATTGAAATCTTGTTCATAAGGCAAATCTACAACGTACTTCTTCCTGTTCCAAAATGCTGTGGGCAAATCAGAACAGATAGTCTCTTGGATTTCATTGAAAAGGATTTTAACCTTTTCTTTGATCTTTGGTTGCTGTAACTGCAACTCTATGTTCTTAAAAGAAATTTCTTCTTTCAAGAAATTGATTTGGTTAATTTTGGAATCTAAGAGATTTAAATCTCTAATGATGGGCTTGTTGATGAATGGGAAGACTATGTCTTTTCCTAGATGCTGAGTTTTAATTCCATTATGAGAAATGGAAAGAGGGAAAAGTGATCTAATGAACGGAGTTCCAAGAATCACTTCATTTTTAAGATTTCTAACTAATAGAAAAGGAGTTTCTACTTGGAGACCTTGGTTTTCTATTAGGGCTTTAGACAACTTATAATTGATTCTAAGTTTAGAACCATTTGCTGCACTCAACTTCTCCGAGGTCTTCTCAAAGAATTTGGTAAGGATTAATCCTTCTTGAATGCAGTTTGAATCAGCACCTGTATCAAAAAGTGTTGTGGAATCAAGAATAAATTCTCCAATAATAATCTTGATCCTAATATAGAACTTTTGAATTCTTAATTGATTTACTAAGTTCAAGAATGCTGCATCCTCATGATCATCTTGAACTTTAGGACTGTCATGCTCATCTTCCTTGATGGCACTTGATTCTGGCTTTTCCTCCTCGCCAGATTCATCTGATTGAGCCTCTGCTATTTGAGACAAAATTAGTTTATGAACAGCTTGTTCTTGTTTGATCTCTTTGATCTCTTGTTTTAAATTCTTAATCTCTTGCTGGAGATCATGAATGGTTACGAGGCTTCTTTGTTTGAGTGGCTTCCAGCCTCTTCAGAATTTGTTTAAAGTCAAAATGATCTTTGACTATGACTTTGCCTTTTCCCTTGGAATCCTTTTCCTTAGAAGATTCCATGGACGATTTGAGCTTGTCCAGATATTTTCTCCTTTCTTCTGGATCAGCTATTGAATTAATGACTTCAAAAAGGAAATCTTGTTCCTTAGTTAAGACATTAATCTCAGGAGATGAATCGGAGCTAAGATCTCCAACATCATCTTCTTGAATATGATTGACATCTTCAGTAAAATCACCATCTGATTCTTCTTCCAAGTATCGGATTGGATTAAAGGTTATTCGATTGTTCCTCAATTGATGGTTCAAGATTCAATTCTTTGATTTTCTTTTTTAGCCTACGATGATTCTTGATATGGCCAGGTTTGCCACGATTATAGCAAGTAACCGCTTTTACGGGAACTTATCACCGAGTGGTTGGTTTAGGTTTGAATTCGGGTTTGAATTCTGGCTTAGGTTTACCATACCTTTTGTTTTTCTTGTACTTAGTATACTTGGTATACTTAGTCTTTTGGGGTCTGCCTTCATATTTCTTTGAAGACTTGGTTTTATCCTTTGGACAAGGAGGTATGCCAAATTGTTCACAAAAAGACCCTAAATCCTACTTGGCGGCCTTTTCTTTTTTGAATTGATCTCTGACTTTGTCTTCCTTACAAAGTCTTGCCCCTATCTTCTGGGTTGCTGCAATGAGTTGACCATAACTCAATTGCTCATATGGAATATTTCCATCTGGAGATTGGGCTATGAGCTCATCCTTGATAAGATCACCTAAAGAAGTTGGGAGACCTGCAATGAACTTTTCTTTCCAGAACCTATTCTGGCAGTCTTCTCTGGTGTAAACTCTAGTTAGGAAGGTATCTTTATACCACCTAAAGCTAGCTAAGGATCTACACTTAAGATTGGATAATAATTCTGCAGACCTATCCTTCCAAGTGGAAGTATTTCCCATGAAATGTCCACAGATTGAGAAGATTAAGGTGTTAACCGCATCAGGGATGGTTGCACCTTCATTGTCATAGATTGGATTCCCTTCTGCATCAGTTTTGATAGCATAAAACATTTGTTCTTTCTGTGCTTCAGAGAAAGAATAATCCCACCAACCTTTGAGTTGGCCTGTAAATCCTGCAGACAAGATATTACAGATGGCTTCTTCAGAACAGTCATTTGTGGTCTGATAAGCGATAGCCATCATAGTCAGATGCTGCATTGTTTGGAGCATTTGATACTCTGTTTGACCATCTATGTTCCATTCATAGATATTGTTGGCATTGAAACTCCTAAGGTTTGGAGTTTTTTCCTCAAAGAGCATATCCGGGGGAGTTGCTCTAGGATAATAAAATTTTGAGGGTTGTCTCCAAGATTGGGTAAGAACAAGATTGATATTGATTGGAGGTTTATCTGGAGGATTGGTTTTGGAGTGCGGCCCACAGATTCCGTTTGATTTGTCTTCATTGATGACATTGATAATCGGACCTTTATCTCTTGAAGGCCTTTCGTCTTGATTATCCGATGGAGAATCTGGAACAACTAGTTGTTTCAGTCTTTCTTCTAGTTTCTCCACAAATTCTTGTTTTTCCTTTTTTATATTGGGTTGAAGAAGAAGCAAACTTTCTCTGATCTTCTTATTCATCTTAAAAGGTTTGAACAAGGGTTTTTCTAAGGGAATATCCTTCTTAATTCCTGAAGTAGATGCAATGGTGGTTGCATCTTTTTTGATTAAGTGTTCTCCTAACACTTGAAGGTATTTGTTGGTATAATTGGATTGCTCCATAAGTTTGCTTATGTCCATTGCTGATATTGCCTCATCAGGATTCTTATTCTTGAAAGGAGCAGCAATGATGGGTTTTTTAGTAAAGGGATCATTGATACCTGGGAGTTGGAAAGAGCTATTTGGTGGTAACTCTGTTTTGATCAACTCACCATTCTTTAAATGCCATACCGTAATGACATTTGTGGTTTTATCAACATCTATCCTTGTCTTCCAAGGATAATCTATCGAATATTTGGTGAGTATGCATGAAACCAGTCAAAAAATAAAATCTTTGTCTTAACTTTGTTAAGAAATTGGTAATATTCTTCCTGAATATTTTTCCTTTTTGTTCCCTTGAATTCTTGCAAGAACCACTCTCTTTGAGGTTTCCATTCCTCAGAGTAAAAATCCTTGCGAAGGGATTCCTTATCTATAATGAACTTACAAATCATTATAAGATTCATTAAGAGAGGAAAAGGTTGGAGACTAAATTGATCTTTGATCATCTTCTGTCTGGTAAATTGGTCGAGGGATAGTAGATGATGTATCTAATCCCTGAAGATTAATAGAGGTCATCTGAGATGCCGTTGAAAAGGATTGTCTTGAAGGGATAGATCTAAAATTTTCAGATCTAAGATTTGAAGATCTAGCAGAACTAAAAGAATTGCTTCTTTGGAAGACTAGTTCAACTCTTCCTGTTGGAGTTCAACTCTTCTCAATCTTACCAAGAGAAACAGCAGACTTCAATAATATAGTTCAAACTCCAACAGGAAGAGTTGAACTAGTCTTCCAAAGAAGCAATTCTTTTAGTTCTGCTAGATCTTCAAGTCTTAGATCTGAAAATTTTTGATCTATCCCTTCAAGACAATCCTTTTCAACGGCATCTCAGATGACCTCTATTAATCTTCAGGGATTAGATACATCATCTACTATCCCTCGACCAATTTATCAGACAGAAGATGATCAAAGATCAATTCAGTCTCCAACCTTTTCCTCTCTTAATGAATCTTATAATGATTTGTAAGTTCATTATAGATAAGGAATCCCTTCGCAAGGATTTTTACTCTGAGGAATGGAAACCTCAAAGAGAGTGGTTCTTGCAAGAATTCAAGGGAACAAAAAGGAAAAATATTCAGGAAGAATATTACCAATTTCTTAACAAAGTTAAGACAAAGATTTTATTTTTTGACTGGTTTCATGCATACTCAGTCAAATATTCGATAGATTATCTTTGGAAGACAAGGATAGATGTTGATAAAACCACAAATGTCATTACGGTATGGCATTTAAAGAATGGTGAGTTGATCAAAATAGAGTTACCACCAAATAGCTCTTTCCAACTCCCAAGTATCAATGATCCCTTTACTAAAAAACCCATCATTGCTGCTCCTTTCAAGAATAAGAATCCTGATGAGGCAATATCAGCAATGGACATAAGCAAACTTATGGAGCAATCCAATTATACCAACAAATACCTTCAAGTGTTAGGAGAACACTTAATCAAAAAAGATGCAACCACCATTGCATCTACTTCAGGAATTAAGAAGGATATTCCCTTAGAAAAACCCTTGTTCAAACCTTTTAAGATGAATAAGAAGATCAGAGAAAGTTTGCTTCTTCTTCAACCCAATATAAAAAAGGAAAAACAAGAATTTGTGGAGAAACTAGAAGAAAGACTGAAACAACTAGTTGTTCCAGATTCTCCATCGGATAATCAAGACGAAAGGCCTTCAAGAGATAAAGGTCCGATTATCAATGTCATCAATGAAGACAGCTCAAACGGAATCTGTGGCCAGTACCTCCAAAACCAATCCTCCAGATAAACCTCCAATCAATATCAATCCTGTTCTTACCCAATCTTGGAGACAACCCTGAAAATTTTATTAACCTAGAGCAACTCCCCCGGATATGCTCTTTGAGGAAAAAACTCCAAACCTTAGGAGTTTCAATGCCAACAATATCTATGAATGGAACATAGATGGTCAAACAGAGTATCAAATGCTACAAACAATGCAGCATATGACTATGATGGCTATCGCTTATCGACCACAAATGACTGCTCAAGAAGCCATCCGTAATATCTTGTCTGCAGGATTTACGGAGCCAACTCAAAGGTTGGTGGGATTATTCTTTCTCCGAAGCACGAAAGAACAAATGTTTTCTGCTATCAAAACTGATGCAGAAGGGAATCCAATCTATGACAATGAAGGTGCAACCATCCCTGATGCGGTTAACACCTTAATCTTCTCAATCTGTGGACATTTCATGGGAAATACTTCCACTTGGAAGGATAGGTCTGTAGAATTATTATCCAATCTTAAGTGTAGATCCTTAGCTAGCTTTAGGTGGTATAAAGATACCTTCCTAACTAGAGTTTACACCAGAGACGACTGCCAGAATAGGTTCTGGAAAGAAAAGTTCATTGCAGGTCTCCCAACTTCGTTAGGTGATCTTGTCAAGGATGAGCTCATAGCCCAATCTCCAGATGGAAATATTCCATATGAGCAATTGAGTTATGGTCAACTCATTGCAGCAACCCAGAAGATAGGGGCAAGACTTTGTAAGGAAGACAAAGTCAGAGATCAATTCAAAAAAGAAAAGGCCGCCAAGAAGGATTTAGGGTCTTTTTGTGAACAATTTGGCATACCTCCTTGTCCAAAGGATAAAACCAAGTCTTCAAAGAAATATGAAGGCAGACCCCAAAAGACTAAGTATACCAAGTATACTAAGTACAAGAAAAACAAAAGGTATGGTAAACCTAAGCCAGAATTCAAACCCGAATTCAAACCTAAACCAACCACTGGTGATAAGTTCCCCAGAAAAGCGGTTACTTGCTATAACTGCGGCAAACCTGGCCATATCAGTAAATACTGTAGGCTAAAAAAGTCAATCTCAGACTTGAATCTTGAACCATCAGTTGAGGAACAACTGAATAACCTTTTAATCCAATCCGATACTTCAGAAGAAGAATCAGATGGTGATTTTACTGAAGATGTCAATCATATTCAAGAAGATGATGTTGGAGATCTTAGCTCCGATTCATCTCCTGAGATTAATGTCTTAACTAAGGAACAAGATCTCATTTTTGAAGTCATTAATTCAATAGCTGATCCAGAAGAAAGGAGAAAATATCTGGACAAGCTCAAATCGTCCATGGAATCTTCTAAGGAAAAGGATTCCAAGGGAAAAGGCAAAGTCATAGTCAAAGATCATTTTGACTTTAAACAAATTCTGAAGAGGCTGGAAGCCACTCAAACAAAGAAGCCTGTAACGATTCATGATCTCCAGCAAGAGATTAAGAATTTAAAACAAGAGATCAAAGAGATCAAACAAGAACAAGCTGTTCATAAACTAATTTTGTCTCAAATAGCAGAGGCTCAATCAGATGAATCTGGCGAGGAGGAAAAGCCAGAATCAAGTGCCATCAAGGAAGATGAGCATGACAGTCCTAAAGTTCAAGATGATCATGAGGATGCAGCATTCTTGAACTTAGTAAATCAATTAAGAATTCAAAAGTTCTATATTAGGATCAAGATTATTATTGGAGAATTTATTCTTGATTCCACAGCACTTTTTGATACAGGTGCTGATTCAAACTGCATTCAAGAAGGATTAATCCCTACCAAATTCTTTGAGAAGACCTCGGAGAAGTTGAGTGCAGCAAATGGTTCTAAACTTAGAATCAATTATAAGTTGTCTAAAGCCCTAATAGAAAACCAAGGTCTCCAAGTAGAAACTCCTTTTCTATTAGTTAGAAATCTTAAAAATGAAGTGATTCTTGGAACTCCGTTCATTAGATCACTTTTCCCTCTTTCCATTTCTCATAATGGAATTAAAACTCAGCATCTGGGAAAAGACATAGTCTTCCCATTCATCAACAAGCCCATCATTAGAGATTTAAATCTATTAGATTCCAAAATTAACCAAATCAATTTCTTGAAAGAAGAAATTTCTTTTAAGAACATAGAGTTGCAGTTACAGCAACCAAAGATCAAAGAAAAGGTTAAAATCCTTTTCAATGAAATCCAAGAGACTATCTGTTCTGATTTGCCCACAGCATTTTGGAATAGGAAGAAGTACGTTGTAGATTTGCCTTATGAACAAGATTTCAATGAAAGGCAAATTCCAACCAAATCCAGGCCAATCCAAATGAATCATGAACTCCTTAAGTATTGTCAAAAGGAAATTGATGATTTCTTAAGCAAAGGTTTAATCAGGGAGAGCAAATCTCCTTGGTCTTGTTCTGCTTTTTATGTTAACAAGCAGGCTGAGATTGAGCGTGGTACACCTCGCCTGGTTATCAATTATAAACCTTTAAATCAAGCTCTTAGGTGGATTAGGTATCCAATTCCTAACAAAAGGGATTTGCTTAACCGCCTGAGTACGGCAAAAATATTTTCAAAGTTTGACATGAAATCTGGTTACTACCAGATATAAGTCAAAGAAAGTGACCGTTACAAAACAGCGTTCACTGTTCCCTTTGGGCATTACGAATGGAATGTTATGCCCTTTGGCCTCAAAAATGCTCCTTCAGAATTCCAGAGAATTATGAATGAGATCTTCAATCCTTATACAGACTTTACAATCGTCTATCTTGATGATGTTTTAGTCTTTTCTCAATCTATTGATCAACACTTCAAACATGTCAAGATCTTTATAAGTGTGATCAAAAGGAATGGTTTAGCTGTGTCTAAAACCAAAATTGATCTTTTCCAAACTAAGATTAGATTTCTTGGTCATAACATTTTCCAAGGAACTATTATTCCTATCAGCAGAGCTATCGAATTTCTTTGATAAGTTTCCTGACCAAATCATTGACAAAACCCACCGAGAGATTCTTAGGGTGTCTCAATTATGTGGCTGATTTCGTCCCCAATCTTAGTACTATCATCAAACCCTTGCACAATCGTCTAAAGAAGGAACCTCCTCTGTGGACTAATGAGCATACAAAAGTTGTCCAACTTATCAAATCTAAGATAAAGAATCTTTTATGTCTTTATCTTCCTAACACATCTGCTTTCAAAATTGTTGAAACCGATGCTTCTGACATTGGTTATGGCGGTATTTTGAAACAAAGAATTTCAAATAAAGAGCATATCATTGCATATACTTCTAAGCATTGGAATTCTGCTCAACAAAATTATTCTACTGTCAAAAAAGAGATTTTGGCAATAGTTTTATGTATTTCAAAATTTCAATCTGATTTACTTAATCAAAAATTTTTGGTTAGAGTAGATTGTAAATCTGCTAAAGATATTTTACAAAAAGATGTTAAGAATTTAGCATCAAAACAAATTTTTGCTAGATGGCAAGCAATTTTAAGTGCATTTGATTTTCAAATTGAATTTATCAAAGGCTCTTCAAATTCTCTACCTGACTTTCTTACTCGTGAATATTTACAGGGTAGGTAAGAGAGAGAGATTGGCAGCAATGCCAAAGACAGAAACTTCCTCTTCAAAGGGGAAGGGTAAAGGTATTGTCCTTAATAAAGGACCCAAACGCCAAGGTGCGTCCAAATCCGGGCCTTCAGCCCAAAAGCAATCAGGGTCATCGACCCAACAACCTGCAATCAAGCTTGGGTCTTCAACCCAAATCCAATATGGGTATTCAACCCAGCAAGCCAAACAATCCAAAGAAGACTATGGCATCACAATCCAAACTCTTCAAGCCTTTCAAGATCAAGGCCTTACAAAACTCCCTAAGGGAACATGGGGAGATAGAGTGGAAAACGAATCAGGTTCTCCACCCCTACTCAAAGACCTAATCAGGGAATTAGCCCAATCAGCTATCCCCATAAATGTTGTCAAACCTGATACACGTTTATCAAAAGACAGCACCCAAACCCAAACTCAAACGGCCGCAACTAACTATGTTGCAAAAAATATATTTCAATTTGTTGTTCAAATGGAACCAGAATTTTGGGATAACAACCCTAACAAAGTTCCCCCCAAAATCTTTCAAAATGGTTCTCATTTCCAACAATCCCAACCAAACAAAACCAGAAATTTTTATGAGTTTATTTTGATTGATACCTTGACTCATCACGATCAAACACTACCGTGACCCTAAAGATCAATCAACATACACTCACTCAACTTTCCAAATTTTGAAGGTTTTAACACCTGAACAGTTTGGAAAGAATTTAAATGCTTTCAAAAAAATTTCTCAAACTTTTGATCCCATTGGTTTCAATTACTGGGATTATCAACAAGCTTGGTACAACATTTTCTGGTACCAAAATATTCAAAACAGACATTCTTGGTTGTTATATTTCAAGAAGAATGTTAAATACAAATTCCCTCATTGGTTCGTCCACTGGTGGAGAATATTTGGCCCAATCAAGCAGATCCTTCCTGAAGAAGTTCTTGAAGGATACCAAACATTCGAAAAATATTTTGACAACAAGGAAACCCCTTTCCCTGTCAATCTAATATTTTTCTCTAAGCTTTCCCTTTCATGGGTTTTCAGTTGGCAGTATAAATACCAGAAGCAAGATCATTACCCTGGTTTATTGCCAATTTTACAAAGAGCAACCTTTGTCAAGTGGTGGGCACAGTTTAACTATGCGGCAGCCACAAGTGACAATGTAAAAATCTGGTTCCAGCAAAATCCCAAGTGGATGAAAGCAGCCAACCCAGAGGCTTGTGAGTTTCTTAATCAGAGATCTCGTATAGTTTCAGTTTTGGCAGGTTCCAATTCAAAAGAAAGCTTCCTTCGAAATATGGAGGCAATCTTAAAGCTAGCAAAGGAGGAAGAAGCCTCTTCATCAAAATCCTCCAAGCAAAAGCTTCCACAATCTGAAGATGAAGACGAAGAGGATTTCAGCCAATGCTCAGATCCCTTCTATCAAAATGAAGATGACTGCTATGGAATTGATATTACAGTCAACCTGAGTGACGATGAATAGTCCCTCAGTCAAACAAAGTCAACAAAAATTCTGGATTGAATAGTTCCAGTCATCCGATGATACTGTTCCTTTCCGACAGTCACAAGATTACCAGTCAAGTTACCGGCACTGTTTATCACCGGCACTATTCACTTACCGACAGCACAGTTCCAGTCATGATACCGGTTCTATGTTGTAATAGTTGCAATAGTTTAGGTCATTTTTACCGATACTGTTGTAATAGTAAATCTTCAATCTTCTATTTAAAGGGTGCTAGGTTCAGTTGTTAGGCATCCGAATTTTTAGAGAGATTTTAGAGTGAGAAACTCTGAGAGCATTCTGAGCTTTCATTTTGTGAGTTCCTCAGTTCTTTTTCTTTCTTCTTCAATCTTTTCAATCTTGTAGCGTTAAAGCTTGTAGTTTTCAAGCTGTTTTCAATCAAAACCTGCATGGTTTAAATCATCTCTTCTCCCTCCACCGGTTCTGGTGAGGCTCTGCCTCCGCTCCGGTTTCATTTTGTTTTTTATTTTCCCCAGTTCTTGGTCGGTTCTACCACCTTTCTGGGTTTATGCTTTATTTCATGTTTTAATTTCTACAGTACTTGTTTTTACTGTTTTACTATTTTAATCTCTACAGTATCTATTTTTACTATTTGTATGTTTTAATTTTCATAGTTTATTTATTTTAATTAATGTAATCTCCGCCTGTTTTCCTACTTCTTTCATCCTGCTCTTCTTTCCCCCTTTCCTTCCTTGACCCCGTCATCTGTCTGGTATCAAATATATATATATATATATATATATATATATATATATATATATATATATATATATATTTAAATTTTAGTCTCTAATGTCTAAAAACAAAACTACCAATCTAAGGATATATATACATGTTATTAATTAGTTTCAAAAGTCTAACAAAAAACTATTCATCTAAGTATTGCAGAGGTATCTTGTCAATTCCTTTTTCAACCGCATACTTGAAGAAGAATTCAGCTAAGTGCATCCTCAAGTCTCTGAAGTCATCTTCTTGAAGAGGCGATTGGTCGTTAAATGCCTACACATGTTCAAATAATAACAATAACATTAACGCAAGTCATCTTCAAAACTATAATATATAATTTAACAAGTTGTGTAACTATTACCTTATTCCATCCATCCCTAATAGATGCGGAGACTATGTTCAGCATATGAAGCATCACATAATAGTCGCACGACCACCCATCAGGTTGAAATCGAGACTACAAACAAAATTAATTTCAGTGTCAGTTGAATATACATATCAATTAGTAATTATAATATTAATTATTTGATAAATAAACTACCAAACCTTGAGGATGGCCCATTCAGGATTTGTTTTAGCCTTAGAAGTCCTACTTCTCCCATTGGCGCAACTTATGCTACTCGCCTTCAGCGCGCTATCATATTAAATAATCATGTCAAGTAACAAATTCATATATCATGTGTGTAATAAACTAAAAACAACTGATAATAAAACTTAAAATAAATTTAAGATTAGTTACATACCTATTTACAGCTTGCACCACCTCTTGTGGCGGCTGTTGGTGGAGAGAGCATAAGAATATGATAGTATGCCTAGACGGGTGAAGTACGAACAACTGCCAATAGTAATTCATACAGTAGGGAGCCAGATATAATTCTTTCTGTTTGTCTCCCAGCAAGTTCCCTATGTATTTACTAAATGCATCGCCAGCAAAGATTTCGGGCACATGGATTGACAGATCTAAGAAGCCGTAAACTGGTGCAACGCCCTTATCAAGATGAAGACGATGGAGATACCTAAGATATGAAAAGGTGTGGATGTTAATTACATAATATATATATTGAAAATAAAATAAATTATTAAATGTAAAAATACGAAAAATAAATAAGTTATAAAATTAAAATTAACTTACGTGCACCAAAGACTCAAAACCGTGCTGGTCATCCAGACGTTATTTCTGCAGGCGTGCCCGAGATCTTCACCACAGAAGGAAAATATCCTCTGTTAATTTGGGTGTGCTACCCATCCATCGTGTTCCAATGGACATTCAAAAATCTCAAATGCATAATCCTCACCAAGTGAGAACAAACGAGTGATAGGTGACAGCGACACCGACACCGACGTCGACTTGGCCTTCAATTTAGGAAAAATAAAATAGATAAGTTGTTGATAATTAAAAAAAACACAAGTAATTATTTGACTAATTTGGACATTAATAGTGAATACATACCTTTGTTAACATTTCGAGCTCACGTCGTTTGAAGTCCATCTCAAGCTCATGGCGTTGGACTTCCAACTCCTGCTCCCTAGCTGCCAACTCATCGTCCTCCACATGTGCCCTACTATAACTCTCTTTTATGCTCACATGTGAAGGGTTGGCATGCCCTGCAGTGTCCTGGGATGAACCGACGGAGGAAAGCTCTCTGGCAAGCGCCTGCTTGAATTCTGGGTTGGATATTAAGCTTTGCATCAGATGTGTTGTAATAGCAGGGTTGGACATGAGGTGCTGAGTAATGTCATCCAAAATTGATGCTTCATCGACCACCCGCTTTCATGAAGCAGACTTGCCATAATATTCTTTAATGGTCACGTTCCCAAGAACACCGATAACCCTACCAGGATGGTCTTTCTTGCCTAGAGCAGTCATCAAGACGTCCCGCCGTCCAGAAGGGACGAATGAGCCCAAGGAGGATTGTGCTTTAAGATCCACCTACAATGAAAACATGAAAAAACGTGCAAGTGAAAAGTATTAAAAATATCTATACAAATATCAATTGAATCAAGTTAATTATTTATTTACAATCTTATCTGCCACTTCGCGAGTGGCATCAACTTTAAAAGATCCCGTCTTTGTCATGCGGTCGACTAACCAGACATCCTCGCGGTCGATGTTCGACAGAGGACTTGATGGTGTGCCCTCAGGCACCTCTCCTCTTTCAATCCTAGCAGAGTGCTCTTCCTGCTTCACCCTCAGCCTATCTGCCATCATCTCCTTGTTCCGAGTCTGGTACCCACCTTGAGACATGGTGTGGCGGTGGACGTTCTTCGCCTGATTATGCCGACCCTTATCTGCCTTGCATATTCAAACAAAAACACATAATTAAATACATTTAAATGATCTATAAGAAGCATACAAAATTAACTTAATCCACCAACCTGAAATTCTCCATCCTCTCGACTCCTAGCAAACATATCCCAAGTATCCTGATCAATCCAGGGATAATCCGAGAACATTTTATCAAGCCACTTCTTACCAGATACATAGTACCTGGTAAGATCATGCTTGAACCCGTTCCAATGCTTTGATGCCATTTTCATACATTTATGACGATGATCCTCGTCATTTGGCATAGTCCAAGCTACCTACACATTAAATACATAACAACTGGATGGATTATAACTCGGATAATTATCTAATAATGTAAATCAAACGAATGTAAAGGTAAAATACCGTGATAGCCTCCCAAATCTGATCCTTAACGTTCTGTGGAACGTCATTCCAGTGGTTGTAGTTGATGCTTACGTGCTGCTTCGCTTGTAGAAATACCCACTTATTAAATTCTTTAGCACGGGGTCCCTGGGCATTTAGATTAGCATCGAAGGACACCTCAAGCTTTTATCCGCTTTGCCTGTCCTTCTCTAGTTTCTTCAACGTCGTGGCTCCTCTACCCTGTTTCCTATGAGCCTTTGATGTCTGTATGGCAAAAAAAAATGATAAAATAGAGGGTTGTAACATTATAAACTTACATTAAAAAGAAGGACTAAAGATAGTATATAATATGTAAACTTACACTAGAATCAGGCGTAGGCGCGATTGGGTCCTGCGTAGGCCCCACAGTGTCCTCCCGTGCATGTGGGCTATCCGACTGATCCATATGTAAGCCTGTTCAGAAACAATATATATTTATTAACATAGGTTATAACTCAAAATAAATACAGAAGTATAAATAAAAATAAATGTATACTAAGGCATTTAAAAACATATATCCAAGGCGTTTAAAAATTATTTCAAATTTACACCATTTTCAGGTTTCTTAAGACAAAAGAAATAAGCAGATGAAGATAAATTAACAAAACAGAATTCCAATGAGCAATATATTGTTGATGTCACATGCTACAAGCAACTCTAAATTTCTTCCCATTCTGAAATAGGTCATGATAGCAGAAGAAAAAAAAGAGAAAACACAAAACCCACGACCAGAAATAGAGACATTCAAAACAACTCAAACTCACAGTTTCAAGTTTCAACTACAGAGACTACAGTTTCAACATACACTCAAAACCAAACATAAAAAAATGTGCCCTAAAGACTCACCAGAAATAGGTGCTCGTGTGGTGGCCAACGTTCGATGTGGTTACTGAGAGCAGAGGGACAAGGAGAGTTAGTGTGCGGGAAGGGGAAAGAGAGATGTCAAGTTATTGCAAAGAATGAGCGGGAAAGAGAGAGTTAGGGTTAAGAGTGTACCTCACGGTGGTGGGGAAGAAGCCCTCGCGGTGGTTGCAGTGAAGATGAGCTCGCGATTAGGGCAGAGTGAGAGTGAGAGTGAGAGTGAGAGTGAGAGTGAGAGTGAGAGTGAGAGTGAGAGTGAGAGTTGAGAGTCAGAGTGAGAGTTGAGAGTCAGAGTGAGCGTGAAAGAGAAGAACAGAGACATACAGAGCGAAGTGCAGAAGGCGCGCGGGTGTAAACGTTATAATCAAAAACCCAAAATAAAACAACATTTTACGTCAGTTGTTTGTTTGTAATCTATTTAACATCAGTTGTCTTAAGAAACTGACGTTAAAAGTCATTGTTTACGTTATAATCAAAAATCAAAAATAAAACAACATTTTACGTCAATTATATTAAACAACTGACGTTAAAAATAAATATTTTTTATTTAAAAACACTTTTAACGTCAGTTGATGAAGACAACTGACGTTAAAAGTGCTTCAAAAACATTAATTCCTTTGACTACTGTGCTACTTACCCATGAGCATTAAGTTTATAGATCAGTTTTCAATAAAATCAACTAGTCTCTCTTCTCTATATAAAGTACCATTCTTCTGTATCAGTCTGTAATACAACCTCTTCTTTTCCTCTATATTTCGTGCGTTTTCTATTCCTTCACAAAATGGCTCTGAGACTTTTGTTATTTCTTCCTATACCTAGACTTAAAGGTCTCTGTCCTAATGGTCAAAAAACTTCTGAGGTTGAGTAAATCACGTAACATGGATGGTAAGGTTGTGTAAATCACGTAATGTGATTTACTCACTTTATTTCATCCCAGCCATCCCTTTCACTCAGCTTTGGCCCCAAGTGACTGTGGATTCAAGATGATGCATCAAGGAATTCCAGTGAAGGAGGTGATACAAAGATCCCTTTCACTTTGCTTTCGCTGCTAGTGACTGTGGATTCACTATGCATCATGGAATTCAAGTGAGGGAGGAGATGCATCGATCCATCCATTGGAGTTTCTGAGGACAGGACTGAGAAGAAAATGATGTTGAAGCTGAAACTTTGCATCCATTGGAATTTCTGAGAACAGGACTGAGAAGAAAATGATGTTGAAGCAGAAACTTTTTTATATTTTAGGGTTATGTTGCAGAATTTTTTTATCTTTTAATTATGTAATTGTAACTTATGAATTGCTTCAATGAGATACGATTTGATTATACATATATAACTTGTTTTATGTTAAGTGTTTATTTATTTTAAGTTGCGCAAGAATTTGTTTACTAATTCAAGCTAATTAATTAAGATTAAAAATAAACTTGTTTAAAAAAAAAGTTTAGAAATAAACTGCACTATATATATGGATTGACATGTGTTAAGAGTGACAACAGGGCATTTCAGATAGGGATATAGGATTATTTACGTCATCTATTTATTTAACTGAAGTAAAAATCACACTTTTAACGTCAGTTGTATAAAAAACTGACGTTAAAAATAAATATTTTTTATTTTAAAAACACTTTTAACGTCAGTTGTATTAAACAACTGACGTTAAAAGTGTATAAGTTTCTGCAAAAACATTCATTCCTTTGACTACTTTGCTACTTACCCATGACTGCTGTGCTACTTACCCATGCACATTGTAACCTATAATCCTCTTAATGAGCATTAAGTTTATAGATCAGTTTTCTAGAAAATCAGCTAGTCTCTCTTCTCTATATAAAGTACCATTTTTCTGTATTAGTTTGTAATACAGCCTCTTCTTTTCCTCTATATTTCGTGTGTTTTCTATTCCTTCACAAAATGGCTATGAGACTTTTGTTATTTCTTCCTATACCTAGACTTAAAGGTCTCTGTCTTAATGGTCAAAAAACTTCTGAGGTTAAGTAAATCACGTAACATGGATGGTAAGGTTGGGTGAATCACGTAATGTGATTCCCTCACCTTATTTCATCCCATCCCTTCACTCTGCTTTGTCTCCAAAGTGACAGTGGATTCAGATGGAGTATCAAGGAATTCAAGTAAGGGAGGAGATGCATCCATTGGAGTTTCTGATCGAGGACAGGACTGAGAAGAAAATGATGTTGAAGCAGAAACTTTTTTATATTTTAGTGCTAAGTTGCAGAAATTTTTTATCTTTTAATCATGTAATTATAACTTATGAATCGCTTCAATGAGATACGATTTGATTATATATATATAAGTTTTTTTATGTTAAGTGTTTATTTATTTTAATTTGCACAAGAATTTGTTCACTAATTCAAGCTATTTAATTAACATTAAAAATAAACTTGTTTAAAAAAAAGGTTTAGAAATAAATTGCACTATATGGAGTGATCTGCGTTAAGAGTGACTACAGGGAGATGAGAACGAAAGAAATGAGTTTCATAATTATTTACGTCAGTTATTTATTTAACTGCCGTAAAAATCACACATTTAACGTCAGTTGTATAAACAACTGACGTTAAAAGTGTTAAAATCACTTTTAACGTCAGTTCATTACACAACTGACGTAAATAGTGATTTAATATTTACAAAACTGCCACCGCCTCATTTTTAACATCAAACATATGGTCAACTGACGTAAAACGTTCCCGTATATTACATTATTTCCACTAGTGGTTGATGTGGACGATAAATTACTTTCCGACTTATGGGATGCTGTCGGGTTGGATGACTGCGGGGAAGCTTGCGTGCCCAATATGTATGGAGCGATCAAAGGCGTTTACATTTAAGCACAGTAGAAAGACATGTTATTTTGACTGTCACCGCCAATTCCTTCCTGCCAATTATCCTTATAGGAGGAATAAAAATGGTTTCAAGAAGCGATGTACTGAAAACTCACCCCCTCCTCCACGTTTGTCTGGTCCAAATATCTGGCGAAGAGTGAGCCAATTACTGCCTATCCATGAATCGCAAGGATAACAGAATCCAGGCTACGGTGTTGAGCATAATAACACTAAGCAAAGTATATTTTGGAGTTTACCTTATTAGAAAACACACCTACTCCATCATAACATTGATGTCATGCACACTGAGAGGAATGTGTTTATGAATGTGTTTTACACTGTTATAGACATCAAAGGGAGGACAAAGGATACTAATAAAGCTCGGTTGGACTTAGCTGAAATATGTAACCGGAAGGAGCTAGAGATGAAAGATTGTGGTGGTGGCAGGCTTTTCATGTGGATATATGCTTTGACAGGTATTTTTGTTTTGATGATGAGCAAAAGGTTCAAGTCCAAGGAACAACACACAAATTCAAGTCTAAAGGACCAAATTGAAAAGAAAAAAAAGTGTGAAAAGGACCACCAAACAAATATGGGGTTAAAAGGGAAATTTTCTTTTACTGTATTGTTTGTTTTAGATTAAATGTAAATTGGTGTGAGTCTCTCAAAGGTAAAATAAATCACACACACACACAAAAATCTGTTTTAGAAAAAGGTCTTCGAAATTAATTTCACCATATCTTTTTTAGACCTTTAAAGATTTTCAAAAACCAATTTACACAGAGAATAACCAATTACGATAATTGATTATGCAGCTGTTGGGTATTTGAAATTCAAAATTCAAAGTATGATAATCGATTATGGCTTTTTCAACACATTTTAAACTCAGTTTTTAAATGGCTTAATTATGCTTTAATGGAGATTTGATTCTGTCTTAGTCGTTGAGTTTAAAATTCAAATTATAATCGATTATGGATTTTCAAAAATCGATTATTGTTTTTCAAATCACAAGTCAGAGGCTTCATAATCGATTAGGATAATCGATTATGCTATTTTGATTCAGTCTGAGCTTTCAAACAGTGTCCAAGTAATCGATTATTGTAAATTACCTGCCTGTTTCTTCATGCGCCTTTTGACTTTAGCTAAAATAATCGATTATGCTTTTCTGATAATCGATTATGAGTCGAGAAAAATGAGTTTTCAAGTGTTTTGACCTAACTTTCAAAGAGTTATATATTGGTCTATTGCAGAGAAAGTTCATACAACACCATGAACAAATTTGAACTATTTTTTTTAACTTTCTCTCTACTCTTGAACATAACTCAAAATCACTCTCATACTCTTACACTAGCAAATCAATTACTTGAGAGAGACATACACACCTTATAGATGATTGTTGTAGTGCTTCAATTTGTTTCATATCTGCACTTGTGAGTGCTTTCTGATTGTAATCCTTTTTTGAATTCTTGTGAGTCGTTATCTCACGTTTTCATACTCTATCACTGGGGGATAGTACGTCCCTGGTCTGTGAGGAGTTCCCGTTGTTGTAAAGGTTCTAGTTGCGCCTGTTTAAAAGCTAGGGATTGAGTGAAATCCTTTGGTGGTATTGCCTTGGGGACTAGACGTAGGTCACATGGGTAGTTTGTGACCAAATCAGGATATATCGCTGTGTCAATCTTCTTATCCCTGTCTCTTTTACTTTTGCTTTATCTTTTGCCAAAACGTTTTTTTTAATCGTATGCATATTTCTAATAAGCTATTTTTCATAAAATATTAAGAGGGGAAAAGGTTTGATTTTAGCAAGTTTTTGAAAAACACAATTCACCCCCCCCCCCCTCTTGTGTTTGGAATTACTTGTCAACATTTCAAGTCGAAGGCAAGTTATGCTCTGAGCAAACCACAGAAAGTAGCTATTTGCAAGTGGGTTAAAGAACTAAAGTTACCTAATAGGTATGCATCAAATTTGGGCAGATGTGTCGATGTTAGGGAAGGAAGGTTACATGGAATGAAAAGCCATGATTGTCACGTTTTCATGCAGCATTTTCTTCCTATTGCATTCGACTCATTGCCAAAACCTATTTGGAAGCTACTTGTTGAGCTTAGCCACTTTTTTAGGGAGTTGACGTCCACAACACTAAATCTGGAACAATTACGGGCCATGGAAAACAATATACCCATTTTTCTATGTTAGTTAGAGCAGATATTCCCGCCTAGCTTCTTCGACTCAATGGAGCATCTTCCAATTCATCTCCCGTACGAAGCAAAAGTTGGTGGACCGGTCCAATATCGTTGGATGTATCCCATTGAGAGGTAAATAACTAATTCACCTCATTTATTCCCTTATTTATTCTATCTAGTGTTGTCCTCATCTATTCCAAAATTCTTCCTGCTTAGGTTCTTGCACTCCCTCAAAAGCAAAGTCAAGAACAAGTCTAAGGTTGAGGGTTCCATTTGTGATGCCTATTTGGTGGAGGAGATGTCTACCTTCGCCACTTATTACTATCCACCTGAAATGCAAACAAGAAGGACTAGAATGCCACGTAATGTTGATGCAGGTGAAAGTTCTTCATCTATTCCTCCAATATCATGTTTCAATTACCCGGGCATGGCTGGTGGCAAATCAAAATCATATTTCATGGAGCAACGAGATATTGACGCAACCCATTTGTATGTTCTACAAAACTGTGACGAGGTTGAGACTTATTTAAAGTAAGTAGCGGTCGGTCATACTAGTTTTAGTGTAACACCCCCACTAGGCATTACTATGTAACACATGCGGATTTAAATTAAAAGATAGTTTGCTGGTTATTTTTCGGGAAATTATTTTCTTTCAAGTCAGAAAACTGGGGTATAAAAAATTTTCTTCTATGGATAACTCTGAAACCAAAATACATACAATTAAACAGTAAAGTCGCATTTGGAACAAAGTCGCCACAACGTACAACATCTCTCAAAAGTTTCAAAATTCGAAGGGAAAAGCATAAACTACAGACTGATACATATAACACTACATTTACCGACCTCTTCAGATATACGACCCAACCCAGACTCCTAAGCTGGTCACTCTATCAAATATTTATTGGAGAGACCCCCGTGGCCATCCCCCAATCAGAATACTCCTTCAACCATTTAAAACTAAGTCTTCGAGCTACTTAGGAAAACTCCTCTGCACCATCGGTACTAGAGTACCAATGTACAACAGCAAAACCATAAGAAACCTGATATATTTGTAAGGGTGAGACACCAATATATGAATTGGACTTAATAACCATATGCACGATACATGCATCACATCAACATATTAACAATTACCAAATATTAATAGATGAATCAACAAGTATTATATAAATAGATTTCATACCCGTACAGTCAGCTTTTATCAAGATTATGCATGACACTTCAATATTCAGGCTCTAAAGCTTAATCTCCGGATATCCCAACATCCTCAAAATGAGTTGATCAGGCTTGATACATCGTCTCATTGGCTAGCTAAGCACAACGATAATACATCGTCTCATTGTCCATTTAAGCGCAACGATATGTACATCGTCTCATTGTCCATTTAGGCACAACGACACACGTACATCGTCTCATTGTCCCTTTTAAGAACAATGATATCTCATTGTCCCTTTTGAGAACAACGATAATACATCGTCACATGATACCATTTCTATTAAGGTCTCACGTTAAACCACGTCGGGCACGTCTGCCATAAATGCAAATGTAAAACATTTTTGTTCTCAATATTTTCTTTGTGTTCATTCTCATTCGTTGTAGAAGCTCAGAAGCTAACGACTTTCTATAATTTTCATCATTTGAAATTATTCAACATCAACACGGGACACGCAGTCTGAGTGCTCAATCACCATGCCTTAGACGGATGCACCAATCTTGGGCTTGTGGTTATAGAAAACATCTTACAATTTTATCCATGTTTTGTTTCAGTATGATTAGGACTCTTAGTCCATAACACCATGATTAGGACTCTCGGTCCACAATACTTGACACGGATCAAAGATCAACGTGCACATTATAGAATACTAGAAGCGACGTCTAGCGAACTAGATTCGATTTCCACATATTCTTACTTTTCATTCAGTGAAACAAAAATACCAAAATAAAACCTCAGTAACCTATCCAAGTTACCGGAATATTTTCAAAGCATTTAGTAGGAAATCCTTTCCTTGAGAAAATCATTTATAAAACATTTATAGGAAAACTACTTTCTTTTGAAATCCTTTCATTTTTCCAAAATACTTTAACACTTCATCAAATCTTTTTCTTAAAATCATTTCTAAATAGAATAAAGTCAAATATTTCTCAAAGGTTTTTCTTTCATAAAGCACACGTCTCTAAAAGATATTCTCTTGTGTAAAATTCTTATTCATGAGAAGGTAGCTTTCCTTTAACTTAAAAATATTTCAACACATGTTCTAAAAATCTCATCTATCAAAATAAATACATTACTTGAATATTTTGTTTCCAAATCATATTCTTTAATCAAATAAAACTTCCAAAAGAAACATCTTTGTTTCGGGATCTCATAAAGTTTATTAAGGCTTTTATTCTCATAGTTATTTGAGCACCGACGAATGTCAGGCTTCTCAGACATCAATCAATCATCAATATAATATCGGTCAACAGTATAACAGTTAATAATAGTCCATGACATATATGATTCATCATACTTCAGTCAAGTAAATAATCAAGTAAGAAATCAACATCAGACAGTTACCACAACAGTTCAAGTATATAAATCATTCAAACATTGATTCCAATATTATAACACGATCCAGATAAATCAAATAATTCACAAACACACATGCACAAAGTTATTGAGTATCCCTCAGGCAAGCTCCCCTTACCTTTGGTGAAGGTTAAAGTGCTTGTTGTTTGAAGTATCGAACCATGAACGTCCTTGCTTACTTCGCGATGAATGTCTAGGTTTATGTACACAATATGACAAGTTAAAAGTTAACCAAGAACACTAAACAAAGAGGGTATAGGTTCGGCCATGGCTTAAAATAGGGTCAAAGGTTTCCAAACAAAAAATACAACTCATGGATTAATGATCCTTAAGTGTTAGGAGTTCATAACCAAGGTTCACTTTACAAAGATAGAACAAAAATCCCACTAAATCTATGCTTAGGGTTTCGGCCTCTTTAGCATAAGTGGGCTAGAAATTTCCAACCTTCTAAGCTCTTAGATTTAGCGTTAAAAGATACCAAGAAGTCTAAACTCATGATCATATTTGGAAAGTTGAAATAAGCATCCTAGGTCCACAACTACATAGGTTCGGCCATCATAGGATAAATAGGCTAGAAATCTTTATACTTTCCAATCTCTTAGACTTAGCATCCAAATGTATTAAGGAGCTCAAGTCATGATCATATTGGAAAATGAAAACAAAACATCCTAGGTTCACAACTATCATAGGATAAACAAGCTAGAAATATTTAAACTTTCCAATCTCTTAGACTTAGCATCCAAATGTATTAAGGAGATCAAGTCCATGATCATATTGGAAAATGAAAACAAAACATCCTAGGTTCACAACCATCATAGGATAAACAAGCTACAATCTTTAAACTTTCCAATCACTTAGACTTAGCATCCCAATGTATTAAGGAGCTCAAGTCCATGATCATATTGGAAAATGAAAACAAAACATCCTAGGTTCACAACTATCATAGGATAAACAAGCTACAAATCTTTAAACTTTCCAATCTCTTAGACTTAGCATCCAAATGTATTAAGGAGCTCAAGTCCATGATCATATTAGAAAATGAAAACAAAACATCCTAGGCCATTAAGGGGTAGATTCGGCCGTCATAGGAAAAGGGAGTTAGAAATTTTTGTTTTACACAAACTCTTAGGGTCCGTTTGATTCACTATAAAATGAGGGACAGGACAGCACAAAACAATTTGTTTCATGTTTGATAGTAAATTTAGTTGTGGGACAACACAAAAGATGAAGTAAGGGACAGCACAAAACCATGAAAAATAGTTACTCACTTAAGCAAGGGACAAAAATTATCCCACGCACAATTAATGAAATCTCAAAAATAACCTTTCATTCCCCCACTCTTTTTTCTTTCCCGCATGTCTTCCCAGTTCCCAGTACACCCACTCAGCCACTACCTCTTCACATTGCAGCACATGACTATTGTCTCGTGAGAAATACCTACCCCACCATATATATATATATATATATATATATATATATATATATATATATATATATATATATATATAATATATATATATATATATATATAAGTTTTTAATATATTATTATATATTACATATATAATACTTAATAATATAATTTATAAATTATATAATATATTGTATATAATATAGTATGTGTATAAAAAATATAGTATTATATATCATTGTATTAAATATTATATAATATTATATATTACAAAAGGGTATTTAAGTAAATTTCATATTGTTTAACCTGTTCTGTGCATCAACTAACAAACACCATACATCACAAAAAGTTGTGTTGTAACTCAACCATTTGTTCTGTACTGTTCTATATTGTACTGTGTTGTTCTTCCTGTGTTGCGAATCAAACGGACCCTTAGTATGATAAAATACAAGTAAATAGAAGACTATAGAATTTGGTTTCAACTCAAAAGGAGTTTTCTACCATTTTAGAGAAATTTTGGAAGTTTAAAGCACATAAAGGACACATAAAGTAAACTATGAAATAAAAGAAGAAACTTGTAAAAAGACTTACATGAGAGAATTACCCTTAGTGTTAGGAAGAACTTTGATGAAGAACTTGAAGTAAAAAGCAAAGTAAAAATGAAAGCTTTAAATGTTTGAAGTTAAAAGAGAAGGGAAGAAGTAAGAAAGTGATGAAGTGAAGAAATGACATGGGTATTGACAGAGGGGTGAGAGAGGCACGAAATTTAGGAGAGAGGAATGAGCTTGGAGGGCAAGTTTTGATCTTGTGCCTTGTTTGGTTTGAGAAGAGAGAGAAAAATGGGTTTTTAGAATATAATATGTTATATTTCAAAAAGTGTCATCATAACCACTTTTTAGGAGGTAGCTTAGGCCATACCTCTAGTGAGTCACCTCACTCCCTCATCTCACCTCAAGCCTTTTATGTCTCCTATTCTGCTCCATTGTATAACCGGTTCAAGTGTCCGATCGTATTTCGCCCGGAATAAATATTTTATTTTATTTCCGAACTCAAATTTTCAAAAATTTCTAATATCCTACAAAGCATCATAAAAACACTAACCGTTTCATTCACGGGTCAAAATTAGGTTTCTGCTCAGTAAACTTGTATCGGTAGTGAAAACGCAAACCGGCTTTCGTCTGAATTTTCAACCGAAAATTTAACCGTGACTTCATATGATAAAACCACACAAGAAAATTATTTTACTTTATTTAAAATCATTCTATGGATTTTTTCGAAAATAAATATATATAAATATGTATTTACTGCTACAGAAGCATAGTAAAAACAAGGCGTTACATTTAGCACCTTGTTCAATAATTAATAATGTTGCACTAAAGTAACTAGTTTTTGTCCTGTAGTATGTATTCTAAATTTCTAAAGGAACTCCACCCAGACATTCCAGAGGATCGAATAAACCAGGAGATTACCAAACGGTTTCCCACGTGGTTCAAAGAATATGTAGGTTAACCCTTGTTATTTATTATATATTATATACAATACATGTCTTATAATATCTTTAATATGTTATAATCATTTGTAATGCATTAGGTTTTAAATACAACAAATAATGTTGAAGAACCACTATTACTTAATCTGGCGTGGGGCTTAAGAGAAAAGTCACCCCATTTCACACATACACTGTGAATGGTTACAAATTCCGTACACAATAATGGAGTGAAGGCATACTATCATCCAACTATGGTGTGGGTGTACGTGGTACAGCTGGTCAATTAGAAAGTGCTTTTACGGAGTTCTAACTGAAGTTATTGAAATGGAGTATACCGGTTTGCCCTTGTTGAAGACAGTTCTCTTCAGGTGTGACTGGTTTGATGATACTCTAGATATAGGGACAAAAGTAGATAATAAGTATGGAATTGTCGAAGTAAAGCAATCACGAAGATATACTAAGGTGTGTGACCCATTCATATTTGCACAACAAGCCGAACAGGTTTATTGCACGCCATACCCTGAGGGTCATCATGGTTGGTTGGGTGTCATCAGGACAAAGGCTTGCAGTACAATCTCAGATAATACAGTCAGTCAGGCTAAAACAGAGGCTCCATACCAAGATGATATTATTGCAGGGCTTCAAGTGTTATGAAATATAGATGCTGATATCATCGACGAATGTCTTGTTGATGTTAGGGGCAGCGGGGAGGAAATTGATACGGTGTTATTGAATCAGTCTGACTTGGGTGAATCAGACGAGGATACATATATATCAAGTAAGAAAGAGAGTGAGAGTGAGTTTAGTGATACAAATACATCTAATTAGGTACATGATGTATACATTGCTTTTTTATATTGCTTTATATATATATATATATATATATATATATATATATTGTTTTCTTTAAGTTACTTAAATGTGAAATGTAACAAATTCATTGAAACAGGTGGCAGACTCGACTAGGGGTGCGAGGTGCAGGGCGTTCTTCTCGTGGGAGAGGTCGTGCTGGGAGATCATCTCCCACGACCCACACACCATCATCGGACCAGTACCTGTCGAACACTGCGACGGGACAGACGATTCCTAGTGTTGCATCGGTTACCACTGCCCCTATCCATGAGGTCGGGACGTCATCTACACCACCACCACCACCATCATTGTCGCAGTCAGAGGTCACAGATAGAGCCTTGCCGAGGAGGTTGATCAGGCCATGCCCCAGCGACTTACAGTAAGTGATAAGCCTCTGGCTCATCTAGTTTTATGGCTAGTATGACCAGGGTTTTGTGCAAATTATATCCTATTTTCACCCAAATTAGATTAGATTGTCCTCAAGCAAGGTTTTGAGTCTCTAAAGTAGTTTTAGGTTAATTTAGCCAGTTTTGAGTCAAATAAAGCACTTATGGCTATTTTGTTGTTTTCAGGTTAAGTAGAAATTGAGGAAATAAAGAAACAGGGGATTCGCCTCGCGAGAGTCTTCTCAGCTCGCGAACCTGAAAGCCAGCAGAACAGTAAAAATGTCATCCTCTCTGGTTCGCCCCGCGAATAGCACCTCGCCTCACGACCCTGAAGGATGACTGTTCCAGAAATATGCAAGCTCTCGGGGTTGCCTCACGAATAACTTCTTCGCCTCGCGATAATGGAAGTCAGAAAGCATCACGGTTGGCCCCTGATGTTCATAACAGGCGTAATAAGAAGACTCTTCAATTCTTCGCCCCGCGAGCCGTTGTTCGCCTCCCGAATTAGGGCTCGCCTCGCGAGTGGGCTGAATTTCTGAATAATTATAAAAGGCTGTTCTGGACAAATTGGAAGGACTTTTTGCTTCTCCACTGTTTTGTTTTACATATTTTTCTATGTGTATTTCGTTTTCATGGGGAACTAAATTTCATAGATTAATCTGCTGTAATTGATTTCCACCGTACTTGAGGTTTTGTAATCCCTATTTTTTATGCTTTTCCCTTTTCAATACCATGTTATACATTTCTGTTTGTTTAATTCAGGAGTGTATAGTGTTGTGTTGATTCATTTCAGTGTATAGTGTTGTTTAATTCGTGTGTGTTCATTCATGTTCGTTTAGTTCATGAGGGCTTAACCCCGTTTGTTTAATTCGGGAATAGGAACATGTATCCGTAGTAGCGATTTCGTTTGTTAATTGTTGCTACAACTGAAAGGGGATTAGAATCTGCTTAGGGCTTGGGATTACATGAACCGATGATAGTTGTGAAATCAAGAACAGTAGATTAATCGTTTTTAGCTATTTGATAACCTCTTTGAACTGCCTTGTTTTATTGCTCTGTTATTACTTTGTTTTCTTATTTGCATCCCAATCCAAACCTCCCCCCAAAACTGATTTTTTGTGAAAAATAACACTTTAAGAGTCCTTGTGAGACGACATCCGAGTTGTCGCCCTAAACTACAGTTTTAAAACCCGCTCGTTCTTTTTGGCGCGTGCGCGATAGCGCGACCAAAAATTGGCGTCGTTGCCAGGGACTCTTATTTGTTATTTTTCCATTTTTTTTTCTTTCTTTTCTTTTTCTTTTATTTTCGTTTTTGTTTTGAATTGGTCTGGCTACTAGGTCCAATTGCCCTGAATTGTGTGATTTTGATCCTGAAATTGAAAGAACACTGCACACACGCCTTAGAGAAATTCGGGCTAGCACTAGTAGTGATTCTAATTCTAAAACTGTTTTTGAAAACATGGGAGACCAAAGGACATTAAGACAGCTTGCTGGCCCTGATGTAAATTACAATGGATTGTGTATTTCATATCCTGGTACTGATATTCCTTTTGAATTAAAATCTGGTTTCATTCACTTGTTGCCAAAGTTTAATGGTCTTGCAGGTGAGGATCCACACAAGCACTTGAAGGAATTCCAGGTTGTTCCGCTCCACAACCTCGAGATCAGAGGGAGTAACTGAGGATAGCATCAAGCTGAAAGCTTTTCCGTTCTCACTCCAGGGAGCTGCAAAGGATTGGCTATTATATCTTGAGCCAAACTCTATCACCACCTGGAATGATTTGAAGAGGGTTTTCTTAGAGATATATTTTCCTGCTTCCAGAGCTGCGTCAATAAGGAAGGAAATATGTGGCATCAGGCAAGGGAATGAGTCGTTGGCTGAATATTGGGAAAGATTCAAGCATTTGGTATCCAGTTGCCCCTAGCATCAGATTTCTGAACAACTTCTTATCCAGTACTTTTATGAGGGGTTACTGTCGATGGATAGGAATCTTTTGGATGCTGCTAGTGGGGGAGCACTTGTTGATAAGACCCCAGCTGCTGCCAAGCAACTCATTGAGAATATGTCACTGAATTCCCAGCAGTTTACTACTAGGAGAAATTCTGTTGAGACAAGAGGTGTGCATGAGGTCCATAGTTCCTCTTCCAACCAGGCCCTTGAAAATAGAATGGATGAGCTCACTTCTTTTGTAAGGCAATTGGCAATAGATAGGGTTCATCCTGCAAGGTTGTGTAGCATGTGCAACTCTCCTGAGCACCCGTATTATGCATGCCCCATTCCGAAGGAAGAGTTTGTCACTGATCTGTCTCAGGCTTATGCAGTCCATCCCTATAATCAAGGAAACAGTCAGAACCGGTACAGCACTCCAGACCTCTCCACAAATAGGTACCATCCCAATTGGAGGAATCATCCTAATCTTCGGCATGGGAACTCATCCCAACAACAACCGATAGCACCTCAGAATCCTCCTCAAGGGACCACTTCTGCACCTTCTGGACCTTCACTAGAGGACCTATTCAAACAAATGACCTCACAAATAACTGCACAAATTGGACAGCTCCAGGCCTCACAGACACAGTTTCAGCAGCGAACAGATGCTAGCATTCACAATTTACAGACACAGTTTGGTCAATCTCAGCAGAGAACTGATGCTAGCATTCAAAATTTAGAGACACAGGTTGGACAACTTGCCACCTCCATAAATAACATACAGCAAGCTCAAAGAACAAGTCAGCTGCCTGCACAAACAGTGATAAATCCCAATGTCTCCAATCCTAATGTGAGTGCCATTTCCCTGAGATCTGGAAAAGTTGTTGAGGCAGCCTCTGGAAAAGATGAAGACACTGTTGAGGTAACTCCTGAGCCTACTGTTGATGTTGAAGTTGAGAAGGTATACATACCACCAATCCCCTTCCCACACAGAGTTCAGAAAAATAAGAAGATTGGTGGTGAAGACAAGGAAAGGGAGATTTTAGATGTGTTCAGAAAGGTAGCTGTGAATATTCCCCTTCTAGATGTGATCAAGCAGGTGCCCAAGTATGCGAAATTTCTCAAGGATTTATGCAACAACAAGAGGAAGTTGAAGAATAATGAGAGAGTTGATTTGGGAAGAAATGTTTCATCTCTTATCCAGTCTAAGTCTGCATCAGAAAGAGTTGTTGTTTTAGCCCCTACTCAGGCATTGCCACAAAAGTGCAAGGATCCGGGCACATTTGCTTTTCCATGCACTATTGGGGATAGAAGATTTGAAAATTGCATGCTGGATTTGGGAGCCTCCATAAATGTCATGCCCACTTCTATTTTCAATAACCTTGATCTTGGGCCCTTGCAAGATATCTGAGTCTCACAATCCAGTTGGCCAACAGGACCAGTGCCCGCCCCATGGGAATGGTAGAAGATGTGCTGGTGCAAGTTGATGAGCTGATTTTCCCTGCTGACTTCTACATCCTAGACATGGCAGGAGAGACAAATTCCAGTAGATCACCAATAATCTTGGGCAGACCATTCATGAAGACAGCCAAGACTAAGATTGATGTTAATGATGGGACTATGTCTATGGAGTTTGGTGATATTGTGGCGAAGTTCAACATCTTTGATGCTATGAAACTTCCATTGGAGGAGCACTCTGTTTTCCAGTTAGAGTTGCTTTCTGAGATTATTGAGGATACCCATGAGGACCTATTTTCTGATTTTCCTTTTATTTCTGGTTTTGATGATTTATATTCATGTACTAACTGTACTGACACTAACCCGTGTGCTGTTTGTGCTGAGTTTCTTGATTCAACTTTGCAGGGTGATAGTGATAGTGAGAGTGAAGCTATCTGTTCAGCAGAAGTCCGTGGCATCATGGCTACTCCTAATGTACCATCCATTGAGCAGCCACCCTCCTTAGAGCTCAAGCCACTTCCTGGGAACCTGAAGTATGCCTACCTGGAGACGAATGAAAAACTTCCAGTCATCATTTCCTCCAGCCTTGATTCTGACCAGGAAGCTAAGATTTTAGAGGTTCTGAAGAAGCACAAGAAGGCTATTGGATGGACCTTAGCTGACATTCCAGGAATTAGCCCCTCCAGATGTATGCACAGAATTCTATTGGAGGATGGGGCTAAACCAGTAAGGCAGGCCCAAAGGCGGCTAAACCCATTGATTCTGGATGTGGTGAAGAAGGAGGTGACTAAACTTCTGCAAGCAGGTATTATATACCCCATCTCTGATAGTACTTGGGTAAGTCCAGTGCAAGTTGTACCCAAGAAGTCCGGTCTCACAGTAGTTAGAAATGATAATAATGAACTTGTACCCACTAGAGTCCAGAATAGCTGGCGAGTCTGTATAGATTCTAGGAAGTTGAACCAGGCCACCAGAAAGGATCACTTTCCTTTGCCGTTCATAGATCAGATGCTGGATCGGCTGGCTGGTAAATCTCATTACTGCTTTATTGATGGCTTTTCCGGGTATTTCCATATCCATATTGCCCCTGAGGATCAGGAGAAGACCATTTTCACGTGCCCCTTCGGCACGTTTGCCTATAGGAGGATGCCATTTGGTCTTTGTAATGCTCCTGGAACCTTCCAAAGATGCATGCTTAGCATTTTTACTGAATTCATTGAAAATTGCATGGAGGTGTTCATGGATGACTGATGAGTGTGATTTCACATCATCTTTGTCTATCATTTTGCATGCATTTTCATGTAGTTTAGGCATATTTTTATTAGATTTTAGGTTATTTTTCCTTTGGAACGGGTAAGGCGGTTTTCGTGTGTTGTTTTACAGAAATCAAGGGTAAAATGCTCGAGATCAACCATGATGAAGTTTGGATGAAGATGGAGCTTTAAAAGTGCAGAAAATGAGCCAAACAGAGCCCATCACGGCCTAGCCGTGATGCCCATCACGGCCATGATCGAGCAAAACTGAAAAAGAACAAAGGTCAAGTCGAGTACATCCGGCCTGGCGTGATATCCATCACGGCCGTGACCAAAAACCCCCACAAGTCAGAGCCCATCACGGCCACAGCCGTAATTCCTGTCACGGGCAAAAAATCTGTGGGCTCGCGTCGCGAGGGACCAAAATTTCCAGAAGAGCCAGAAACAGAGACCGTCACGGCCTGGCCGTGATGGCCATCACGGCCGTGACGCGCATTACTTAGACCAGAAGCAACCGAAATAGATCAGATTTTGAGTTGGATTGGGACTCTAACTTCCCAATTTCTATAAATATGGACCAGGCAGATGCAGAGAGGATCATCATAGAGAGACATCATCTAGGACACCTTTTGGCTACATTTTAGGATCATCTTCTCCTCTCCTCTCCTCTTCTCTTCTCTGATTTTTGTATTTTTCATTATGTTGTCAACCCAGCTTGTCATCTCCATGGCAAGACTGGAGTAGTAGTTTGTTTCTAGGGATTGGGGCTCTGCCCGAGTTTTGTAAATGTTGTTGATTTGATGTAAAATCGTTGTTGATTTCGTTATTGTTTTAGATCTGATTTCTAGTGTGTTAATCTCTCATAAATTCGGTGACCGCTTATTTGCGTGACGTAGACGTTCTAAGGAGGAACCTAGTGGTGAACTTAGGATTTCTAGTGTGTTTCACTCATAAAGTCCGGCGGCCGCTTATCTGCGAGATGCGGATATTCTAAGGAGGAACCTAGCGGTGAACTTAGGTTATTTGCATGACTGAGACATTCTAAGGAGGAACCTAGCGGTGAACTTAGGTGTCGGACCTATAGAAGTCAGACTTGGGACTGAAATCACGAGAGTTAGAAGCCGTCCCTCGAGGAGCAACGAGTTGTCACGAAGCGCAAAGGGTCCAATCTGAGATCGACTACCACGAGAGTAGGGGTCGGGTCAATTGGGCATGGCTTTTGTAACCCGAGAGGGAGCTTAAGCTATCAGAGGATAAACTTGCCTTCAAGGCAATTTCGGTAATCAACAAAGGTAAATCAGATTAGCAACATAAACAGTCTCAAAGGTACACTTGCCGGAATCGCAGGAGAACACAGTCTCTGTGGGTTCAATATCTTTTATTACTTGACGGCAATCCGGTACACTTGCTGGAATCGCAGGAGAGCGGCACGCAACCACACGCGCGCCGCAGACTTCACACCAAGTTTTTGGCGCCGCTGTTCCGGGACTCGTGCCTTTTCAATTTCAATTAGTTTTTAAATTGATTTTTCTGGAAATTTTCTTTTTATTTGATTTTTAATTTCAAAAAAAAAAATCAAAAATTTCTTTTCCTTCTATTGTATCCATCTCTCTGTGTTATATGCAAAGATCCCTAAGTCTTGGGAGCCTTGGCGAGGTAGATCCAGAAATCGAGAGAACCTTCCACAGACGTAGGCGACTACAAAGAGAGGGAGAAAGGTCGATTCCCATTCCACTCATGGCGAATCCACCGGATACAAAGCCTTTGAAGGACTACGCAGCCCCAAATGCTAGAGGCTTGCGAACTGGGATTGCTAGGCCAGAGATTGAGGCGGAGAACTATACTATACCGCCGATGCTAATCAACATGATTCGGCAACATCAATTCGGAGGATTGCCTTCGGAGGACCCGACCGATCACATAGAAACATTCTTAGAGTTCACCGATGCAATCAGGATTAATGGAGCCTCGGTCGATGTTGTGCGTTTGAGATTGTTCCCCTCATCTCTCACTGGAAAGGCGAAGGCCTGGCTTAAGCAAATTCCCGCTAACACTTTGTCCACTTGGGACCAACTGGAGCAGGCGTTCTTGGAGAAATTCTTCCCTCCATCCAAGACGGCCTACATAAGAACCCAGATCACTGGCTTCTTCCAAAAAGACGGAGAATCATTATCGGAAGCTTGGGATCGATACAAGGGACTGCTGGAGTCGTGCCCACATCATGGACTCAAGAGGTGGTTATTAGTGCACACCTTCTATAACAGATTGGACTACTCTTCGAAGGTGTCACTTGATTCTGCAGCCGATGGAGCGTTTATGAATAGGCCTCTAACTGAGGCATTCAACATCATTGAGAATGTCGCCACCAACTACCACCAATGGGGATCCGAAAGAGGTAATAACCCGAACAAGATTTCGGGGGGTAAGTTTGAGGTAAATAGCACAGATCTTATCATGTCAAAGATAGACTCACTTAATAAACATTTTGATCGGCTTGAAAGAGCTAATATGAGTACAATAGGTGCTACAAACACTATTTGTGAGATTTGTGGAATGCAGGGACATGACATGATGGAATGCCCTCGTGGTATCGCTCATGGATCCCAGCGGCCGGGTGAACAAGTGAACTCTTGTCACAACTTCTATGACACTAACCCGAAGCTGCCCAACTATGCTCCCCAAATCCCTACAACCAAAGGAGGAACAACCCTTACCTCTCCTACGGCAACTACAGCAACACGCTCAATCATGAGTTCCAAGAGGGCCAAGGTAATAGGAAACCCGCTCCGGGGTATCCTCAGGTACAAAGATATAAACTCGATACTTTATTTGAAAGTTTTGTTGAAACTCAGACAAAACAAAATGAGGAGTTTAGACAACAAGGAAGGGCAGTGAATGAGGCAATAAAAGATCTAGCATCTAAGGTAGACAACTTAGCAATCTACAACAAGATGCTAGAAACACAAATTGCCCAACAAGCCAGCACATACACTAGACCTAAGGGTACATTCCCGGGTCAACCCGAAGCTAATCCCATTGAGCATTGTAATGCCATACACTTGAGGGATGATAAGCTTGGGGTGGGGGAAAAGGACGTGGAACTAGAGGAGGACACGAGCAAAAAGGAAGTGCCAGAACCAAAGTACGTCCCTCCACCACCGTACCAACCCCCGATACCTTTCCCACAAAGGTTGGTCAGGAAAAAGCAAGTAGATGTAGAGACTAAAATGCCTACTAAACTGAAAGACCTAGGTAGCTTCTTTATCGCTTGCTCGATTGAAAAAGTGCAAATAGACCAAGTCTTATGTGACTTAGGGGCTAGTGAGAGCCTGATGCCCCTCACTATCATGGAAAGGTTGGAAAGCAAGAAGTTGAAACCATTCAAATTCTCCTTACAATTTGCGGATGGCTCAACTAGGACTCCTCTAGGCATACTAGAGAATGTCCCTGTAAAGGTAGGGAAATTCTTCATCCCTACCGACTTCCTGGTTTTGGACATGAAAGGGAATTCTGAATTCCCCATCATTTTAGGAAGGCCATTCTTGGCAACCGCTGGGGCAGTAATAGACGTAAGGAATGGTAAACTCTCTCTAAATGTAGAGGAAGGTAGGGTAAATTTTCAATTGACTAACTCTTATAACAACCCTCCTTTTGAGAGCCATGTGTGCGGAATTGATGTAACGTCTCCAGCGGTAGAGAAAGAACTTAGCATGGAAGCAACCCCAAAGATATGCATGGTTGATGATGCACCCAGCAGTGGTGAAGTTGGAATTGTTGTCCATGCGGAAACAGAACTTCCGCCGGAAGAAAGGAAGGTTAGGAAGCTCCAAATGAAAAGAGCGAAGCGGAAGCGTGACTGGCCGTATGAGCAGAATCGGCTATTTGAAGGAGCTCCACGGAAGAGATGTGTTCCGGCACATCTACGCCTAGCCGACCCCGGTTAACTGAAGGAAGTATGGTCAAGCTTAAGACCATAAATAAGCGCTTCTTGGGAGGCAACCCAAGTTTTTCTTTCCCTTTTCCTTTTGTTTTTGAATTCACCTCTTGAATAATTTGAGAAGATCAAGAGGCAAAAAAAAATATCATTAATAGGTTTGTCTAGTGTTTTCAGGTTGAGAAGGGAAGAGGAGCAGAGGAAAAAAATAAAGTCAAAAGCCATCACGCCCTGGCCGTGACAGTGGTCACGGCCGTGGTGAACTAATACAAGAGCACAGAAAGGATCACGGCCCAGCCGTGACAACCATCACGGGCGTGATGAGTAGGATGCCAAGATCAGAGAGCACCGTGATGTAGATCACGGTCGTGACAGGGCAACTCCTGAGGACCAGAAACGATCACGATCTGCCCGTGATGAGCCTCACGGCCGTGATGCAATCTCCACCCAAGTTTTGACTGGAATGTGAGCCATCACCCGCTACCACCTCGGTAAGTTGTCCCATTTTTCTCCTCTCTCCGACTTGATTATTTACATTGGAGACAATGTAAGTAATCAAGCTTGGGGTGGGGGTATTTTTGCATTTGCATTGTTGCATTCATATTGCATTCTCATTGGCATAGTTTGGTATGATCACATTCTCTAGATTGCCCCTCACTTAGAACAAGCATCCAATTGTGAGAACTTGGAGGCAAATGAATTGAGATAGTGAATTTTGAACCCAATTTTTCATTATTCTTGTGATATGGCTAAAAATAAAAATTCTTGAGATAAACTTTTGATAGTTGATAATTAGCATGTGGTTCCTTAGGTTTGTGTTTCTCACTGATTTTTGAACTACTAAATGTAAGATTTTAAGCCAAAAGGGGCATTCACTAAATCTACCCCATTCCTTGTAATAGAGTGATTTAATTCCTCTTGGACTGTATTTTCTAGAACTTGACTTGAAACCATTTCGAAACTTAAAAAATTTTGAAAACATTTTTGGAAATGATTGAGGCACTAGGTATTTTTCCGGCCTTCCGAGCTTTGGATGATTAGATGCTACCCCTTAGTTGCCCAATTTTGAGCCTCAAGAATAAAATACTTTTCTTGGTACCATGAATTACTTTGATAAATAATGCTTGGTATGGCACCTTTTAAAGTATTACAAAAGGGTAAAAAGGTAGTTTGAAAAAGAATGGGATGAAAATATTTCTCTTGAGCTAGAAAAATCTCCCCTTCTCCAAATAAATAAAAATGAAATAAACACAAAGAAAAAAATGGAGAAGGGGATGACAAAGAAAGTGAGAAATGAAAAGAAAAGAAAGAGAAAAAGAAAAAAAATAGAAGGAAGAAAGGTGGAAAAGTAAAATCAAAGCCCAAAAAAGGGGTATTTTAGAAGGTGTCATGCTTTGCAATGTTTGATAATTTGTTTAGCCTTCTTGAATTTCCCTTTTCTTGATTTCCCCACCTAACAATTAATCCCATGGCCACATTACAACCAAAGGAAAAGACCTCTTGATTCTTATGTGTTTTCATTAATAAAGTAGAGATTTGGTTAATAGTCAAGCCTATGGTAGAATACTTTCCTTGAGGAAATTGAGTGAATTGTCATAAACCCTAAAATACTTGAGTGAGGTGAGATGAGTGCCCAAATCAGTGAGAATATGAACTTGAAGAACCTAAGCTTCTAATTGGACTTGAACTTGATTATCTCTTGAGTGCTTATTAAATATGCCTGTCACTTGGATTAGCTTCTAGGGTTCTTGGTTCACTATCCATGCTTTGATTGATTTATCTTATGGCCTGAGTAATTGCTTGAGGATAAGCAAAGTTTTAAGCTTGGGGTGATTTGATGAGTGTGATTTCACATCATCTTTGTCTATCATTTTGCATGCATTTTCATGTAGTTTAGGCATATTTTTATTAGATTTTAGGTTATTTTTCCTTTGGAACGGGTAAGGCGGTTTTCGTGTGTTGTTTTGTAGAAATCAAGGGTAAAATGCTCGAGATCAACCATGATGAAGTTTGGATGAAGATGGAGCTTTAAAAGTGCAGAAAATGAGCCAAACAGAGCCCATCACGGCTTACCCGTGATGCCCATCACGACATGATCGAGCAAAACTGAAAAAGAACAAACACTGAAGTCAGAGTCTGTCACGGCCTGGCCGTGATATCCATCACGGTCGTGACCAAAAACCCCCACAAGTCAGAGCCCATCACGGCCGCAGCCGTAATTCCTGTCACGGGCAAAATCTGAGGGCTCGCGTCGCGAGGGACCAAAATTTCCAGAAGAGCAGAAACATAGACCGTCACGGCCTGGTCGTGATGTCCATCACGGCCGTGATGCGCATTACTTGGATCAGAAGCAACCGAAATAGATCAGATTTTTAGTTGGATTGGGACTCTAACTTCCCAATTTCTATAAATATGGACCAGGCAGATGCAGAGAGAATGATCATAGAGAGACATCATCTAGGACACCTTTTGGCTACATTTTAGGATCATCTTTTCCTCTCCTCCTCTCTTCTCTGATTTTTGTATTTTTCATTATGTTGTCAACCCAGCTTGTCATCTCCATGGCAAGACTGGAGTAGTAGTTTGTTTCTAGGGATTGGGGCTCTGCCCGAGTTTTGTAAATGCTGTTGATTTGATGTAAAATCGTTGTTGATTTCGTTATTGTTTTAGATCTGATTTCTAGTCTGTTAATCTCTCATAAATTCGGTGACCGCTTATTTGCGTGACGTAGACGTTCTAAGGAGGAACCTAGCGGTGAACTTAGGATTTCTAGTGTGTTTCAGTCGTAAAGTCCGGTACTCGTTTATCTTCGAGATGCGGATATTCTAAGGAGGAACCTAGCGGTGAACTTAGGTTATTTGCATGACTGAAACATTCTAAGGAGGAACCTAGCGGTGAACTTAGGTGTCGGACCTATAGAAGTCGGACTTGGGACTGAAATCACGAGAGTTAGAAGCCGTCCCTCGAGGAGCAACGAGTTGTCACGAAGCGCAAAGGGTCCAATCTGGGATCGACTACCACGAGAGTAGGGGTCGGGTCAATTGGGCACGGCTTTTGTAACCCGAGAGGGAGCTTAAGCTATTAGAGGATAAACTCGCCTTCAAGGCAATTTCGGTAATCAACAAAGGTAAATCAGATTAGCAACATAAACAGCATCAAAGGTAACCCAAATCCCTAGGAATCCGTTTAAATCTAAAACCCCAAAAACATTTGTTTTCTGCTTTAATTGTTTTCTGCTCATCTATCTTTTAATTTCAAATTCAAAATCCTTTTCACTCAAAACATAAAAATCCTTTTTAAAACTGTCCAGATCTAATCGATTCGAAAACCGATTGCGATTCGGGAACACAGTCTCTGTGGGTTCGATATCTTTTATTACTTGACGGCAATCCGGTACACTTGCCGGAATCGCAGAGTGCAAGAGCGCGGCACGCAACACGCGCGTGCCGACTCACGACACATCAATGACTTCACTGTATATGGCTCCTCATTTGATGCATGTTTGCATAGTCTGAGTTTAGTTCTACAAAGATGCATTGAGACTGATCTGGTTTTGAACTATGAAAAATGTCACTTTATGGTAGAACAGGGGATTGTTTTGGGTCATGTTATTTATAAAGAGGGTATTTCAGTAGATCCTGCAAAAATTGATGTGATTTCTTCATTGCCTTACCCATCTTGCGTACGCGAGATCCGTTCTTTTCTTGGCCATGCAGGTTTCTACAGGCGCTTTATTAAGGACTTTAGTAAGATAGCTCTGCCATTGTCAAACCTGCTGAAGAATGATGCCATGTTCCATTTTGATGAAAATTGCAAGAAGGCATTTGACTACCTGAAAAGAGCATTGACCTCTATCCCCATCATCCAGCCCCCAGACTGGACACTCCCTTTTGAACTCATGTGTGATGCTTCCAATTTTGCTGTGGGAGCGGTTCTGGCACAAAGGGTGGGCAAGGCTGCCCATGTAATTCATTATGCTTCTAGGACATTAGATGCTGCACAATCCAATTACACCACCACTGAGAAAGAACTGCTAGCTGTTGTGTTTGCACTTGATAAATTTAGGTCTTATTTGCTAGGTTCTAGGGTTATTGTTTTCACTGACCATGCAGCTCTGAAATACCTATTAAAGAAACCAGAAGCTAAGCCAAGACTGATCCGGTGGATGCTTTTGCTCCAAGAATTCAATGTGGAGATAAAAGACAAGAGTGGAGCTGAAAATCTGGTAGCCGATCACTTGATCCGAATAGCAAGGGATGAGGATCCTTCTCCCATCCAAGATGACTTCCCTGATGAGAGACTTCTACATCTGTATGGGGTAACACCCTGGTTTGCTGACATAGTTAACTTTCTTGTTGCTGGTGTTGTTCCTGCAGGTACAAGTAGATCCAAGTTCCACATGCTCTGAAGCGATGCAAAGTACTATGTGTGGGATGATCCGTACCTTTGGAAGTTTTGCAGTGATCAGGTTATTCGGAGGTGTGTCCCCGATCATGAGACAGAGTCTATCTTGCACTTTTCACATGCCTCTCAAGTTGGAGGACATTTTGGACCACAGAGGACAGCAAGAAAAGTCCTGGATTCTGGGTTCTACTGGCCCACAATTTTTAGAGATGCCTATGAGGTCTACAGAAATTGCAAGGAATGTCAAACAACAGGCCCTGCCATCACTCGTAGGAGTGAGATGCCTCAGCAGCCCATGATTTTTTGTGAGGTTTTTGATGTGTGGGGGATTGATTTTATGGGTCCTTTCCCTGCTTCTTTTGGTTTTGTATATATTCTTTTGGCTGTAGACTATGTTTCAAAGTGGGTGGAAGCAATCCCCACTAGGACTAACGATGCTAAAGTTGTTTCCAAATTTGTTAGGTCCAACATTTTTTGCAGGTTTGGCATACCTAAGGCTATCATCAGTGACCAGGGCACTCACTTCTGCAACCGAACCATGGAAGCCTTACTCAGGAAATATGGAGTTGTGCATAGAGTTTCCACTGCTTACCATCCCCAGACCAATGTCCAGGCTGAGATATCAAATAGGGAGATCAAGCAGATTCTAGAGAAGATGGTGCAACCGAATAGAAAGGAATAGAGCCGCCGTCTGGAAGATGCACTGTGGGCTCAGAGGACCGCTTTCAAGATGCCTATAGGAATGTCCCCCTTTCGGCTTGTATTTGGTAAGGCATGTCATCTCTAGGTGGAAGTTGAGCACCGTGCATATTGGGCAGTCAAGTGCTGTAACTTGGAAATGAAGAAAGCTGGTGTTGAAAGGAAACTACAGCTGTAAAGAACTTGAGGAGCTTAGGCTAGAAGCCTATGAAAGCTCCAGGATTTATAAAGAGAAAACAAAACTTTTTCATGATAGGATGATTGCTAGAAAAGAATTTTTGTGGGCCAGAAAGTCTTACTGTTTAATTCCCGCCTGAAATTGATGGCTAGGAAACTTAGGTCCAAGTGGATTGGACCATTTGTTGTTACTAATGTGTTTCCTTATGGTGCAGTAGAGATTAAAGATGCTGGTAGCAACAAGTCCTTCAAGGTTAACGGGCAAAGGCTGAAGCCATTCCATGGTGTGGATGCTGGTGTTCCTGCGGATGCTAATGTTGAGGAGCTCTCCTTGGAAGCTCCCACCTACACTGACACTTAATCAGGGAGTACCTTTTCCTTTCCCTCACTCTGATTTTATTGTTAAGTTGTTTCATTGGGGACAATGCATGTTTTAAGTGTGGGGGAGGGAACTAGTTGTAGTTTTGTTTTGTTTTGTCTTTCTTTTAGCTCTTGAATAAATTGATGTGATGAGTCTTATGTTGGCAAGTTTGCTGGATTTTGATTGATTTTGCACGGATTGATTGCATGATTGATGTGATGATTCCCCCTAGGCTGAAAAAATTTTTGTTTTTGAAAAGTGATCCCCATGTGATTGAAAACTGAACTTTGAGATATTTTGTTATGATGGCATGATTTATGATAAGTTTGGGGTGAAGGGAAGCACACACTAGGGATAGAATCTCTGTCAAACAATTTGCAAAAATGTCCAGGTGAGGATTTGAGCCTCCAACATGTTTTTGACTATGTGAATCACTTTTGAGCTGCACTTTCCTGAATTTGCTTGAATCTCTTTATGGTTTGCATGTCTATGTGTTTGCTTCAGATGATTTAGGCATTTTCTTTGTAAATAACCACTTAGCCTAAAATAAACATCCCTAATGCATGTTCCTTAGTTAGCCCCATTGAGCCTAATTAGCCTGTTAATTCTTGATAACCCTATGTTACAAGCCTAAAATCTGGGGAAAAAAAACCATGTTAACCCGATCTTAGGATTAGGAGAGCATGGATCTTAGAAAGAGAATGGGTGCAAGAAACTAAGTTTGGGGTGGCTGCAAGATATAATATGTTGTTTGGGATTGAGAGAAAAAAATAATACAAAGGTTGGAGCCAAAGGCCAAAAAGAAAACAAAAAAAACAAGAAAAGCAGAAAAAAAAAGAGAAAAGTGTAAAAATAAAAGTATTAGAAAAAAAAAAGGCTGTAGTCACCCAAGGCAAGTGAAAAATGAAAAAAGGAACTTGAGTTTAAATTCAAAGTGTAAAAAGCTCATGCTCTCTTAGTTCCTAGGGTCTTCAGCCTAGTACCTTTATATATCCTACCCTTAGCCAAGCCCCATTACAACCCATAAAAGACCTTTTGATGTTGCATGCATGTTTTCTGTGGGAATCATTTGGAGATGAAAATCAAATTTATGGGAAGTGTTCTTGAAAAGTGAAACTGAGTGCAATGTTGATAGCCTGATACAAACTGAGCGATTGAGTGAACACTAAATGCCCTTGTGAGGAAGGCAGTTGTTTGAATTTGGTGATCTCCCTCTTGTGTGTAACTTGGATCCCCTGCTTAGATTAATGATTGTTTGAATGATGAAATTCTCAATTGTTTAGAATGAATGATTGTGGGGATTGCTTTGCTTGAAAGGGGGGGACATTGAAGAAAACTGTTTTGATGAAACTGCTTGAATTTGTGCAAGGTTGATTGAATCTTTTAAGCTTTCCAGGTCTTGAGTCTTTTTGATTTTTGAATTGTAGTTTGCTTGGGGACAAGCAAAGTTTAAGTTTGGGGTATTTTGATAAGCCTCTGGCTCATCTAGTTTTATGGCTAGTATGACCAGGGTTTTGTGCAAATTATATCCTATTTTCACCCAAATTAGATTAGATTGTCCTCAAGCAAGGTTTTGAGTCTCTAAAGTAGTTTTAGGTTAATTTAGCCAGTTTTGAGTCAAATAAAGTACTTATGGCTATTTTGTTGTTTTCAGGTTAAGTAGAAATTGAGGGAATAAAGAGCAGGGGATTCGCCTCGCGAGAGTCTTCTCGCCTCGCGAACCTGAAAGCCAGCAGAAACAAGAAAATGTCATCCTCTCTCGGTTCGCCCCACGAACAACACTCGCCCTCGCGACCCTGAAGGATGACTGTTCCAGAAATATGCAAGCTCTCGGGGTCGTCTCGCGAATAACTTCTTCGCCTCGCGATAATGGAAGTCAGAAAGCATCACGGTTGGCCCCTGATGTTCATAACGGGCGTAATAAGAAGACTCTTCAGTTCTTCGCCCCGCGAGCCGTTGTTCGCCTCGCGAGAATGCCAAAGGTTGCTAACTCTTCACAATATTCGCCTCGCGAATTAAGGCTCACCTCGCGAGTGGACTGAATTTCTGAATAATTATAAAAGGCTGTTCTGGACAGATTGGAAGGACTTTTTGCTTCTCCACTGTTTTGTTTTACATATTTTTCTGTGTGTATTTCGTTTTCATGGGGAACTAAATTTCATAGATTAATCTGTTGTAATTGAGTTCCACCGTACTTGAGGTTTTGTAATCCCTGTTTTGTATGGTTTTCCCTTTTCAATGCCATGTTATACATTTATGTTTGTTTAATTCAGGAGTGTATAGTGTTGTGTTGATTCATTTCAGTGATGCTATGTTCCTATACTTAATCGCGTTTGTTTAATTCGTGTGTGTTCATTCATGTTCGTTTATTTCATGAGGGCTTAACCCCATTTGTTTAATTCGGGAATAGGAACATGTATCCGTAGTAGCGATTTCGTTTGTTAGCTGTTGCTACAACTGAAAGGGGATTAGAATCTGCTTAGGGCTTAGGATTACATGAAACCGATGATAGTTGTGAAATCAAGAACAGTAGATTAATCGTTTTTAGCTATTTGATAACCTCTTTGAACTGCCTTGTTTTATTGCTCTGTTATTACTTTGTTTTCTTATTTGCATCCCAATCCAAACCTCCCCCCAAAACTGATTTTTGTGAAAAATAACACTTTAAGAGTCCTTGTGAGACGACATCCGAGTTGTCGCCCTAAACTACAGTTTTAAAACCCGCTCGTTCTTTTTGGCGCGTGCGCGACAGCGCGACCAGTAAGCTTTTAATTTTTTTTTTTTTATGACAATGTTTAAAAACATAAATGCATTATGGTTTTTTCAATCTTATGTTGAATCCTCATAAGGAAACTACTGATGAGACCTCGAAGATCCCAAGGAGAAGTTCGAGCAATCATGGCCCACGTGGACTTCAGTAGATAAAGACGTGAGGGACATGTGGTACAGAGAGTTTAGGGTAAATTAAAATTTAGTTACTTGCATACATTTAGTTTATACGTTGCATTATAAATATTTTGAATTAGTATATATGTTATGTTTATCTATTATTTATGTATTTCATGCAGAAAGCGTTTACCTGGGACCCACATCATGAGAATGCTATCAGGAAGGGTTTTTATCATAGGGGTGCTTGCATTATGAAAAATGCAATGTACAAGTTGAGGAAAGGGAAGGATAAGGGGAATTGGATGGAACCTGACGTGCTACAGGAACTACTACAACATTGGGCTGGTGAGGATTTTCAAAAGAGGAGTGCAATCGCCAAACAAAATCAGGCAAAGGATAGTGGAGCATCGACCTACACTGGGAGGGCTCGGTCGGGGCAAGAGATCATTTTGAGAGGATAGTACGTACTGTAGTTTTTTTAATTTATTTTCTATTTCATTATTTTATTGTGACTCAAGTTGCGCTAATTTATTTTAATTTGTAGACTCGGCAGTTTACCCGACCCCCTATAGCTTATGAGCTCCTCGAAAAAACCAAGAAGCTGAAGTCAGGAGAATGGGTGAATGATAAGGCCAAAAACATTTCTGTGAGTATAAAATGGAAACCTTTACTTACAAAATTAATTAGTTTAATTACATTCGACTTATTATTTGCTAATAATTGTTAATTGTTAATTGTTAATAATATGATAATCAATTTTATTTTGTAGGAAAAATATGATCATGCCCTCAGAGATGCTTATACACGTGCCACACAGGAGGGTGGTTCTTCTAGCCAGGAGCAACACTCTCCACCTTACATTGATTCGAATGTCATATTTTTGGAGGTTGTGGGAGGTAAAAATAAGAAGGGGCATGTGTATGGGCATGGGCAGTTGGGCAGTCATTATGTGGCCTTGTCGTCCCGTTCGTCTGAAGACACTGGCATGGCAAGCGTTCCTCTAGAGGTCGTAGAGCATATGCAGCATCATATTACATGCCTGACTAAGGAGCTCGTCGAGAAGGATGCCAAGCAGAAGACCTTGGAGGCTGAGATTGATGAGTTGAGAGGCATGACACGATTCATCTTGTCTCACCTGCATCTTCAGCCGCCGGTTGCACCACCACCACCGCCGCCTACTGCAGAGGACGACGAGGAGGATGTCGACGTTGATGCACAGCAGGACGATGACCCACCTCCATCATGATCTTTCTTATTTTAATTGTACTGTTACATTTCGACGACTGTTAGTACTTTTATGGATGTTTCTTTAATTATGTCATGAACATTTGCTTTTGCATGGATGATATATATAGTACTTTTATTTATTTGGGTTACAATTTTCTTTAAATGCAAATTTAATTTTTGTTTACATATTATTATTAGGGTTAATTATAACATCAAAACATTAATAAATTAACTTCGATAACTAATATAATATTATATAATTTAATTATATAAAAAAACAAATAGCGACCGAAATTGCCACCGCCAAATTAGTCGCTAAACAAGCATAAAATATTTGCACAATAGCGACTGAAATAGCGACCGTTGTTTCAGTTTCTAACTATGGTTAGATATTTGCAAAACATCCACCGCGTTAGCTACGACCTGTTGGTCGCTATTTTGGTTACCATGAACGGGTGACCAACCTGTCAGCAACAACAATAGCAACGAATATTCGGTTGCAATTTAGTGACCACTGTAGAAAATCGGTCGCTATCTAGTTAACGACTAGGGTATTAGATACCCCTAAGAAACGGTGACAGATTCGGTCGCTAATGGTGATAGCGGCAGAAGTCTTTTGAATAGCGACCGATTTTTGCGGTCGCTATTTGCCTTTTTTTTTGTAGTGCAATATAATAAATATATAAGAGTTTAGAAACTTAAAAGTAATATTTAAAAAATATGTTATGGAAACTAAACATAATTAAATAACATATTTATAAGTGATATTTAATATTATAATTCCATATTAAATTAAAAGAAAATAAGACAAAATTATTGATTCAATTATCATAAGTACTTAGATTTATATTTACATTATGTGTAGTTTAATAAAATTAAAAATAACCATTAAAACGTAAAATTAACTTCATAAAATCAATAAATGTTGCATAATATTAAAATATGTTTTTTATATTTGAAACTGGAAAATAATAAAAAAGACTAATAATTAAATATTTCTATTATAATTAAAACATAAAATATAGAGAAGTTAGACATTTTCATGTATTCAAATGTAAATTATCCGATAATGGTTACCACATACATATACACTAAAAAACACATACCCTAATTCCTAAACAAAACACAACAATATACCTATGCATGATATATAATAAAGATCTGCAATTGGACGGAAAAAAAAATACTCATGTACTCCTTACTTTTATATATTAAGATAAACAATAAAAAAAAACTATACATTTTAGAATATATTTAAAAAATATAGAAAATTAATAATGAAGAACACACACACATATAAACATGTGAAATCCAATTTTATAATATAACGAATAAAAAAATTGAATCTATATAACATTCATTGTCTATCGATTATGTCTATTTATTAAATCATTTTTTTCATATTTTGCATTTTCATATTCGTTGGTTACTTTCGGAAAATAATGTTTTCTAACACTTTTCGTAATACAAAAATAGTGGTAAAATTTTTTCTGTTCTTCGACATACATAACCCTGTCACAAATATAACCGTATACGGGTATATATATATATATAAAGCATCATACAACTATACTACAACCTATTATTTTCACATCTAGACCTTTATCAATATAGGTCCTTTAGGGAAACAAACAACATAAGATAGCATTATACATTATTGGAAACAGAAAACGTCTTACTTCAAAATAATGGCTCTCTAAAGCCAGACATAAAGATTTTTCCTCTTAAAAAGGTTATAAACCAACTTAATGCTCTAATTGAGCTGGTCACTCTATACGACACCTACTAAGAAGACTCCAGAGGTCATTCTTAAAATCCACGGTCTCTTTAAAGGTCGGGCCTAAAGATCATCGAATGTGCCAGGGGCATCTCCAGGTCCACCCATACTCAGATAGAATATATTCCACAAGTAGAGGGACCAACAAGAAAATATTCAAGAGTGAGAAACGAATATATGGATTTAACACGACAACTACATGCCCGACACAAAAGAAAACAGATAAACATATACATGTTCATAACAACATAAACATTCATATCAAAGCAAATAGTTTATCAATGGGTTTCACACCCCAAACATCATCATTTGAAAACTATGCATGAACACTTCATATACCTCATCTAAATTCATACTTAATCTCCGGAGCTTCAAACACCAAATAAATGAGTTGATCAGGCTCGATTGCCAAATAAGGAACGCCTTCTTGAATACCTTTCCATTAAGATATCCAGATTCGCCTTCTTGAATACCTTATCTATTAAGATACCCAGATTCTCCTTCACCTTCTTGAATACCTTACCCTTTAAGCTATTCAGATTCGCCTTCTTGAATATCTTCTCTATTAAGATATCCACATTAAAACTTGCTCCATCTTGAATGTAACACCCTGTTTTTCGTTAAGTGCTTTTATACATGCCTGTTTGATTGTTTAAGCCTTTGGTATAAGTTAAAGTTGTTGGTTAAGGCCTAAGTGGGATTTTTTGGCTTAAAATTCCCATTTTGGTAGATGAGCATGCCTGTGCTCATTAGCCAGCACGCCCTACTTAAAGCCTAAAGCGTGTTGCGAGTTTTAAGTTGAGCACGTCCGTGCTCAATGGTGAGCACGCACGTGCTCAATGTGCGGACCGCATCTCGCTGATGCTATGTCCACCACGACCGTGCTTAGTGGGAAGCACGCTCGTGCTCAGTGGTGGCAGCCTATAAATAGGCACAGTAACCGAGGGTTTCTGTTTGAACCCTTCTCTAAAACTCTAGCAGTCACCCTACACGAATTTCTTCCCTTTTCTCTCTAAAACCATTGCTTGTTGGTGTTTGGAGGTTCTTTTTGGAAGCTTGGTTAGTGTTGGTTCATCCTAGTGAGGTAAGTGATATCCTTTGTAAGTTTCCTCTTCTTAGTTTGAATTGGAAACTAATCGCTGTATGTTCTGTTAATCCAAGGCTCGTCACCAGAGCGAGCCTCTTGAGGTTTCGAGACCAGTTCATTGTTGGCTTTGTGGTTAGGGCTACCTTCAATCCAGGTATGGGGAGAAGGATAGTATAATCTCTAGGCAAGGGGGTATCATAAGATGTGGGGTTCCCATGACCCCTTTTATGTTGTTATATGATAAATGCCATGTCTTGAGTATGTTGCTTACTGTCATTGATGCTATGATGAACGGTTTATATGTGTTATTGGTTATATTGTTATGTTGAATAGGTTCATGTTGAGATTGGCTACATCTATTATGTTATTATAATGTTTTAATGTTATAATGTGATTATGTTGGCTGAGTTGGTTGATATTATACCATGAATATGTTGGTTGATGCTTTGGATATCATGACTGTTTGGCTGATTTATGTTGATTAAGGTAACACGTTGATAAATGCCCTAATTGGTTAATTTAGGACCCCTAATTGATATAGTAATTAAGTATTAATTACTTAAGGTTGTTAACTAATTATGAATTGTTAGTGGAAGGTGAGTTTGATGCCAATGGATTAGTCCAAGGACCCTAGGTTCTGATTTGAGAGTGTTTATAGAGTTTATGCCCAAGAACTAGGCTCTGTTTCCTGCCCAGAACAGTACTGTCGTGCATTGAGCATGGTGGTCGTGCTGAACAAAGAGCACACCCGTGCTCCCAGTTGGAATTCTGGAAAATGGTCGCGCAGTTAGCACGGTTGTGCAGCAGAGGAGCACGACCGTGCCTAATAGAGTGCACGCCCGTGCTTCACTTAAGTGGAAGCATGACCGTGCTGGGGACAAGCACGCCCATGCTTCCCCTCTTGATCAGAAACCAAATTAAAGGAAATTAAGGGGTTCTGACCCCAATTATCCCCAGTAGTGATGTAACAATGTAATAACCGAATAAAGGGACTTAGATAACTTGGTTAATGATTAACTAAGAGGATTATAAAGCTGAATTGGTATAAATCGGTACCTAATGGGTTACCGAATGTTGTTGAGTTTTGGTGCCTTTTGGCCAAAGTGGCCTCGATGCTTCATGGTCGAGGTGTTGTTAAGTTGTACCTTAGTGCTTTTTGGTCAAATGGGCCTTGACCCCGTGGTTTGGGCCTAAGGTGTTGGTGTTGATGTTGGTGATAAGTCTTGGGTGGTTTTAGGCCCAAGCAAAGGAGGTGGTTGCCTTGTTTGTTGTTATGCCATTTCCATAGAGCATTGGAGTTGATGTTGAGGGGGATGTTTAACATAGGGGAGGTCGTCCTGTTATGATGATCTAGCCCAAGTCTCGAGTGGTTCAACCATGGTTTGGTGAATCGTGCGCCACCGAGGTGCGTATCCGGTTATGATATGCGGCTATCCATAGGGTTCACTAGTTGATAAACTTCCGGTTTCGATGCTGATATGGCCAATACGGAAATGTAACTCCGAAGTTGACATCCTGTGTTAGTTGGATCCACATGCATTGATGAAGTAGCGGAGTAGTGTTGCATTGCACCGCATAGCATGTGTTGGTTGATGAATAGGTTGATATAATTAGATGATGATGATATCTATATCTTGTATGTTGTCATAACGCTATGCCATGATGTATGACCATCTTGCTTCCTATTCCCATGCCGTTGTGATTATATGTTTTATTACTCCCCTCTTTCTGTTGTTTGTTTGGCCTGATTGGCACTTTGCAGAGGACGGTGAGCAGCCTGTTGAGGAGTGACTACGAGGAGCCACGACTTAGTTGGATGTTTAGCTTTATCAGTTTTAGTTGTTTAGTTTAGTTGTTTGTATTTCGTTGATTTATTCCGGAACCTTTTTATACCAGCTCTGAATGTGACATCGGGGTTGGGTGATATGTTATTGCTTTACGTCTTTATGTTTTTATTTTACCCAAAACTTATATGTTTTATTTCCGCGTTGTTGTTGATGTTCATGTGGGACCTTTCTACCCATGGACCTTCCATTTCAATTAAATGATGATGCATGATATTATATCTTTATCCTGTTATATTTAAAACTTTATAGTACATGCAGGGTAGAGGTTGTCACATTGAACATCTTGTCCACCAAGATATCCAGATTAGTGCCATAGGCATATCTGCCAAGTAATGCATGTAAAACCTTTTGTCCCTAACACCTTAATTAGGATACCAAATCCAGAGGACACTATGTCCATAACGTCTTAAGAATACTAGTACACCATTTTTCATTTAAAACAAAAACTGTACAACTTATCCAAGTCATTCAGTAAAACTCGTTTACAGAAAACCATTCAAACCTACTAGAAATCTCTTTATAAAATCATTAAATTTCTAATAAATCTTTTTCTGAAAATTTTAATTTTCAAGAATAAAGTCACATAGACTAAATCTTTGTTTAAAATAAAGACTACCACTTTAAAATTACTTGCCATAAATACTTTTCCGAATTGTCGTCATCCAGCATTTTAAAGTCCTTTAAGTCAAAACTCGATCTTTTCCATTTAAATAATTTTCTAAAATCATAATTAAGTTATCTTCGAAGATTAATTTCATAAAATAACTTTTTACAATACTTTGGATTTATTCACCTAAAAATTAGCAGTACAAAAATAATTTCATGGTTACGTCCTCACTGTAACTCATAAAACACTCCTACATCAATAAATCATTAAAATGGTAATATTTTCAAATTTTTCTCATTTTCAACCAACCAATAAACCTAAGTATTTATCATCACTTAAAACTCACTATCCCGTAAAAACTTTTTAACTTTTTTGAACCTCATTACTCACTAAGCACTGACCATTGTCAGGCTTTTCAATCCACAAACAACATCAACAATCATCAACAACATTATAGCAATTAACCCAGGCAGATCATGCATTAAAGCACTATAATACATAACTGCAAATAAATAAATAAAATAGCACGACATAAAATAAATTAAACAAACACCACAACCATAGATAAATAATATAGACCCACAACTTGATAGCATGTAGCCATCGGAAAAATCCCTCAGGCAATCCCCTCTTACCTCTTGAATAATTTAGCTTCCAATTTAAAACTTTATCGCGAATCCAAAAGTCGTCAACACACATACCCAACACAACACTTTTATCCTTCAACAAACCACAATCTATTAAGTCTCTAAAATGTCTGTTGTGCATTTTCCTGAGTTTTGATGAAAACTAAACATTGGATAATGATTTAATTAACCTACTTATTGGTTTCTAACCTGTCTACTTAGTGTGCAGATCAAAATAGTAAGACACCTGTCTTCCCACATTGATGACAACCTATCTGGATAAGCAACAAGTCAACCTGACTGCTGACTAGGATTATTGACTTTTTTCAAGAGAAGTCTCAACCTTTCTTCTGATAAGTCCCTACACTTATCTAAGGTTTCTCGATGAAGTACCAAAGACCAAACAAGCTTTTGGAAGCTGTCCCCTCATATGTAAGACTCTGAAGGTCTATCTCACTTAGTCTCACGCTTATCAAAAAAAATCAGAAGTCATTCTCACAAGCAACCTACAAAATCAGAAGTGAAGTCCAGTTAAAGAATGTTTCCAACATACTTTAATCCCTAGTACTCCGACTATTACACAAAAGGGAAATGTACTCAGAAAAGTACAAAAAGCACTCTGCACAACTCTGATATGGCTACTACACGATGCATAAAGCCATGACTCTTCATGTTAGAGTACAACCAACGTTCTTATTACATTAATGGCTGTCCAAAACGACTCTATTGCATTTATTGAAGTTCTTCTTGATGCCCATAATTGAAGGAATGTCTCTAACGGATCTTAAATGCTTGAAGGCTATAAATACAAAAGTCATTGAAGATGAAGATAGATAGAACTCACAGCATTAAGAGAACCATTAATCTGTGCATTTATTTCTTCATTCTTTCAATCTGTATTCTTCAATCATTTGAAGTTATTTCATGATCTTTCCTAAGCTTACATTTTAAACCACTCTCTCGAGTGTCGGTGAAAAAGAACTGTCATGCATCGATTGTACTTATTACAAACAAACTTCTCAACCAAACTTGAGTGAGCCTGAAGAGGCTAGGTGTGCAAAGAATACTTGTCCTTGAGCCTGAAGAGGCTAGGTGTGCAAAGAATACTTGTCTTTGAGCCTGAAGAGGCTAGGTGTGCAAACAATACTTGGAGTCTGTAACCTGATCAGTTATAATGGATAAAACTTGGTGCTGCCAAGGACTGGACGTTGCTCTTTGTGTTGAAGAGTGAACCAGGATAAATAGTTGTGTTAATCTCTCTTCCCTTAAACTCTTTGTTTGCCTTGATTATTATATCTGCTTTCTAACTAAGGGGTTAAAGTGTGATCTTTAAATCAGTTTTCAAGTTGTGTGCTTGCTTGCTACTCTGTTGAAATCTCATCAGACAAGTCACATGTCTGTACTGAGTTTTTCTCACTCATCTGAACTTTGCTTCTGTATGCGAAAAGTTTTCAACTTTGTTTTAAATTCTGATAAACATAACTCAACCCCCCTTCTCGTGTTTATAGTTGTCTATTTCACAATAAACCAATCAAAAACAAGCTAATAAAATCACCTATTCCCTATATGTAAGTCACGGCCATGTTAGGGTTTAGTGACTAAAAATTTCTAAATTGCTTAAGTCTTTGGATTAATGATTCTTAATACTCAAGACATAGGATTAATGGTTTAACACAAAGAATTGAAATCAAATACTCCAATTCCTCCAAAACTCAATTTCGGGCTTTAAAGAAACTTGAGCTAGGGATTTTATTTGAACACAACAACTTGGATTCAACATACTTACATACTAGAAAGATGATATACAAGTTCACTTTCTAAGAAAAATAAACAAAATCTCCTACACCCACACAAGTAGGGTTCGGTCTTGGAGGGTTAAATAGGGAGGAAATTTTGGTTTAAGTCATACACTAGGATTATGATAGTAGAGATGATAAATAACTCATTGAAATTGGTTTCATATTTTTAGGATTTTTCTATGATTTTCTAGAGAATTTCAAACTTTCTAGATCTAGGAATTGAAAATGATGAACAAGGCATGGAATCATGAAAATAATTGAAGAATGTGATGCTTAATGAAGATGAGGAACAAAGATTACCTCTTGGAATTGAGAAATGGGCAAGAAATCACACACTTCCTTCACAAAACAAGGTTATGTAACTTAGATATTTTAAGTGAAAAATGAAGAAACTTAAGGTAGAAGATGATGTTTTCCTTTTATAGAAATGAAGATGGGCTCTTGGAGGGTTTGGGCCATGAGCTATAGGGACCAAGGGGCAAGGAATTTTGTTTCATAAGGATAAGGTGCAATATTGATTAAGGATCAATTTGCAAAAGTTGAAAAGTTGAAGGACCTAAGTGAAATTTCCTTATAGTTTGTAATGATGATGCCATGTGCATCATAAATGCACTCACATGGTGACTCACCTTGTATGACTCATTGGCATTATCCGCTATCGGCTCCCAGAAATCCCGTATTCAGCTCCGTCGCTTACCCGATTAAGATATCGCCCGGATAAAATATAATATTTCACTTTTTAGTGAAATATTTCAAAATAACCAAAATCGTTAGAAATTAAATAAAAACTTTAAGTTTTTCATTCACGAGTCAAAATTAGGTCTTCTGATCAGTATAATTATACTGTCAGTGAAAACCGAGTTTCGCTTGACTTTTCAACCTAAATTTTAATCGTAACTCTCTCCCGTTAAGTAGAGTGCAAATAAGGTTTCGATTTAATTAAAATAATTTTCTAAGTCTCAGATAAAAATATAAAGATATTTATATAAATTTCCGATATTAGAAAACAGAAAAACTTCGGGATGTTACAAACTACCCCTCTTAAAAAAATTTCATCCTCGAAATTTTGTGACACGAAGCTAGACAAGATCGAAAGATCCCGAGACCTTACTTTCACAAGATTATATATAAAGATTTTATTGACCTGAAAAGAATATAAGAATATCATGTGCATAACAGATTCTCTAATAGGTTCAAGGATGCAAAGATGCATGATCGGTACACATTTACAAACTCAAATCTAATAAAGCTCCTTTTTTCACAAGAATTTTGTTAACAATGATTTGAAAGAACAATAGTCCGACAATAATTCAGACTGGATCACTTCCACTAAAAGTAAAAGTAATTAGATTAAGTCTCATCGAAAAACTTCTTTCATCAAGAAAGTATTTATCCTGGACAACAACAGGATAATCCAAGCAAATATAATTCTGGCTTTGCATAAGGAGTTGAATCAATCAGATCATATGATAATGAAGAAATAAGCAATTTCAACAATTTCAGACAAACCATCGAAATAAAATAAATGAATAAAAAATGCATCGCACCCAAATCGTAAGGTATAGTTAAGATATTACCATCTATTTCGCAATCACCTTCATCAACGCTCAAAGTGTAAATTCTCCCTTTTGTCGTCGGTTTATTTTTCATGGTGTTATTGGCAGCCGATCTGATGTGACAAGAAATTACAATCCTTTGCTAAGTGGCCCACTTGATTGCAGTTGTAACACTTAACTCCTTTTATTGGACAGGTATCTGTCATGTGGTTTGGATCTCCACATCGGTAACATCTTCTGATTTGCCCTTGGTTTTGGTTCTTCTGGCCTCCACTTCCCGATTCAGAATTATTAGGACGATATTGTTGTTGATTCTGGTTATTTCCAAATGGTCAAAAATAAGGCTTCCTCTCCTGGTTCTGATTATGATTATGGTATTGGTTCTTGGATCGAGAAGGTCCTCCAGCATTCGCTCTATTGTCTCTTCTATTCCTCGTCTGCTCTATTTTTCGACTCATCTCGACTGGAGCTTGAAAATTTCGAAGTTGCAATGGTAAGACAGATTCTTTAATCTCAAATCTCAGACCTGCCTCAAACCGCTCACACCTCCAGCTTTCATTTGGCTGTGCTTGAAGGAAACGACAATATTTGGCAAGTGACTCGAACTTCGCAGCATACTCCCCAACAGTCAGATCTCTTTGATATAAATCCAGAAATTCCTATTTTTTCTCAATCCGAACACTCTCCGGAAAATACTTGTTCAGGAATACGGTTTTGAACACATCCCAAGTAATTTCCTGATGATCGGCTTCCAGCATCTGTCGAGCACCCCTCCACCAGTACTCTGCATCTCCTATCAGTAGGAAAGCCGCATAGGTAACCCTAACTTCTACAGTGACCGCCAACTCAAAGATTTTCTCCAACTCTTGAATCCATAAATCAGCTTTCTCATGATCAGCATCCACACCAAACTGTGAAGGATTTTGGCTTCGAAACGCAATCAGAGCCTTGCCTTCCGCAGCTTGCTGTGTCTGAGCAGCCATAGCAGCTGTCTACATAGAAATAGCCGCCGCAATGTTATCCATTTCTTGTGTAGTATAATCCATTCCACCATCGTAGTCTTCATTCGCATTGCCACGGCCACCTAAGGGACCACCTCTACGACCCCTCCATGACCCAGCGTCCACGTCCTCATCCACGTCCACCTTCCGGTGCTGGTTCCATAACTGACCTATAAAATAGAATCAGTTAGACTGCAACCAGAAAACGAAATGCTTACTTACTTATTAACACACAATACTTCTAAGAAGTAATTCAAACAAGTCTTAATCAGAGAACACACAACATCAACACAATAGACCTATTCCCCAACATTCCCGAAAGACTCGACTAGCTCTAATACCACAAATGCGACACCCCTCCTTGGGTCAACACATAGTTACCCAAATGCGGAAAATAAAATTATAATTCGCTGGTTACTTTCGAAAAATAATGTTTTCTAACACTTTTCGTAATACAAAAATAATGGTAAAAATTTTTCCTTTCTTCGACATACATAACCCTATCACAAATATAACCGTATACGGGTATATATATATATATGTGTGTGTGTGTGTGTGTGTGTGTGTGTGTGTGTGTGTGTGTGTGTGTGTGTGTGTGTGTGTGTGTGTGTGTGTGTGTGTGTGTGTGTGTGTGTGTGTGTGTGTGTCAGAAAGCATCATACAACTATACTGCAACCTATTATTTTCACAACTAGACCTTTATCAATATAGGTCCTTTAGGGAAAGAAACAACATAAGATATCATTATACATTATTGGAAACAGAAAACGTCTTACTTCAAAATAATGGCTCTCTAAAGCCAGACATAAAGATTTTTCCTCTTAAAAGGGTTATAAACCAACTTAATGCTCTAATTGAGCTGGTCACTCTATACGACACCTACTAAGAAGACTCCAGAGGTCATTCTTAAAATCCACGGTCGCTTTAAAGGTCGGACCTAAAGATCATCGAATGTGCCAGGGGCATCTCCAGGTCCACCCATACTCAGATAGAATATATTCCACAAGTAGAGGGACCAACAAGAAAATATGCAAGAGTGAGAAACGAATATATGGATTTAACATGACAACTACATGCCCGACACAAAAGAAAACAGATAAACATATACATGTTCATAACAACATAAACATTCATATCAAAGCAAATAGTTTATCAATGGGTTTCACACCCCAAACATCATCATTTGAAAACTATGCATGAACACTTCATATACCTCATCTAAATTCATACTTAATCTCCGGAGCTTCAAACACCAAATAAATGAGCTGATCAGGCTCGATTGCCAAATAAGGGACGCCTTCTCGAATACCTTTCCATTAAGATATCCATATTCGCCTTCTTGAATACCTTATCTATTAAGATACCCAGATTCGCCTTCGCCTTCTTGAACACCTTACCCTTTAAGCTATTCAAATTCGACTTCTTGAATATCTTCTCTATTAAGATATCCAGAATAAAACTTGGGCCATCTTGAACATCTTGTCCACCAAGATATCCAGATTAGTTCCATAGGCATATGTGCCAAGTAAATGCATGTAAAACCTTTTGTCCCTAACACCTTAATTAGGATACCAAATCCAGAGGACACTATGTCCATAACGCCTTAAGAATGCTATTACATCATTTTTCATTTAAAACAAAAACTGCACAACTTATCCAAGTCATTGAGTAAAACTCATTTCTGAGAAAACCATTCAAACCTACTTGAAAATCTCTTTAAAAAATCACTAAATTTATAATATATCTTTTTCTGAAAACATTAATTTTCAAGAAGAAAGTCACATAGACTAAATCTTGGTTTAAAATAAAGACTGCCATTTAAAATTACTTGCCGTAAATACTTTTCCGAATTGCCGTAATCTAGCATTTTTAAGTCCTTTAAGTCAAAACTCGATCTTTTCCACTTAAATAATTTTCTAAAATTATAATTAAGTTATCTTCGAAGATTAATTTCATAAAATAACTTTTTACAATACTTTCGATTTATTCTCCTAAAAATTAGCAGTATAAAAATAATTTCACGATTACGTCCTCACTGTAACTCATAAAACACTCCTACACCGATAAATCATTAAAATGGTAATATTTTCAACTTTTTCTCATTTTCAACCAACCAATAAACCTAAGTAATATTATATTACTATTTCTCATCACTTAAAACTCACTATCCCGTAAAACTTTTTTACTTTTTTGAACCTTATTACTCACTAAGCACTGACCACTGTCAGGGTTTTCAATCCACAAACAACATCAACAATCATCAACAACATTATAGCAATTAACCCATGTAGATCATGCATCAAAGCACTATAATACATAACTGCAAATAAATAAACAAAGATAAAATAGCCCGACATAAAATAGCCCGACATAAAATAAATTAAACAAACACCACAACCACAGATAAATAATACAGACCCACAACTTGATAGCACGTAGCCATCGGAAAAATCCCTCAAGCAATCCCCTCTTACCTCTTAAAGAATTTAGCTTCCAATTTAAAACTTTATCTCGAAGCCGGAAGTCGTCAACGCACGTACCCAACACAACACTTTTATCCTTCAACAAACCACAATCAACCAATCAAAAACAAGCAAATAAAATCCCCTATTCCCTATATGTAAGTCACGGCAATGTTAGGGTTTAGTGACTAAAAATTTCTAAATTGCTTATGTCTTTGGACTAATGATCCTTAATACTTAAGACATAAGATTAATGGTTTAACACAAAGAATTGAAATCAAATACTCCAATTCCTCCAAAACTCAATTTCGGCCTTTAATAGAAACATGAGCTAGGGATTTTATTTGAACACAACAACTTGGATTCAACATACTTACATACTAGAAAGATGATATACAAGTTCACTTTCTAAGAAAAATAAACAAAACCTCCTACACCCACACAACTAGGGTTCGGCCTTGGAGGGTTAAATAGGGAGGAAATTTTGGTTTAAGTCATACTCTTGGATTATGATAGTAGAGATGATAACTAACTCATAGAAATTGGTTTCATATTTTTAGGTTTTTTTATATGATTTTCTAGAGAATTTCAAACTTTCTAGATCTAGGAATTGAAAATGATGAACAAGGCATGGAATCATGAAAATAATTGAAGAATATGATGCTTAATGACGATGAGGAACAAAGATTACCTCTTGGAATTGAGAAATGGGCAAGAAATCACACACTTCCTTCACAAAACAAGATTATGTAACTTAGAGATTTTAAGTGAAATATGAAGAAACTTAAGGTAGAAGATGATGTTTGCCTTTTATAGAAATGAAGATATGGGCTCTTGGTGTAACACCCTGATTTCTGTGTCATTCTGTAGTAGTAAATACATGTGTATATGTGTTTATTTTTAATAAAATCCAGAGAGTGATTTTAAATAAACTAAAATCATTTTCTTATGTTGTTTTATAGTATGAAGTCACAGTGAAATTTTCGGTTGAAAATTCAGACAAAAGCCGGTTTGAGTTTTCACTGCCAGTACAAATTTACTGAGCAGAAAACCTAATTTTGAACCGTGAATGAAACGGTTAGTGTTTTTGTGATGTTTTGTGTGATATTGGAAATTTTCAAAAATTTGAGTTCCGAAATAAAATATAATATTTATTTCGGGTGAAATACGATCAGAAACTTGAACCGGATACACAATGGAGCAGAAAAGGGAGCCCAAAAGAAGTGAAGTGACTTGATGGGATGTGATGGACATGGGCTATGACACACTCCAAAAGTATAATCATCACACTTTTCAAATTATATCATATTATATTCTAAAAACCCATTTTTCTCTCTCTTCTTCAACCAAACAAGGCATAAGCCAAAACTTGGCCATCGAGACATACTTCTCCCTTCTCTTTCACGCAAATCTCACCCCTCCCTCTATAAATACCCATTTCATTTTCTCTTCATCACTTTCCTACTTCTTCACTTTCACATTTTTTAGTTTCTAACACTTAAAATTTCCATTTTTACTTAGTTTCAAGCTTCAAGTTCTTCATACTTTTTCTTTCTAGTTTCAAGGGTAACACTCTCATACTCTTCTATTGCAAGTTTTTCACTTATTTCATGAGTTTACTCTATGTTTTCTTAAAAAGTTCTTAAAGCTCTTTTAACTTCTAAAATCTCTAGAAAATGGTAGAAAAATCCTTTTGAGTTGAAACAAATTTCTATGAACATCTATTAATCTCTACTTTCATATTCTAAGAGCTTGTATCAAACAAACATCTCTAACCTATTTTTCCAAGGATGGCCGAAACTATGTATTAGTGGCCTAGGAAGTTTTGTTTCAGATTTTTGAAAGATGATCATGTATTTGAGCTTTTAGATACCTCTTGATCTTAAATCTAAAGTCTTGGAAAGTTTGAAAATTGCTATCTTGTTGATCCCATGATGGCCGAACCTAGTAGGTTGTGGACCTAGGATGTTTTGTTTTCATTTTCCAATATGATCATGGACTTGAGCTCCTTAATACATTTGGATGCTAAGTCTAAGAGATTGGAAAGTTTAAAGATTTCTAGCCTATTTATCCTATGATGGTTGTAAACCTAGGATGTTTTGTTTTCATTTTCCAATATGATCATGGACTTGAGCTCCTTAATACATTTGGATGCTAAGTCTAAGAGATTGGAAAGTTTAAAGATTTCTAGCCTATTTATCCTATGATGGTTGTGAACCTAGGATGTTTTGTTTTCATTTTCCAATATGATCATGGACTTGATCTCCTTAATACATTTGGATGCTAAGTCTAAAGAGATTGGAAAGTTTAAAGATTTCTAGCCTATTTATCCTATGATTGTTGTGAACCTGGGATGTTTTGTTTTCATTTTCCAATATGATCATGAATTTAGACTTCTTGGTATCTTTTAACGCTAAATATAAAGAGCTTAGAAGGGATGGAAATTTCTATCCTACTTATACTAAAGAGGACGAAACCCTAAGCATGAATTTAGTGGGTATTTTGTTCTACCTTTGTAAAGTGAACCTTGGTTATGAACTCCTAACACTTAAGGATCAATAATCCACGAGTTGTATTCTCTTTTGAAAACCTATAACCCTATTTTATGCCATGGCCAAACCTATACCTTCTTGGTTTAGTGTTCTTGGTTAACTTTTAACTTGTGGTTTTGTGTTCATAAACCTATACTTTCGTCGCAGAGTAGACGAGGACATTCGTAGTACACTTCCTCAAGCATCACGTACCTTTACCTTCACAAAAGGTAATAGGGGACAGCCTGAGGGATATTCAATAGCTATGTGCATGTGTGTATGTGGTTTGCTCAATTTATTTGAATATTGTTATTATATTGAATCAAAGTTTGAATGATTTGTATACTTGAACTGTTGTGATAACTGTTTGAAGTTGATCCTTACTTGATTTAAAGTGTTGTAAATCATATATTTTATGAACTGTCGTTAACTGTTATATTGTTGATTGAGATTATGATGATATTAATTGATGTCTGAAAAGCCTGACGTTAGCCTGCGCTCAACTAATCATATGATTAAAAGCCTAAATAAGCTTCAAAGAGAACTTTGAAAGTAATGGTGTTCATTTTAAAATGATCTTTAGTAAAGTATGTGTTTTGGAAAGTAAGTGATCTTACCTGTATTTATTCCGGAAGGATAAAACTTTGGAACTTGTCTTAAACAATTTCAAGTTAAAGGAAATTATTCTCTTACGAACTATGTTTTTGTACAAGAGAAAATGATTTAGAAAATATGTGTTTTTACGGAAGGAAAAGCCTTTGGAAAATATTTGACCTTAAATAGAGATGATTTTAAGTAAAGGATTTCAAGAGAAAATGGATTTCCTATAATAGTTTGCAAATGATTTTCCAATGAAAAGATTTCCTGTAAAGAAATACTTTCGAAAATATTCCGGTAACTTGGATGGGTTACCAAGGTTTTATTTTGGTGTTTGATTTTCACTTAACGAAAAGTAAGAACAGGTGAAATCGAATCTAGTTTGCGAGACGTGGCTTCTAGTATTCTATAATGTGCACGTTGATCTTTGATCCGTGTTAAGTATTATGGACCGAGAGTCTTAATCATGATGTTGTGGTCTAAGAGTCCTAATTTGTTACTATGGACCAAGTGTGCTAATTACGTTGTTGTGGACTAAGAGTCCTAATCATGTTGAAATAAAACATGGGTAAGATTGTAAGTCTTTTTCTATGACCATAAACCTTGACTGAGGCATCGGTATTAGGTGTAGGTGTTGTGATTGAGCACTCGGACTGCGTGTCCTGTGTTGATGTTCAGTAATTTCAAGTGATGAAATTATGAATGGTCGTTAGCTTTGAGCTTCGACAATGAATGAGATTGAACACAAACAAAACATCTTGAACGAATGTTTTTCTTCATGCATTTAGGCAGATGTGCCTCACAGGTTAGTCACTTCGGTGATGCCCAAGCAGGGGCTTTTAGTCACTTCGGTGATGCCCAAGCAGGGGCTGTCATATAAGTCACGATGGTGATGTCCAAATAGGGACTTTAGTCACGACGGTGATGCCTAAGTGGGGGCTTTGAGTTTGATCAACTCTTAGAAAGATTAAAGGATCTCATGAGATTAAGTTTATAGAGCCGGAATATTGAAATGACATGCATAATCTTTATAAAAGTTGATTGTACGGGTATGACACCTATTGATATGATGCTTATTGTTTTATCTATTAATATTTGGTAAATGTTAATATGTTGATGTGATGCAAGTATCATGCATATGGTTATTGTGATCTATCCATATATTGGTATCTCACTCTTGCATATATTCTTGTTATTTCTCTTTGCTTTTCGGCATCGTTGTATATCTATGAGTTTAGATGGATCCAAACATCCCACTGCTACGGTCAGAATCGAAGACTGAGATCTTCGATGATGCGGGGAATACGGGGGGGTGGCAGATTCACCCCGGATCTACATCGGCTACCTATCATGGACTGATAACTACGCTGGAGAAGAATGCCGAGGGCGAACCATGTCGCAGAGTTCAAACAGTTGAGACGAGGGGGATTGCTCTCCCACCACCTTGGTACTACTTACACGCGCTACAGTTGAATGGACAGCTACATGAGCACCCGCCTCTAGGGGTACGAATACCTGGAGTCGAGGCTGCTTCACCGATTGAGGAGGACCCCGAGGAGTACCTGGAGGATGAGCCCGTGTACCACGTCTTGGATCACGACGTTGATCTTGATGAGGTACCGGAGTACGTGCTTGATGACGATCCGGATTTTTATGATTCTGACTCTCCTGATGAGGGCGGAGACGTCGTGGACCCATCACCTAGGGTCTCTTCTTGTGGGAGTGTTCGTGGCCAGCTTAGGGGTGTATATTTTGTGGTTAGCCTGTCTCGGTCCGATTTTATTTGGCTTCTTAGAGCCACCCTTTTGATGTGTGGTTTCGGACCCTCCGCCTATTTTGCTTTATTTAGTTTACAGTTGTTAACAGTATGTTCTGTAACTCTGTTATTAATGGCCATCCTGATCAGGCCCTAGTTTCTGTACTAAACTCTGAATCCCACTGGGATAGATTATATATATATATATATATATATATATATATATATATATATATATATATATATATATATATATATATGATGTTTACATTTCATATTCTGAGTGCTCATCACTTACCCTTGTTTAAAAAAAATCACCATTTTAAGGACCTAAGTGCAATTTCCTTATAGTTTGTAATGATGATGCCATGTGCATCATAAATGCATTCACATGGTGACTCACCTTGTATGACTCATTGGAATTATCCGCTATCGACTCCAGGAAATCCCGTATTCAGCTCCGTGGCTTACCCGATTAAGATATCACCCGGATAAAATATAATATTTCACTTTTTAGTGAAATATTTCAAAATAACAAAAAATGTTAGAAATTAAATAAAAACCTTAAGTTTTTCGTTCACGAGTCAAAATTAGGTCTTTTGATCAGTATAATTATATTGTCAGTGAAATTCACAGATCGGGTTTCGCCTGACTTTTCAACCTAAATTTTAATCGTAACTCTCTACTGTTGAGTGTAAATAAGGTTTCGGTTTAATTAAAATAATTTTATAAGTCTCAGATAAAAATATAAACATATTTATATAAATTTACGATATTAAAAAACAGAAAAACTCGGGGTGTTACACAACCCATTAACCAACCCCATCATGGAATACCAAATAAAAAGAATAAAAAATTATCAATATGGAAGGTGAAAATTCTATCTTTTTTATTTTATGAAAAAATAAAATGAAATTAAAATCAAACGAAAATGACATAAAATAAAATAAAAAATGAAAGTAAAATTTATAGATAAAAATAAAATAAAATATAAAATCTAGAAATGACAATGAAAAATAAATTTAAAATTAAACGTTAAAATAAAATCAGAATTGAAAAAAAAAATTAAAATTAAATTAAAATTACATATTGAAAAATAAATAAGGCCCAAAAATAAGTGCTCACAACAATAAAGACGCATTAAATAGTGACTTAAGGAGTCTATTTTTTAAGATAATTAAAATCAATATAATACAAAAAATAAATATACATAAATATCCTTTATTAGGGAAAATAAAATACCAATTATACCCCAGCATAAATATCCTTTATTAGAAAACATACTAATTATACCCAAGGTAGTATGAAGTGATTTTATAAATTTACCCAAACTCCACAATGTATGTTGTAATATTCTATCAATATAATAAATATATAAGAGTTTAGATACTTAAAGGTAATATTTAAAAAATATATTATGGAAACTATATGTAATTAAATAACATATTTATAAATGATATTTAACATTATAAATCCATATTAAATTAAAATAAAATAAGAAAAAAATATTTATTCAATTATCATACTACTTAGATTTATATTCACATTATTTGTAGTTTAATAAAATTAAAAATAACAATAAAAACGTAAAATTAACTTCGTAAAATATGTTGCATAATATTAAAATATGTTTTATATTTAAAACTGGAAAATAATAAAAAGACTAATAATTAAAACATAAAATATAAAAAAGTTAGACCTTTCCGTATATTCAAATATAAATTATTTTATAATGGTACCACATACATATACACTAAAAAACACATACCCTAATTCCCAAACAATACACAACAATATACCTTTGCATGATATATAATAAAGATCTGCAATTGGACGAAGAAAAAAAAACTAATGTATTCCTTATATATATATATATATATATATATATATATATATATATATATATATATTCAGATACAATAAAAAAAATTATATATTTGAGATTATATTTAAAAAATATAGAAAATTAATAATGAAGAATACACACACATAAACATGTGAAATCCAATTTTAAAATATAACCAATAAAAAAATCTAATCAATATAACATTCGTTGTCTATTCATAATGTCTATTTATTAAATCATTTTTTTTATATAGTCTTACATTTTTATATATGTGTATTAATATACAAAGAGCAAGAATTCAGCCCATTAACCCACCCCATCATGGAATACCAAATAAAAAGTAATATATATATATATATATATATATATATATATATATATATATATATATATATATATATATATATATATATATGGAAGGTGAAACATTCAATCCTTTTTGAACATTTGGAAATAAAATTTAAAATTAAATTAAAATTACATATTGAAAAATAAATAAGACCCAAAAATAAGTGCTAGCAACAATAAAGACCCATTTATTAGTGACTTAAGGGGGCTCATTTTTAAGATAATTAAAAACAATATAATACATAAAATATATGTACGTAAATATCCTTGATTAGGCAAAACACTACAAAAAAATTGAAGATTAGCTACGACAAATTTAGCAGCTAATTCGTAGTTAATCTCTAGCAAACAAATTTAGCTACAGATTTGCTACGAATTAGCTACAATATTGGTGGTAGCATAATTTGAGTGGCAAATCAGCTAGCAAAAGTTTTCCTAGCTAATTTTAAAAGTTTCCTAGCAATTTTATAGTTAATATATAGCAAAATGTAGTTCAATATTCATTTTTCCTAGCAATATAACTAGGATATTATTATAGCAATTTTATAGTCAATCAATAGCTAAAATTTAATAGTGATTTTATAGCTATTTCCTAGCATTGAGTGCTTTTTTCTAGCTAAATGACTACGATATTATCATAGCAATTTTATAGTCAACCAATAGCTAAAATTTCTTAGCCATTTTATAGATATTTCCTAGCTATTCACTTTTTTATTTCTCTCTTTTATTTCATATTACTTCTTATTTATAAGAAAATAAAATAATCTACACTTGAAGAGAATCTATTAAGAAAACAAGTAACAAACCCAGCACATGCAGTGCTAGAGAAGGAAACTTGGCAAGTCGAATTACAAACAGTGGTTCGCCCAAAACAAGAACACCACAAAATAATAATCCCAAAAATCCTTGATCAACACGACAAACCAAAGAGACATAATAGGACCAAAAAGTAATAGTCTACAAAATTAACCCAATACAGAACCAGAAAAATTAACTAGTTTCTTCACAAAAGTAGCATTTTTAAATTGAATACAAAATAAGAAATTAAATCATAAGTAGTTAATCATTCATCCTCGTGATCTTCCTCATCTACTCCATGATCTTCCTCACCTACTCCACGTTGTAATGGTGCTTGCTTTCTGAGATTTCTAACTTGGGAGACACCTATCATGGATAAGATGGGCTCCAACATAGGCATCAATTGTGTTTGGACAAAAGAAGTCATTGCTATGTTCACGGCTTCCTTGATGTCTTCTTGTGTCGACGCTAGAGTGCGGGAGGGACCAATGACCTTCGAAGATGAAGTATCCATAGATCCATTAGTGCCAACATCTAAATTGTGACCCCCCAAAATCCGCCTCTTCTTCTTAGGACCTGACACCTCTGCCCATCCTTCTGAATCAATTATTGGATGCTTTGAAGTGTCTTCTCCGTACTTCTCCAACATTACAGTGTCATATGACTCCTAAAACAAACATCAATTACAATATAATAATTATGTGCCTATATCAGAACCTATAGAATCAGTAAAGCATAGGGGCAAAAGAAAGTAGGAACAAGTAGTGTAAGGCCTCAAACAATCAATCCCAGTTGCACTGTTTGTGTAGGCCAACAAAACAAACAAGACCTAGTTTCTTGGTAGTGTTATTGACTTATAACTCCCTGTGCAAAAGAAGAAAGGTCTCAAAAGTCCTAAATCATAATCAATTATCAATTGCCTTGGTAAATTTAAAGTGTGCACTAACTACCCACTCAATCTATGTCATATTATATAGTATATAGTTCAATTCCAGGATAGGGTTAGCTCTATTACTATTTCCCCAAGCAGCAAGATGTTTGCACCAGGGCGAGCAAGCATTGCAATTGACACATCAACGGCTTGTGTGCATCCACAAGTGACAAAAACATCCTCAGATGTTAACTGATAAGGAAGGCCACGTGATAGATATGGGATCTCCTTCATTTTACTTAAATACTTCTCAAAAACTTCATTCGAGGTCTTAGATGTACTGTGTGAGACATATTTAAGGTTCATAAACAAGAGAAGCAAATAACTCTAACAAAGTCGGGTGTAATTTTAAAATAACTTACAATAAAGTTCTTTGAGCGCTGAGAAACGTATTCCCCATCTTTCTTCTTATGAATATGATCGTAGACATCTCTATAAGAAACTGGATGCTTCAACTCTGCCTCCTATAATCAACATCAATTAGGATATAGTAAATGTCAATAAAATTGTATGTAAAACTATATATTTACCATTCTCATCTTATGTTCACCCAAGCATATTGAGCCTCCAGTGTGCAACATTGAATTAGGTAAGGCTGCCCTATTACTTTGATTAGCATCAGATTTCTTCCTCCACTTTGGCGTCAACCAAATGTCGACCAAACCATCCCACACTTCTGTCTTCATTTCTTTGGGGCCATGACCCTTCGTGTCAGCCAAATTTGTAGAGTTCACCTGTTTTAAGGCCAATTTTCTTGCATTTTTCAAATGATCAGGATAGCGGTCCATGCATGTTCTTTCCCACACCGTTCTTGCCATGCTACGATCATAATCTGATGCAAACTTATATTTACCCTACACCAATATAATATAAATACAATTATCCATAAAAACAATAATATAAGATGCTAGAAAATATAACTTCTTACCATGAAGTCCAGAAATAGTTCATCCTTCAGGCAGACTAGATAATTTTTCCATAAATCAACTGGAGTAGGCATCCGTGAGATCACAATAGATATAATATCACGAGTCACACTTTGGGGAACAAACCTCCTCCTACAAGTGGAATTTAACTTCTAAGTAATCAAATTTAACCTCAATTGATATTCATGTGAATTATTGCACAAAATCACTATTACTTACGGGTTACAGGTGGCATCGACATATATGACTTTTCTCCTATCAGTTTCTACATGAGATCTCCACTCGAAGGCAGTGAAGTTGGGCCCTTTGCTGGTTGATCAGTAGAGTTTGGAATAGGATCTGAAGTAGCACTGCTCATCTTACTATTGTTGGAAACTTCAGAATTGGCTCTAGTACATTTATTCACATTATTCGCATCAATTTCTTGCTGCCTGAGCCACATCTCTTCATCTTCACCATCATCATAGTCATAATATTTATCGTTCTCTTCTTCATTTTCACTACTTGAGACTGACTGACTAGAACGGATTTCATTAGGTTCCCTAGAAGAGTTTGATCTACTGTTTGATATGATAGGCCTTTTTGAGTCATTGCCATTATGAGAAGAACTGCAAGCCCTGTCAGAATTAGGTTGCTACAAAGACTGAGTGTTAGAAATTGAATAATGTGAGGATAAAAATTGAACCAAAAAATAACAAAGGAAAAGCTAAACAAAAAGAATAATTTGAGGAGGCACTAACCACATCTTTTAAAGATGGCACATCATCTAGAGACCTATGCCTAAAAAGATCATTATGTAGCCCATGCCCAGAGCTATTCCTTCTTGAAAATGCCTCCATTACACCTGATAATCTATCTAGGATCTCTTTCCCAACTAAGATAAAAAAAAATATATATATACATCAATTTTTTCCTATCATTCAAGCAATGACAAATAGTATGGAAAAAAATATCTCAATTGAAAAAATTCATTTACCTCCATCATGGCCACTTCCCCTGCCAAAGCTCTTTGAACCAAACTGCCCTCTTTGTGCCTCTGATTGAAAGCTACCTCTGCCTTTACCCCTCCCTGTTTAAAATACACAAAGTTAGTTATATTTGATGGAGTGTTTGAAAGATCCTATGACAAGATTATTCATTTCACTGTTGGATTAAAGATAAATCACATACATTGAGACTAGAAGATTCATAAAGATATATGTCCATTTGGTGTATGAGTCACAATACGACCCCAACTACATGCAATCTGATTCTTGTTCCTGCTGGTATTGTATTATTTACAAAATAAAGAAATAAAGAAAGCATCCCAACCTGTAATGAAATTTTGCTGATTTTTTAATGCATTAAGCCCCTTAACCAATTCATTCTTTTGCGCTTTGTTCTTGTCATCCTTGACACCTGTAAAACAAGAAAGGCAAGCAGTGAGTAGGCAAAAAGCCAGCAAATGCCTGCAAAATCCAACAAATACCTAGGGAAGGCAAAGTATGGGGTGGTGGTGGACTAGTGCATGAGTGAGAAGGATGTGGTTGATCACTGCGACCTCTGCCTTTACCCCTCCCTATTGATAATACAGTGAAAAATAACCATAACAAAACAAAGCACAAACAATTTAAAATACACAAAGACTTCCATTCAATCTCAGGTTTTACTTACTGGATAGTAAATACTTAAGCCAACCAGCTGCAATGAAGTTTAGAAATTTAGAAAATAAAGAAAGCATCCTAACCTGCAATGAAATTTTGCTGATTTTTTAATGCATCAAGCCCCTTAACTAGTTCATTCTTTTGTGCTTTGTTCTTGTCATCCTTGACACCTGTAAAACAAGAAAGGCAAGCAGTGAGTAGGCAAAAATCCAGCAAATACCTGCAAAAGCCAACAAATACCTGGGGAAGGCAAAGTATAAGGTGGTGGTGGTGGACTAGTGCATGAGTAAGAAGGCTGTGGTTGATCACTACGACCTCTCCCTTGACCGCGTTTATTTCCTCTACCTCGAATTGCCATGTTAAGATATCTACACACAACTGGTCTTATTTTTTCAATATGATCAAAAATCATTATTTAAACAATGCTCATTCACTAGTGTAAAGTGGATTTGATAAAAAAAAGATATAAAAAATGAACATAAAATTTCTTGTGTATTTGCATAAGGCACAATTACAAACTACACTTTATACAAATACACGTCTAGCTACATTCAACAGATGTATTAATCAACTATTTCCACTATCACTATTTGAATCTGAATCATATAGTTCCTCATCTTCATATAAAAACTCATCACTTTCACTATGTTCATTATCATTGATAAACTCATCAACAAATGGAATTCCCCCTGGATTGTATATATCATTTATGCCTACTTCTTCCATTGGGGCATTTGCATCAAATAAAAGCATCGCTTCATCTTCAAGGATGACATTGTGTATTACTAAGGACCCATCTTCTTGGTAAAAGTCATTAGCATCCAGCTCATTCAATTCATCATGTTCATCATTGAAGGTCCCTGCTACAAAGAGTTTTCGTCTAACTTTACAAGCCGCCCACCATTCTCCACCAGCTCTACCCCTTCTTTGTGGATACATTGTATAGTACACTTGTTGTGCCTGTGAAACTAATACAAATGGCTCATTTGAGTGGAGCCTTGATTTGGGCTTAACGTCAACTATCCCAAATTTCTCATGTACATTAACTCCATTAGTCGGGTCGAACCAGTGACACCGAAAAAGAAATACTTTGTTTTGACATCCTAAATTTGATAATTATAATATCTCTTCAATAATGCCATAATAGTCCATGTCATTCTCACCATATATGCTTCCTCGAACACATACCCCACTATTCATTGTAGCTTTATTTTGTCCATTCTCCTTAGTGTGAAATTTGTACACGTTAACTATTAGAAGTCTAATATAGACATCAAAACTTTTACCTGGTGACTTTGGTCCCGGAATCATAAGGCTAAGGAATATGTATTCCCTTCTCATACACATACTTGGAGGAAGATTGTATGGTGTGACAAAAACAGGCCAACATGAGTATGGAGTAGCTGAACCACAAAATAGATTGAAACCATATGTGCAAAGACCAAGCCTAACATTTCGAGGCTCTTGTACAAATGTTGGATAGGTGGCGTCAAATTGTTTCCAAGCCTCGGCATCAGCTGGATGTGTGATCATTGATTTATCATGACGCCCTCCATCTGCATGCCAACGCATATATTGTGCAGTATTTTTGGACATATACATTCGTTGGAGTCTTGGAGTAATGGGAAAATATCGCAACACTGAGTACGGCACATCTTTTTCCTTCGTCGAATGCCCAACCTTTGGTTTGAACCGTGGGTGACTACATACTAAGCAAGTCGAGCATACTTTTGGGTCCTTGTTTTCTTTGTCATACACATACTTGGAGGAAGATTGTATGGTGTGACAAAAACAGGCCAACATGAGTATGGAGTAGCTGAACCACAAAATAGATTGAAACCATATGTGCAAAGACCAAGCCTAACATTTCAAGGCTCTTGTGCAAATGTTGGATAGGTAGCTTCAAATTGTTTCCAAGACCCGGCATCAGCTGGATGTGTGATCATTGATTTATCATGATGCCCTCCATCTGCATGCCAGCGCATATATTGTGCAGTATTTTTGGACATATACATTCGTTGGAGTCTTGGAGTAATGGGAAAATATCGCAACACTGAGTACGGCACATCTTTTTCCTTCGTCGAATGCCCAACCTTTAGTTTGAACCGTGGGTGACTACATACTAAGCAAGTCGAGCATACTTTTGGGTCCTTGTTTTCTTTGTCATACAACATGCAATGATTAGGACATGCATCTATTGTCTCATATCCTAATACCAAGTCATTAACCATTTTCTTTTATCTATAAAAATTTTCGGGTAACTTTTCTGACTCTGGAAGCATGCTCTTAATTATGACAATCATCTGATCATAACAACTCTCACTCATGTTGAACTCTGACTTCAAATTCAAAAGTTGAGTTACAGCTGACAATTTTGTATGCTTATGGCACCCATCCCATAAAGGTTCGTCAGCGTCTTTTAGCAAGGCAAAAAATTTCAAAGCCAACGGATTGGGATCCTCTTCTAAATCTTGATCTTCTGAATTTAGTTGATCACCCGCAGAATCTACAACCATATCCACATATGGATTCCCGGTCTCAACCTCTTCATCATGGTCAGTTGATGTTGAACTACTATCCTTCCATCGATCCTCACCATGAACGGTCCAATTTATGTAATCTTCCATAAATCCATATTGATACAAATGTTTCTCTACCCAAAATGTCTCCTTCCGAACACAATTCTTACATTTTGAACATGGGCAAGGAATGCGACTTAATCCATCGGCAACTGTTGGGTCTCTTTTAGCAATCTTAATGAAATCATCGACTCCATTCTGAAATTCTTCAGTCAGTTGGCCAGCACAATCCTTTCTTCTTACCATCCAACTTCGATCAGGTCTCATGATTTCTAAAATCAATTTAGAGCATCAATACATTGCTACCTTTTTTTTTGTATCTACATGCAATAACTACATGCATGTTCATCATTTCCCTAGGCTCGACAACAATTTACGCACATTTAATAACATATAATTGAAAGAACAAAATTTAGAACAACATGGTTCAAAAACACTAAAATCTTAGTGTAGTGAACTGAAACAAGATATATCCAAAAACAAAAATTAAAAAATAGATACAAATGAAATTGCATGTTTGCAATTTCTAGAGCAAAAGCATTTATTTCCAGTGACCCCCTGCTTAGACCATTTTTTAATCCAATTAACACATCTCTCGCGCATCAGCATATATTCATCTTAGAACATGGACACTTTAATGATTCATATTACACTATACTCAACTACATTCAACATGTGGTATATGCTGATGCTTTTATTAAAAATAATAAACATTTTCCCTATAGAAACTCTAGTTTAAACCAAAACCTATATACCCAATTAAGTATATATCTATATGTGCCCAACACTATGAACATCATGTACATATCCATAGAAAATGCAACAGTAAAACTGGAGAAAAAAAAAGCTTTATAATCATGGATTCATTTACAATAGGATGAATAAAGAACCACATATAAAGCACTTCTTTTAGAATGTATGAATAAAGAACCAAGATTTAAAACAAAGAACCATAGTCAATTAAATCAAAGAAAGAACCATAGCAAGAAAAGGAAGAGTGGCTTTCATATTTGTTTAATATTAAGTTAGAGATTAGATTCATTTACCTGATTTTTGGTAGAAAATGTCAAGCTTGGAAATGACTATAGCTTGAGTGTTATGGGAAAAGGAAGTGTCAAAGTGCAGATGAACAAGAAAATTCAGAATATAGGTGATGTGTTTTATGTACCAGAACTTAAAAGCAATCTGATCAGTCTAGGACAACTGCAAGAAACTGGTTGTGGAATTGTGATCCAGAAGGGAAGCTGTCAAATTCGTGATCCAAAAGAGGGATTAGTTGTTGTTGTTAAGATGTCTGGAAATCGAATGTTTCAACTCAAAATAGAAACTTCTGAAGATCAAACTTGTCCAGTCAAAATATTGGGGGAACATACTAAAGTTAGTGAATTGATTGACTCTGATACAAAACAATGGAAAAAAGATCTGATCTTTGAATGTTTCAACAGTTCTAAAGCTCAGCAGATTGTAAACCTTCCAATATCCTATAGACTCCCACAAGACAATCTGATTTGGCACTAGGCCGGTCATGGCTCATATTCTGTCCGGACTGCTTATCATCTTCTAGCTGAGCAGAGATTCAACCAGTATCCAGGCCCTTCAAACGTAGCAGATCAGAACCTTTGGAAGGAAATTTGGCATGCTCCTGTACCTTAAAAAATCAGGAACTTCATGTGGAGAGTGGCCAAAAATATCCTTCCAACTCGCTTTAATCTGAGTAAAAAAGGAGTGGAAATTGAGATGTTATGCCCTTTGTGTCATCTTGAGTTGGAAAGAGTGGATCATGTTCTCAAGGTTAGTACGGTTTTCTACCCAACATGGAATTCATGTACCTTTGCATTGTGATCTGAACAAATGGATGATGGAGTGGCTGACTTGCAAGGATTCCTATGTTGTCCAAATTTTCTGCACCACTCTCTGGCAGTTATGGTATGCTAGAAATAATGTGGTGTTCAATAAGAAGAATTTTGATCCCATCTCAGTGGCTACTACAGCAATGGATTTTCTCCAAGACTATAATCAAGCAAATCCAAGGTGGAACTCCCAAGTCTTAAATCTACTTCAATCTGATTGGAACCCCCTGCTGAGAACTGGACTAAGATAAATGTGGATGTTGGTTGCTTTAAGGATGGTCACACTAGGTGGGGTATGCTGATTAGGAATCACACTGGTTGCAGAAGCTCTTGGTGTGAGGTGGAGTCCAAATTTGGCAAAAGAACAGCAACTTAACAAGGTGATTATTGGCTGGTATAGATCCAAAATAGGGGTGGCAAAATGATCCATTTATCCACCATCCATCCAGTCCATCCATGAGAAAATCCATCCAATCCATCCATTTATAAAAAAATAATATAAATGAATTGGATGGATTGGATTATTATTTTAGTGGATGGTTTATGATCCATCCAATATTTTTTAAAATCCATTGGACCAACAATCAAAAATGTAATGGATCAACTTTTATCCATTTCAAAACCAATTTATTTTTTCATATTATTTTTCACCAAATAAAAAAAAAATCTCCATTTGTAATAGAAAAATGGCCGTAATAGAAAACGGTTGTGAGATGGAGTGTAGAGAGAGTAAAGATAGAGATAGAGTAGAAAAAAAAGAGAAAGAGAGAACTTATTAAGGATTCATCATCTCTCATATAGAAACCTCGTAAATAAAAGTCTCAGAGTTTAGACGTTGCGAGCTTGATGAGATCCTTCCTAAGAATTTTACCAGACGGATTTTTGGGTATGGAAGATATAAACGCCACTCTTCGAACTCTTTTGTACGAAGCGACCTATATATAACCCAAAACAAATTAAGAAGTATTTATATGTTAATTAAGTACATATATTCAACGGTATAGATTGTTTTAAGAGATTCAGAAATTTCAATATAAAGTCAGCTATATACAACAACGTATAAGAATATTTTTAATTTTTTTTGCTTATAAAAATATTTTAAAAACTATAAAGGTTATTTAGTTTTAAAAAATATTTTTGTAAATGGATGAGAGAGATATTATTTTAAAATAATCATAAAATTATTTACTTTTTAAAATAATTTTTATGGATGGATTGGATATCCATCCATAAAAAAGTTGTTAATTGATGGATTTGATGGATTTTATTAAATGGATCATGGATGGATTGGATTTTTTTTAATGAATTTTTAATTGATCATAATGGATTAATGGATCGTTTTCAATCCATCCATTACAATCCGCATAAAAATTTATCCAATCCATCCATTTGCCACCCCTAGATCCAATCATTCATGATTGTAAGGCTTTGCTGCAAAACTTTAAGGATTATGGGGTTTGCCATGTTAAAAGAAAAGTAAATGAGGCAGCCCATGAATTGGTTAAAATAGCTAAGACTATAGGATCAACAACATGGTTGGGGAATGCCCCAAGCCTTTCTGTGTCTGGTTCATGTACCGATGCTACTGTTATGTTTGGACACTTAAACTTCAATGGACTCAAAACTTTGCAGCAGAAAAAGATGATGAAAGGGCTTCCTCAGATTGATGCTCCATCTCATGTATGTGAAGAATGTGTGATTGCAAAGCAGCATAGAAAATCGTTTCCTCAAAAGAGTACCTAGAGAGCTAGTCAAGTTCTACAACTAGTGCACTCAGACATCCGTGGTCCTATGAATCCAACCTCTAATAACAATAAAAGGTACTTCATAACTTTCACTGATGACTTTAGTAGAAAGACATGGGTGTACTTCTTGAAAGAAAAATCTGAAGCTATTGAAGTGTTTAACGGATTCAAAGCAAGAGTTGAGAAGGAGACGGGAAAGAGTATTCAATGCCTTCGAACAGATCGTGGGGGAGAATACACATCTAATGAGTTTGTAGATATGTGTGAAAGCAATGGAATCAAGAGGCAGTTGACTGCAGCATACACACCACATCAAAATGGTGTATCGGAAAGGAGAAATAGAACCATTATGAATATGGTGAGAAGCCTGCTAGCAAACAAGAATGTGCCAAAGACTTTCTGGCCTAAGGCAGTTAATTGGAGTGTGCATGTTCTCAATCGAAGTCCAACATTTTCCGTGAAAGATATGACACCAGAAGAAGCTTGGTCTGGTCACAAACCAACTGTTGATCACTTTAGAATATTTGGTTGCATGGCTTATGTGCATATTCCTGATCCAAAGAGAAAGAAACTTGATACTAAGGGAGAGAAATGTGTACTACTTGGTGTGAGTGAAGAATCCAAGGCTTACCGTCTTTACAATCCTATAACAAAGAAGGTTTGCATTTCTAAAGATGTGGTATTTGATGAAAACAGCAGCTGGAATTGGGAAGTTAAAGATAAGGGAAAATCAATGGCTCTTGAACTTGAAGACAATGAAGAAGTTAAAATTGAAGAAGATACATACAATGATGGGGAAGAATCAAATGAATTTGGATTTGATAGTGTGAATGATGCGGCTGAAACTTCAGTACAGAATATGCAACGTCCAAGGAGAAGACCGGTTTGGATGGATGATTACACAAGTGGTGAAGAGCTTTCAGATGAAGACACATTGGCTCACCTTGCCTTATTTGCTGGAAGTGATCCTATTGCATTTGATGAGGCAATTAAAAGTTCAAGATGGAGAAAGGCTATGGATGCAGAGATTGAAGCTATTGAAAGAAATAACACATGGGTACTTATTGTTCTGATGAAAGAAACTCAGTCCTTCAAAAGATTTTAACTAGCTCAATTAAAGGGTTAAGTTAAACTATGTAGTTCTAGCTAGATTAATCCACACAATATACATGCAAGCATGTTAACATTATCGCTTACAACTAGCATTATCACTTACTTGAAAGCCTAAAATTATGTGGTAAGACACAAACAAATAAAGAGAGAATCACTAACCACCGAGTAGCTGGAATCCTGTAATCTGGTTCGGGAATCCTCTAATATGGTCTTCTTCACCCTCCTCCCAAGTTGTCAACACAAATATCACACACATGCAAACACTGAATCGCATAGCAAGAAGAATTACACTGAATCTCTTGCACTATTCTTGCCCATCACATGAACTCAAAATAACTAAGTGATTATCAAACACTGAATCTGCAATATCCTGAGCATAATTGCTAGTCCATTTCATCATTCTTCTAGTATAGAAGGAAAAAGACAGAAATTAGGATTTGACACTTGACAACAGATATTGAACTAGTTCAATTGAAAGATTAAGTTAAACTATGTAGTTCTAGCTAGATTAATCCATACAATATACATGCAAGCCTAAATCGCACAACAACTAACGAGAGAATCACTAACCAATGAGTAGCACGATTGGAATCTTGTAATCACTGAATCGCACGGCAAAAACTGAATCGCACAGCAAGAAGAAGCAAGATCTATGAGGTTTCAGAGAAGAAGCAAGGAGAAGAACCTGAAAATCAACACAACAAAAATCAAAATGCAAGAAGAAGCATGAAGCTGAATCGCACACACATTCACCCTCCTTCCAAGCTGTCAACACAGATATCACACACACAGCTAGAATTGAAATTATTTTAGTGTTTCAAAGAAGCAACAACAAAAATCAACATGCAAAGAGTAAATAGCAAAATCTACAGATGTAGAAAAAATCCACAACACGCTTGGAGTGCCCAAAATTTAAATATCACTAACTCGATAAACATGCCAAAAATTCTGATCAATACAAGAGAACTTTACTTAAGCATTTTGTCGAACAAGTGGGGTGCAATACAGGAAATGGAGTATAGATCACATGCATTTAACAAATCGCAAACAAATTGAGAGAGAGAGAGAAAGCAAATTGACAAATCTTACCTTCAAATTTCAGATCGAACTTCAAGCAATTCTTGTCTTCAAATTGCAGATCCCTCACCTTCAAATCTCTTCAAATCACAACACGAGAGAGAGAGAGAACATTAGCGATATATATAGAGAGAGAGATTGAAGAAAGAGAGTGAGCAGAGAGTGCGAGAGTGAGCAGAGACCACCATGCGAGAGTGAGCAAATCGAGCCTGAGATGCAGAGAGAACCACACCACCATGCGAGAGTGAGCAGAGAGTGCGACAGGGAGAGTGAGCAGAGAGTGCGAGACAGCGAGAATGTGACTGAAATGTAAAACAATTTTTTTATAAAAAAATAGTTAATAGTAGCTTAGATTTAACAGTAGTAAACAAGTAATTAATTAACTTGAAATTAGCTACAGGTTTTATTATTAGCTAAAATTAGTAGCTAAGTACTGTTTTTCTTGTAGTGAAATAAAATACCAATTATACCCTAACATAAATATCCTTTATTAGGAAAGATAAAATATCAATTATACCCCAGTTAGTATGAAGTGATTTTATAAATTTACCCCATCCATCACCTTACTTTTATATATAAAGATGCCCCACAATGATGGGGCTAAAAATTCAATAAAAACAATAGATATATTTGGTATTTTCTATTAATCACGGTAAACAAAATTAATTATCATTTTATAAAGAAATTTAAAAATAAGTCACTGAGAAATCTCCATAGGCACTATCACTTAATGACCCCTTTGAACACAACCGTTCATTTTAATCCAATAATCCCCACTTAATGCTCTCATCTCTCACATGCCCCATACATACATACATAATAATAATAATAATAATAATAATAATAATAATAATAATAATAATAATAATGTTATTGAGTTTTAACGAAAGTTATGAAAGTGTTGGATGAAAACTGATGGAAGGGTTAACGATGTTAATTAATACTTACAATATATATATATATATATATATATATATATATATATATATATATATATATATATATCACTTTCACTTTATTATAGTAAAAACATATTTTGGAATATAATTTACCGATTAAATGATTTCTCAACTAACAACATTTAATCCCAATATCAAATATAATCCATAATTATAACAAACACTATTAGTAAAATCCTTAATTAATTATCAAATATAATCCATAATTATAACAAACACTATTAGTAAAATCCTTAATTAATTTCTCTTGTTTTGGTAATAAGTTGAATGGTAATATTTTTAAAAGATACAGATCCCCACACATGAAAAACATTCCACTAAATTTCAAAATCTATATTTTTATTTAAAAAGTTGAGATCCAAACCATGTCTGTAATTCCAAACCCCCGCTATAAATACGTCCTATTTCACTTGACTTTCTCACCACAGACACACTCTCTCTCTTCCCTTCTTTTTGATACAACATAATTCTCTTTTAGCTACGCTGCTAGATCGAGCTAGCTAGCATCGTCTCCATTGTGTCCCTAGTACCATTTCCAACCTCAACCTTTCTCATAGAAATGGCATCAAATGTCTCACTCTCAGACACTGAGAGTAGTACAGGCAGTTCTGGTGTTGGTGAAAACAACACCACCATCAATAACCCACCTCATCCAGCTCCTTCTCCTCCTCGCCCTCGCCCTCGCCCTCATCGTCATCCTCCTCCTCTTCTTCCTCGCGCCACTAGAAGCTTCCAATGCCTTGATTGCTTTTGCTCCTTCCCAAACAAAGGTGCGCTGATGAAACATCAAAGAGAGAAAGGGGTCTCCCACTCTCCTCCGATTAGTTACAGCATGAACAGAACCCTCCTCAACCTGGTTCGTGGTACCAGACCCCAACCAGTTATGCCTCCCCACCTACCCCCAACACCAACGATTGTGCTACCACAACCACAAACGGCTAACCCGATCGCATCAAGGCTTGCACCTTTACCATCGCCTTTTAGGCAGCATAACAACGTTGCTGGAAATGAAACACATGGGAATGGTTTCTTGGTGCGTTACCATCCTTACTTGAGGCAGGAAACCATGCCAATTGGTCCTGTGCCTCATGTTGGTGTTGTTGGTCATGGTTCTTCTTCTTCTCCTCCAGAGAAAAGGACCATAAATCATATATCCCAGTTAGACCCTACCCAGGACTTCTTGTCCCAATTGGAGACACAACCTTACAGACAAATGGGAAAGGGTACAAATGTAGCCGATGTGGGAGGATATGGTGTTGGTTCTCCTTCTGGGTCTGGAGTTAACAAGACTTATGCTGAGACCCCAATTCATTATCCTTATAACCCTGCGGCTTTCAATGAGCTAGCTCAAGTAATTGCTTTGAGAGATGGGGCAAATGTAGGAGGCTTTGGTGGTGGTGCTGGCGGATTTCTAGAGGCTTCTGTTGGCAGTGATGAACCACCACTTGTTGATCCATATGTGGAGTGGCTCCCTCCAAAAAGGGGCACCAACAAGGTCACTTCCAATACTGGGGTGGATGTGACTCTCAAGCTGTGATACTTACATAGATATAATGCCCTCACTTCCTACAATTCTCTATAATATGTATGAGTCAATGCCTATTTACTAAATATTTCTAGCATAAACAACAAGGGGAGAATTTATTCTTTCTTAACTTTAGTTTGGCCTGGTTGCTACTCCCTTATTTGGTGATGTTGCTAGCACTTGATGTGGTTTAATCAGTTTATCAGGTGCCTCGTGAAAAATGTTGTAAGAGTGTGCATCAGGGGTTTAGTTTTTTTTTTTTTTTTGATAAGCAAAAATTTATTCAAACGAGTACAAGAAGTATTATAACACATATACAAATAATCAAAATCTAGAGAGACCACGACACTGTCCTAGACATTGAACCCGGTTAATACACAAATAAGAGAAAATCAATCCCGGGTCCCTACCCTCTTTTTTATAAACCAACCCCATGAGATAAACTTAATGTGGCCTAAGCAAGCTGTCATATCAGCACAAGTACCCTGGAAAATAATCCTATTTCTCAAAAGCCACAGAAAGCCAAATCTATCTGTCTGACTTTGCGATATTTCCTTCCTTGTAAGAAAAAACCGTGTTGTGCAAAATGCTGCAAACCCTCATTATGAATCACACCAAAAAAACCCAACGAGACATAAGTTTGAGACCAAACCTGAAATGAGAAAGGGCAAGAGAAGAAAAGGTGGTTGTTGTCCTCTTGTTGTGTAAAGCAAAAAACACAGCACAACTCATGTAAATTTGAAATCCGGTAACATGTCTTTCAATAGTATGAGTAAGTCCGTAAAGCTCTTATCAGTCCATCCGTTGCCCGATTTCAAGTTATACAACTTTAACATCGCCGACAATCTTGTGAATTTAGTACAACCATCATACAATGGTTGCTCTGCATCACTTACCAACCTCTCAAAAATTTGAGGACAATCCGAAGATCCTCTTCAACAGCATTTGCAATTTCTTCAAAACGATCGCCCTCATAAGTATTTGTGTCGGTATCGTTTGATGAATATCTCACACGATTCCTCATTTCACTAGACTCATCTCTTGTCTCACCAAGTTTTGTCCAACATTTATAACTTTGATCGATTCCATTACACACTAAATGTTCTTCCAACTCGCCTTGCATAACAACAATCTAAACAAGGACATATGATTGTACTAGGGTTTTCCGCATGCCGAACTGCAAACCTAATGAACTCTTTCACCCCATCCTCATACTTCTTCGTTAAACGATTGGCAGACATCCATTTCCGATCCATGTTTTCCCGATCTACAAAAATATTTATTAAATATATTTACTTTGAGTTTAGAGTGGTTGATGTCTACATGCAATGTATACAGATTGGAACTAATTCATGTTATATATAAACTAGGAGAATACATTGATCACAGCCTAGCCGTGATGCCCATCACGGCCGTGATCAAGTGAAGCTTAAAAGGAAGAATGAAAAGTCAGAATCTGTCACGGCCAGGCCGTGATTCCCATCACGGCCGTGACAGACCATTTAGTGAAGCAACGTTCAAGGCAGAAGCTGTCACGGCCGTGACATGTCAACTGAGCCAGACCCCTTTTATGCAGAATCTGTCACGGCCAGGCCATGATACCCATCACGGCCGTGACAGACCATTTAGTGAAGCAACATTCACGGCAGAAGCTGTCACGGTCAGGCTGTGATGCCCATCACGGTCGTGACTCGCATTCTATGGATCTTCAACAACTGATTTGATCTGGTTTTTGTATTGGTTTAGGATTCAAATTGCCCAACCTTATAAATAGGACTATATCTTGGTGATCAATTAGTTATAGGATTATAAATATAAAACAAATTCAACAACCGTACGATGTGTAGCATTAAATCACAATACAGGTGACCGAACCTGATCTCCACTAATACACAGAAAAATGAATGGTAACCATAAAATGGATCATGTGTAGCAGCAATTAACTTAAACATATTGATGACTCAGTTTTGTTTTCAAACCCCATACTCTTTAGATCATATTTGACAACACCAAGCTTACTTCCAAATTTCATAAAAGTGAAGCCAAAGCTAATACATCAAGCATAGCTAGATAGTGCCTACCTATGAATTTCTCTGTTTTCTAGCATATTGTTAAAACAAATTGGGATGGATTAATTGTATTTTACCGAAAAAAATGCTAATGGCAGCAAGTAAAGATAATCACAATAGAGGTAGTGTCATCCCTGTTAAGGATGCAGTTGGATGATCAAAATCCAAAATTATATATCCAATATTATGAGGTAATAAAAATAAGCTTCATGCATCCAGTGTCATAAACATATAATACAAAGTCTACTATCTTTCTCGCCTGAATTTGTTTGTACATATAAGAGATGATGTGATACAAACTTCTGTTGGCTGCTAAAAAAATACAGAGAATAAGCAAATTTATTCCGAGGTCAAGTGCAGTTGCCATTTGCTTCCCCTACTGGAGCAAATCTTTAACGAATATCAAAAATGGAAAAAAGAAATTTAAAACACTCCCCCAAACCAAAGTAACCATCATAAGGTTGATAGTTCACCGTTTTTGCTTGTAATTTGTATGGGAAAGAATTATAACTAGGGATGTGGTGTTCAACAAAAATATTTTCATGGAGGCATTTTATCAAACAGAAGTGATGCATGTGAAATCCTTCTAACATAAATGCATGATTAGCATATCAATAACTCCCCAAATTGGAAAAATGAAATCAGAAATCACATTATCAACCAAGGAGTATCAAACCAAATCACATTAAAAAATGGATCCCCAGAGATTTTCCCCATTCTCATGGTCATGTGTATACGGCAATTAATAAGAGTGGTGTAGGAACAAGCTTAAGATGCATACATGATATGGGATGAGTGCAAGGAAGAGAGGGATTTGTTACCACTACTTTGAACTGATGAGTCTTAGGGTGAGACTTGTGAAGCTTTTATAGTGCAGACTTTCGTACTGCGATGTACGAGCTCCGCCACGACGAGAGGCAGATAAAAACAGTGTAAGTCAGTGAGTACAAAACATTTTCATAAAATCCAGGAAACAAAAAACTGATTTGCGGTATAAAAAAATGGCAAAACTGGTGAAGAATGCCAAAATTGCAAAAGAACGAAGTTTTCAAAGTCAGCCATTACACATTCCCAAATCCCAAATCCGCAATATTATATCTTTTTTTTATAATTTTTTTTAACAACAGTGTTGGCATTATTTTTGGGGGGGAAATAGATGCACCAACGCTACCTTACAAAAATAGAGTGAACCAATTTCAAAAATCCAGAAAAAACCACTAACACCAAAATGAACAACAGAAGAACACATAGGGAACAAAAATAAATCAATTCAGAAGCAAGGAATTCACAAATCCACAAAACAAAAAACACAAAAAAAACAAGATTTAGGGAGAGATATACCTGACCAATGAAGCAGATAACAAAAAAAAGAAGAGCACCAGGATGAGAAATCACGAATCTGAAGCATGCAATTAAAGATAAACAAAGAAGAGTTAGGGATTTTCATATTGGAGAACAAATCGAGCATGTAGAAAAAAACAATATGGTTCCTTAAACAAACTCACGGTGGAGATGAAGACCAAAAGTTTGATAGAAGACGTATCTGAAGCATGCAAATATGGTTCCAGTTGAGACCAAATTAGGAATGCAGGAAAGACCTTTGTGAAGACCAGTTGGAATTTCACCTAGCAGAGAAGCGCCTTGCGAAGTCAGTCGGGAAGCGCCTTCCCTATCATCCTATTCTTCTATATATCATCTAAACCAAGCAATAAGGCTACCTATCTAACAAACCACTGTAAAGCTACTAAATTGCTTTTGTGTGCCTGTGTGTGTGTCTAAATTTCTCAGAACTTTCTATCTTGCAATGCACAGAAAGCAAAAATGAGGTCTTGTTGAACAGCACAGCCATGTAAGATGAAATTAAAGAAATCCAATGCAAGATAGCATTAAAAAACTTTATATTGCAAAAAAAAAAAGACATACACTGCCACATGCAGATTGAGGACTATTAATCTGCTCTGCAGTCAATCCTAACTTCAATACTTTCTCCTCCTCTTCAGCCCTCCCACAAGAGCAATTTTTGCAGGCTTTTCTTGTACTTCCAATTTCACAATCACCAACTGCACAAGCATGTTAGCTAATAGCCTAATATCACACAGAATATTGATCAATTGATGACAGAAACTAGAAGAGTACTCTTTACCAGGTGGCAGTTGGGGTTTCTTCAAATCTTCTTCACTCAAAAGACTATCTTCATCAATCATATCTGAATCAACATCAAACTGCACTTTAGGTGAACTCTCTCTGCTTGAAACCCCAAATTAGCACATTATCACACAACACCTCAATCCTCGATCATAACAGGGACATGCTTATGCACACAATCAATATTTCAAATACAAGTCTGAAGAGATTCATTAGAACGAATTCCAAACATTCTCCAAACAGAGTTCTTAATCCCCGAAACCCTTGGTTCTTATGAACAAAAATCACATATTCTAGTTTTAATTCTAACAAAAGTTCACCAAAGACAATCATCATCAGAGTTACTTGCTCATTACCTCTCATTGTTACCAAACTCGGACCAAGAACTCTCAGACCTAAGAACTACATTCATTTTCGTTTGCAATAGGGGAGAGGGACATAGAGAGCATACCTTGGTCGTAGGGGGAGATGGGATGAAGCAGAGAGAGTGTAGGAGGTGGTGTGATGTAGCGCGAGGGACAAGCGAGGTGGTGTGGTTTGAATGACACAGGGAAGAGCTGCGTTGTTGAAGAGTGAGAGGGAGTCTGAGGCTTGAGCAAGAGTGAGAGGGATAAGGCGTGAGAGGGGACGAGCTCTCTGGATGGCAACCCTAGACTTGAACTGAGGTAAGTGGTACGCAGAAACTGAGAATTGAAGGACGCGCGCGCCGGTAGTTCTCACCTAAGATAGCGTTTCTAACTTTAAACGCTATCTAAAAGTTACCTTTTAATAGCATTTCATTTTACAACTGCTATTAAAAGTTTATTTTATTTTATTTATTTATTGCAAATTATAAAAGATAGCGTTTCCGTGTGGAACCGCTATCTTAGGTTGTTAGTTAAGATAGCACTTCCTGATGGAAGCACTATCTTTTCCTGCAGCTTGACTTTTAATAGCGTTCCTTAAGGAAATGCTATCTTAGGTGATACCTAAGATAGTGGTTCCTTAAGGAACCGCTATTAAAAGTCCCCCCATCACTTTTAAAAGCATTTCCGCACGGAAATGCTATAAAAGGTGCGTTATTAAAAGTCTAATCTGTTGTAGTGAAGCCACCAAGCAAAAACCAAAATCTTGGAAGGCACAGAACATCTCCACAGTTTTTTTTGAAAACATTGTTTACTAGATCATTAGAGGATGAGAAGATTTTTGATTGAAGAAGATAATAAGCAGACTTGGTATTCCTCTACTGTCTAGAACTATGACTCAAATCACAATCTAAAGAGCCATATTTGAATTGCAAGAGTCTATACCAAACAGCTTGTCGATCCATTAGAAGGCGCCATCTCCATTTGGACAACAAGCTCATATTGAAGAGCTCCAAATGTTTGACACCAAACCCACCATTACTCTTCGGCATGCACACCCGATCCCAAGAAATCAGGGGTTTAAGGTAATACTACGTGTAATAAAGAAGTGATCTATATATTTAGTTAATTGCATCTCTCTCTTTTTCTTCCTCATGTATTGTTTCTCTACTTTATGTTCTTCTTATACAAGAACTCAGAAATTCATCATCAACAAGTATGTCTTCCTTCACTTTGAAAAGTAATTTTAATTCCATTAAATATGTTGACGAAATGTATGAGCGGCTAGGATGTGCTCTAATTGCCACTGCTAACGTCATTCTGAAGGCCAGAAATGAAGAAGCCACGTCCTATGAAAGAATCAACTATGGACAACCAGTGTTCTAGAAATGTTAAAAAAAAAAAAAACGAGTGTAGAGTACGTTAATATCGCTTCCCCTTTAGGATAATGAAACTGCCTAAATTTTTTTTGGGAAATTTTTCCATTGCTAACAAGCACCAATATACCTATTGTTTATTAAGATATATTTATGTTTTTATGCACTCGTATATATAGTTATTAATTTCTAATAGATACCATCTTAGTTGAGTTAGATTTCATGTATTTTTTTTTTGGGTAAAATTTACAACTTTTTACAGATTGCATATCCCTCGTAATTAATTAGATAAATCTTAATGTTTGGAGAAAATGAGAAAGGATGAAAAGAGAGGGAAGTCTGGGAGGGAAAAGTTTTGTTTGAAAATTTTTAAAAATGAAGAGAGAAAATTGTAATATTTTCTTTTTAAATCCAAAACGCTCAATTTTTTAATTTTAAAGAATATTTTAAAGTTATCTTGCTTAGGAAGATTCTGGAAGATTTATACAATCAGATAAGAAGAGAATAAATTTTATTACCCAATCAGGATAAGGAGAACAACACATGATAATCCCTCACTGGACAAATTTTTGTCTTGTCAGTGTTTGATGAACTATGAACATGACAAACAAAATAATATTAAATTTACTATAATATCTCTTGTGATAATATTATATATATATATATACACGCGTACAATACGTAAAGTAACGTACTGATAATATTTTTTTTAATATATAAGTAAACATTTGGGGGGTGTGCTTGTAAGAGAGAGAGAAAAAGAGATCTAAGGATAGTTTTATATTTTTTTGTGGTAGATTCATGAGACAAAAAGTTGTCTCATGGTTTGATAAGAGACAAAAAATTGGGTTTTTATCCAGTCCCTCACCCTCTTTTTTGTCTAGTCCCACGATCATTTTTCATATCAAATAAGAAATAAAATTTTTTATGTTGTTCGGTCTCTTGTTTTTTTTTTTTCCAAATGAAACACCCATTGTTCACTTGCCACTTCCCTTATTCTTCCTGTTTATATTTTTTTTTATTCCTTCTCCATGTATCCCCCACCTAATTCCCTTTAATACCCTCATTGTCTTAGTTAGATTGCATCCCTTTTTTCCAAAGAATTCTGCATACTTCCTGTGGAAGAGACTGTATATATATTATTTATCTAGGTATAAATTGATCTCTCTCTTTGTACTAATTATTATATAATGTGGCAAACAAATTGATAATATCAAACATTACATTAATTATATTGAATAAAATGACCATCCTCAATAAAGTATAGAGCGGGAGTTGCTTCATATTTTTTTGTTAATTGTGTTATTCGAATAAAGTACCAATCATCATAAATAGTTACTAATCTCTGTCGTAGGATCTAGATGACATTTAAGGATTATCCCTTCCCAATTAGGTTTTCTCCATACGCAAGAGTCAGAAGTCGAACATCTGACCACTCGCTTAAGGGGCTTGAGACCGTTACCACTTGAAACTACATATTGGTAGTTGGAGTGTTCATGGGTCGGTTTGGTTAGATTTGCATGAAAATCAAAACCGAACCAACCAAAATCAACTCGTTCGGTTCGATTTAAATTTGCAAGTTTTTTGTCAGGAAATCCAAATCAAACCAAACATTCAAGAATATATAGGTTAGTTCGGGTCTATTCAGGCCCAAAAAATATTAAATCTTAAAATATACATAAATATTAAAACAATAAAATATAATAAATATTTAAATATATAAAAATATTAAAAGTATATTAATGGGTTTGGTTCTGTTCTAGAATCCTTGAATCCTAGAACCGAACAAATTACCATTGGGTTTGGTTTGGTTCGGTTCGGACCCAACACAAAAAAAAGTGGACCAATTGAATTGGTTCGGTTCGGATTCTCATGTTCGTCGTATCGATCCGAACCAATGAACAACCCTAATTGGTAGTAGTTGCTTCACCTTATTTACTTTTCCCAACGGTGGGGCTGAAAATCAATAAAAACAATATATGCTCTATATATGGTATTTTCGTTAGAGTTTAATTTTTATGTACGGTCGATGTAAAGAATGTTTACATGGACGTCCAATAATATCTCGTCAAATCAACATTATTGTCATTTCTCTCCCTTAATTATTTAAATAAAAACACATATGCCAAAATGTTAGTGGATGTCAATGTAAAACTTCTTACACTCACAATATATACTACTTTAATCGTTTATTAGTAACGGAAAACAAAACTAATTATTATTCTACAAAAGAATTTAAAATTCATCTATCACCATCATATCTTCCGTTAAAATTCAATAAAAGATTATTGTTTCTCTCTCTTCCCTTTTCTCTCTCTTCTCACTCTTCATTCCACAAATTTTTTCGTCGAGTTCCACCATTTTTTTGGCAACTAAAGCTAAAATACCATATCAGTCCTCTCACATGTGCTTGATCGAAAAAAAGATGGAAGAAAAAAAGAAGATATCATTTTTTTATTATGCTTTAACGGAAGTTTGGACGGTGTTAATTAACGGGGTGAATGGGTAACAATATTAACGTATGCAAACATTTAAGACTAACTTGACAAAAATAAAACATAGGAGATCATATTAAACAAAGTAATTAAGACAAATGATGAAAATATAATTAACTTTTTTACGAATAAAATATAATTAACTGATTAAATGATTTCTCGTCTAACAATATTTAATAACAATATCAAATACAGCTCATAATTAATAAACACCATTAATAACATCCTTAATTAATTTCCCTTGTTTTGGTAATAAGTTAAAAAATGGTAATATTTTGAAAAGCTATAGATCCCCACACATGAAAAATCTTGCTTTAAATTTCAACATCTATTTTTTATTTAAAAAATTGGGATCCAAACCATGTTCTTAGCTCCAAACCCTCACTATAAATATATCTTATTTCACTAGGCTTTCTCACCACAGACACACACTCTCTCTCTTCCTTTCCTTTTGATACAACATAATCATCTTCTAGCTAGACAGCTAGAGCTAGCATCATTTTCAATGTGTCCCTAATACCATCTCCAACCCCACCCTTGCTCATAGAAATGGCGTCAAATGCTCCAGACTCAAACACTGAGAGCAGTACTGGAAGTTCTGGTGTTGGTGAAAAGAATAGCACCATCAATAACCCTCCTCCCCCTTCTCCTTCTTCTTTTCCCTATCCTCCTCGTGCTTTTACATTAGTGATTTTATATTTTTACCATTTGCCTTTGGTTTCTCATCTTTTATTACATTGCTTTTACTCTCTTACCTTTTTCAAAACTATAAAAATATTCAGAGCAAATAACGAATTAATGTTAGTTACATGGAGCTCAAGACCTATTTTCTAAACTATCTTAGCAATAGCAAGGTAGGAAACTATTGTTAAAAAAAATTTCAAGTTAAACATCTGATTCAACTACTAAAGACAAAAAATGCATAAAAGAATCAAACTAAATCATATTGATCAAGTAGGTAGCGATAAAGAAAAGTAATTAAAATATACAAATACATAGATAAGTAGGTAGGTATAAACAAATCAATCAATTAATATCCAAATAGGCAAGTTAATTTTTGCTTTACTAACAAACAATATTATTTAACATAAACACTTAGTAAAATATGTTTTTAATTGAAAAAGTCACTTACACTTAAATCAGCCCATAGAACAAAAAGCAATGGTATTTAGTAACTTGATTGCCCAAACTAATTTTCAAACACCTCTCTCCAATTTCCTTCCTCTCCAAAAGTTTTTACCAAAAATTGTAATATATAATTGTAATTGTGACACCCTCTCACTTGCATATATTTATAAAGAAATAACATAGAAGAAATAAAATAAAAAACATGCATATTTATTTTGAAATTAAAAACCATAGGTAGAAAGTACCACATTATAACAAACTTCTTAACGCGGAAATAAAAACATAACATGAAAGATAAACCCAACCTCGATATCACGTTACAGAGCTGGTATAACCAAAAATCCAGAAACATCACAGATAAGCAACATTACTAAGAAATCCTAAACTACGAGTAGCGGCTCCTCAGAGTCACTCCTCAACAGGCTGCTCACCGTCCTCTGCATAAAAGAAAGGTACATGCAAAGCAAACAACAAAAGACGAGGAGTAAGAAACATGTATAAAACATAATAGCATGGAAGCAGTTAGCAAAATGAGCATACATCATATCAATAGCATATTATCACAAGTCAACATACACAACACATTTATATTATATATAACAATTCAATCAATGTATGCTATGCGGTGCAACACTACTCCACTACTCCATTATGCATGTGGATCCAATCTACCTCAGGAAGTCAACTTCGGAGTTACATATCCACATTGGCCAATAAGCAGTAACGCCGACAGTTCACCAAACCATGGGTGACCCCTTGGATAGCCGATGCACCTTGCTCTCGGATGCGCCACCACGGGTGTACATGATTCACCTAACTCTCGAATGAATCACCGCGGACGGCCAGATCGCCATACTCTCAGACGACCTCCCTTGTGTTGAACATCCCCCACTAACATCTCCAATGCATGAATGCATGAGGAACAATCAACACACGATCAGTTATGCCTCCCCACCCACCCCTAACACACCCGATTGTTCTACCACAACCACCAAGGGCTAGCCCGATAACATCAAGGCTTGCACCTTTACCATCGCCTTTTAGGCATAACAACGTTGCTGGAAATGAAACACATAGGAATGGTTTCATGGTGCGTTACCATCCTTACTTGAGGCGGGAAACCATGCCAATTGGACATGTGCCTCATGTTGGTGTTGTTGGTCATGGTTCTTCTTCTACTCCTCCAGAGAAAAAGACCATAAATCATATATCCCAGTTAGACCCTACCTGCGACTTCTTGCCCAATTGGAGAGACAACCTTACAGAAAAATAGGAAATGGTACAAATGTAGCCGATGTGGGAGAATATGGTGTTAGTTCTCCTTCTGGGTCTGGAGTTAACAAGACTTATGCTAAGACCCCAATTCCTTATAACCCTGCAACTTTTGATGATCTAGCTCAAGTATTTCCTTTGAGAGATAGGGCAAATGTAGGAGGCTTTGGTGGTGGTGCTGGCGGATTTCTAGAGGCTTCTGTTGGCAGTGATGAACCACCACTTGTTGATCCGTATGTGGAGTCCACATATGGATCAACAAGTGGTGTGTATATGGATCAAATTGGTTCCATAAGTTTTATTTGTGGCTGTGTGTGTGTGTGTGTGGTGTACACACACACACACACACACCACCCACCCCCCCCACCACACACACACACACACACAAATATATATATATATATATATATATATATATATATATATATATATATATATGGTAACTTAAGTGAGAGTGATGTCTTAATGTAAAAGTGAGAGGAGCAAATATGGGCCACTAAACCATACATGGATGGTCAGGATTAAAAGTTAGTTGGTGGTCATATGATCACATCTCTCATAATGACACACACCTCTCACTTGAGTTGCTATATATATATATATATATATATATATATATATATATATATATATATATATATATATGTCCGTGTGTGTGTGTAACACCCCCCTTGGGCATTACTATACAAACACATGCGGAAATAAATAAAAAAGATTTTTGCTGGTTGCTTTCAGAAAATTATTATATTTGAAGTCAAAAATCTGAGTGTAAAACAATTTCTCCTGAATACTTCGATACATAACATACTCATCACAATAGTAAAAATAAAACATAGTATTCACAAATGAATTTTAAACCATATAAAGGTTTTCAACACACCCACACAAACTTTCTCAAAACATACCACCCAAAGAAAATCCTAAGCTGGTTGCCCTACAAGACACTCACTGATAACATCTCGTGATCACCTTTATGATCACGCGTCTCTTCCCACAATCCGGACTTAAGTTTCCAAGTGACTTAAGGAATTCTTCTGCAACATCTGCATTTGTGTACTAAGGTACAATAGCAAAGACAGAAGAACATGTATATGTAAGGGTGAGTTCCAATATATGGATTTTAAAACGATAACCATATGCACGACACACAAATAACATTTAACATGTATAATCTTGCTTGATGAGAGCCTTCTTTTGGAATGCTAGAGGCCTAGGAAACTTAGATACTAGGCAAATGCTTAAAAAGCTATGCAAAAAGAATAAGCCAGACTTAGTGTTCTTGGCTGAGCCTTGGATTGAATTAGATCAGATTCGCCCGTCCTTTTGGACCAGTCTTGGTCTTAAGCATTTCTCTTCTAATACTAGAGTTAACAGAATCCCTAGTTTATGGTGCTTCTGCTCGCGTAGTATGGATCCTACTGTCCTCTTTGTCTCCTCCCAATGCTGTGTTTTCTCTTTTTCCTTAAATAGTCACAGGTTTTTTGTGGCTGCTGTCTATGCTTCTACCTTGTATCAAAGAAGGAGGGAGCTTTGGAGGGATTTAATTAGTTTGGAGCATGATCACCCTGGCCCTTGGCTATTTGTGGGGGACTTTAATGCAGTCCTTGGGGCTCATGAGCAATCTGGAGGTTGTTTGCCTCTTAAAGCTTCCTGTGATGATTTCATGGCCTGGACAAATGAGGGCAATTTTTCTCACATTGAAACCAGAGGAGTGCCTTTTACTTGGTCGAATGGTAGAGTTGGCACTGCATTTACTGAGAAAAAGCTTGATAGAGCAATAGTGAATGCCTCTTGGCTATCCTATTGGTCCAGTTTAGCATGTTACACCTTAACCAAGAGTCACTCGGATCACTATCCTATTATGATTACTCAACTTAAAGGTCCTAGGTCAACCCCAGCTTGCTTCAGATACCTGGATATGTGGTCGGATCATCCAAGCTGTGCTAACCTTGTCAAAGAAGCCTGGTCCTTGCCTGTGAGTGGCTGTCCAATGTATGTTCTAATGTAGAAACTAAAGCACCTAAAAGCTAGATTTAAATCATGGAATAAACTGGAATTTGGTGATGTCCATGCAAGGGTGAATACAACATTGTCTTTGGTGGATCAGATTCAAATGGATATTGCAACCAATGGATATTCTGAGTTGCTTCATCAGCAAGAAGTTAAAGCTCAAATGGAGTTGGATCAGGCTTTAACCTATGAGGAGTCCTTCTGGAAGCAAAAGGCTAATCTGCAATGGTTTAAATGTGGAGACAGAAACATTTCTTTTCTTCATAGAGCTGTTGAGATTAAAAACTCAACCAAGCAAATGTCTATTTTAAGGCATGGTGATGAGGTTCTCGAGCTCTCCACTGACATTGAGCAACATGTACTTCAGTTTTATTCAAGTCTCTATGCAACTGAGAATCATTGCATTGATAACGGCCTTGTGGAGAATGCAATCCAGCAGTCTGTCACAGCAGAAGACAATGCTATGCTTCTTAGGATGCCTTCTTTTGATGAAATCACTGAGGTTGTATTCTCAATGAATGCCTCGGGGACCCCTGGTCCTGATGGTTTTGGGGGTTCCTTCTACCAAAAGTTCTGGAATATAGTAAGCTTGGATGTGTATAGATCAGTATACCAATTCTTCGAGCAGAACTGGGTCTTGCCAGGCCTTAACTCCAACCTGGTGGCCCTCATTCCCAAGTTTCCAGAGGCTGACTGCATTGGTGACTACAGGCCAATTGCCTTGGCAAACTTCCAATTTAAAATCATCACCAAAGTCTTGGCGGATAGGTTATCTTCCATTGCTCCTAAGGTGATCTCGTCACAAAGACAGCGGGGCTTTGTTAAGGGACAGGCACATTTCTGATTGCATTTGTCTAGCTTCTGAGGCGATTAACATGCTAGATATCAAATCTTTTGGGGGGAACCTGGCACTCAAGTTTGACATAAAGAAAGCCTTTGACACCCTGGATTGGGACTTCCTGTTGAGAATTCTGAAAGCCTTTGGTTTCCATGAAGTCTTCTCAGAATCGGGTGCATACTATCCCGAAATCTGCAAGGCTTTCCTTCCTAGTGAATGGCCATTCGGTGGGTTATATTGGCTGTAAGAGAGAGGGTGCGCGGGGTGATCCTTTGTCCCCTCTACTATTTTGTTTAGTGAAGAGGTGCTTAGTAGGAGTATCTCCTCTTTAATGGAAGCTGGAAACCGCAACACATGGCGGGCCCTAGAAACCGCATGCCTCCCTCTCATGTCTTCTACGCCGATGACATATCGGTCTTCTGCAAGGGGAATAAAAGAGGCCTCGCGTAACCTAATGAACCTTTTTAATGAGATATCTTTGAGACCTCGGCCAGCGGTTGAGTCGGGACAAGTGCAAGTTTTATCTTTGGATCCATTGCTCCTAGAAGGTTAGTGGTAATTAAGGATGTTCTTGGCTTCACACAAGGTCAGCTTCCTTTCTTTTATCCGGGTGTTCCAGTCTTCAAAGGCAAACCCAAAGTGATTCACTTGCGAGCCAATTCTTCGATAGGGTTAAAGCCAAACTATCGACTTGGAAGGGCTCCTTGCTATCAATTATGGGCAGATTAGAACTGGTAAAGTCGGTGATTGAAGGCATGCTCTTGTATAGTTTTCAAGTTTATAGTTGGCCTATTGCCTTGCTAAAGTCCATTGATAAATGGTTGAGGAACTTCATCTAGTCCGGTTGCACTCACTCTAGAAAAATTGTAAAATCGTTGCACCGGAGTAAGTTTGTGTAAGCCATTAGGCGAAGGTGGCTTAGGCCTCGGATCGGCAAGGTCGGTTAATGAGGCAGCCATGTTAAAGCTGAGTTGGATGGTCTCCTCTTCGAATGAAGACTGGGCTATCCTCTGCAGATCCAGGTTCTTTAGAAGGGGTGTTCCTTTGGCTTCCTTTGTCAGATCTTCCATCTGGCCGGGCATTAGAGGATACTTTGGTTTAATCGAGCATAACTCCTCATGGATCCTTGGGAAGGGGGATGAGATTAATTTCTGGAGGGATAGATGGCTAACCAATGCAGTGTCTGTGGTTGATCTTCTTGGCATTTCTCCTACCATGCAGCATCTACTGTCTGCTAGGGTTTCAGACTTCATCATCGAGGGTAAATGGCACCTACCTCTGGAGCTGCATGATAGATTCCCTGCCCTCCTGCATGAGATGAAGAGAGTAATCATCCCGGTTGAAGTTGGTAGGGATCAGAAGGTATGGTATTCTTCAGATGCGGGTAACTTGACTCTCAAGGAAGCCTATCGGTTCCTGAACCCTTCTTCCAACACCATTAACTGGTGTAATCTCATCTGGAAGACCTTCATCCCTCCTTCTAAGTCCTTCATAGTTTGGAGGCTGATGTACTCCAAAATGCCAACAGATGATAACCTTAGGATAGGGGCTGTGTCATCGTTTCTATCTGCCCTTTGTGTTATGCTTCTAATGAGACGGCGGATCATGTTTTCCTTCGCTGCAGCTTCTCATCCATGCTTTGGACGTGGCTGGGAGGAGCGTTGAATTGTGACCTAAACTCAGCCTCTGTTGTTTGTCTGTTGGACTGCTGTGGTAGATTTAGTAGTAGCCAAGCCAGAGATATAGCCTTGGCTGCTATCGTTAACACTTTCTCTGTTATTTGGATGTGCAGGAATAGTATCAAATTCAGAAACAAGGTGCTATCTCACAGGCATGCAACCAGCCTCATCATGGCAGATACTCATCTTGCTGGTTCATTATCTAAAGGGACAGCAACCAACTCTATGGACGACTTCAAGGTGATAAAGTTCTTCTCTGTGGCTTGCCATGCTCCTAGGGCCGATTGTATTAAGCAAGTGGACTGGTTGCCTCCTCCCATAGGATGGATTAAATGCAACACGAATGGGCCAGCTAAAGGCTGTCCAGGGTATGCTGCTGCGGGTGGCATCTTTAGAGACTCCGATGGAAAAGTCTTGGGTTGTTTCTCTGAGTTCCTGGGCGTAGTCTCTGCTCTCCATGCAGAACTGGTAGCAGCAATGATGGGAGTTGAAATTGCATCCCAAAAGGGTTGGTTTTCGTTGTGGCTCGAGTGCGACTCAAAAATAGTGGTTGAGGCTCTGACCCTTAACAGGAAAGTTCCATGGCAACTGAATAACAGATGGGAAAATTGTAAAATCCTTTGTAGATGCATGTCGTTCCGGGTGACCCACATCTACAGGGAAGGAAATAGGTGTGCAGATGGTTTAGCTAACTATGGAGCGGCTTCCCATTGTTCCACCTGGTGGGACATGGTGCCTGACTTTATTAGAGAGGAGTCTATTCGTAATTGTATTGGACTGCCTAATTATAGGTTCAGTTGATTGTTTCTCTCATGGGTTTGGTTTTATGCCCCCCATGTTTTCCTTGTATTACTTTTTTCTATATATTTTATGTTGGCTTCTGGCAGATGATTGTTAGTAGTTGGGGTGCCAACATAGTTGGGATGCCTTCTGCTTTAGTGATGCCTTTGCAAGCCATAGCCTTTATTGAAAAAAAAACAATAAACATTCTATTTATCAAAGGGTTTCATACCCGACAATCTTCATTGTTTTAAAAATCATGACACTTCAATATTCTTCATCTAACTTTTGTACTAATCTCCGGAGCTCCAACCAATAAATAAATGAGCTGATCAGGCTCTCATTGCCAAATAAGGCAGAATATAAACTTTGCCAGATAAGGCAAGTTTAAAATTATTTGGCCTGTCAAGGTTCCAAGTTCCAACTATTTAAGTAAATAACTCGGTAGGATACGAGCTCCAACCATCATCGTAATTAGTTCACAAGAACATCCAACGATAACCGTAATTAATTTGGCCTATAAAATATGAGTAATATCCGAGCTCCCAAAATAGTCATAATTATCCCGGCCTTTCCTAGACCCCCATTCATTTCACCCAAAGGTGAATGTATCCCATAACATGGATACCTACCAAGGTACCATGCATAAAACCTTTAGGCACATTTGCCACAATAAAATGAATAATGCATGTAAAACGTTTTGTTCACATAATTTTCTTTGTGTTAAGTATTTCCTTGTCGAGGCTCAAAGGTTCACGACCAAACCAAGGTTTAAACGTTTAAGTTTAACAACCATTCCCATAACAAGGACTCCAAGTCCAAAAATGTGCAAATCACGAAATCTAGATCCTTACACCAGATTTAGATTTTTAGATTTTGGCGCACAAAAATCAATATAGATTTTTATAGGACATCTAGTCCATAACCTAACATTTCGGACCCCGGGTCCATGTCATAGAACTCTAGACACCGACATCTGTAACACCCCCACTAGGTATTTCTATGTAACACATGCGAAATTTAAATTAAAAGGATAATTTGTTGGTTGCTTTCGGAAAATAATTTATATAAGTACATAAGCATCTGAATTTGGGTATAAAAATTTGTCACGACACCAAACCTAAGCCTTGATCCGCACACTGGTTTACAATCCTAGCCTGACAAGTCTATTTAATTCAGAGATATACTTGAATAAAAGCTAGTATTTTTACAAAAATTTCGATAGAGTCTCCTCTGTAATTCGAACATCCCAGGTAAAAGAACACCTGCTAAAATAATTACATTTTCATTCCAGAATTCCAGTTACACCAAATACCACCAGGCAGTAATATACTAAAAATAGTTACATCAATAAGTTATACATGACCAGAAGGAAAAACTTAGGTTTTCATTCAAAAGAGATGCTCTCCGAGCCATAAACATTCCATTTTAAAATAAAGACTCTCTGAACCATACTTATACATACTTATAAAAAATCTAAGTCTCAAACCCTAAGTTGGTTGTTCTAAAAGTTATTCCTGAGGAAAACTCATGTGGTCATTCCACAATCAAATACTTCATCAAACAACTAGATCTAAGTCTCCGAGTGACTTAAGAAGACTCCTCTGCACCATCTGTACTAAAGTACCCAGGGTACAATAGCGAACCAGAATAAACCTGATATATCTGTAAGGGTGAGATACCGACAAATGGATATATCACACAACCATATACACGATACATACATCACCTCAGCACATTAACATTTAATTATTATTCATAGATAAAATGACAAGTGTTATATCAATGGGTCTCATACCCGAATAATCAGTTTTATAAAGAGAATGCATGACACTTCAATAATTAGGCTCTAAACTTAATCTCATGAGATACCAACACCATTTTATCATTTAGAAAGAAAGAGTTGATCAGACTCATACGCCCCGTTTGGCAAGTTGTCTCCGTCACCTCATGCACCCGTATCAACATCATCACGAATCCCTTATAACGGCCATTCAGATGTATACCTCATCGAATACCACATCTTAAGCGGGTATTCGGTTAACTCAAGCACGTCTGCTAAGGGGAAATGCATATGAATAAAAGATTTTTCATTATCAAGACTGTTCTTTCTGTTCACTCTTTTCCGTCGTCGAAGCCCAAAGCTAACGACTATTCACAATTTTCATTACTTGAAAATCAATAACACAGGACGTGCAGTCCTAGTGCTCAATCACAACACTGTAGTCCGATGCCGCAGTCCAAGGTTGTGGTCATAAAAACAATTATGATTTTATCCATGTTTTATTTCAACATGATAAGGACTCCTAGCCCATAACAATGAAATTAGGAGACACAATTCTCAATTCTAAAATTAGGACTCCTAGCCCATAATATCATGATTAGGACCCTTGGTCCATAATTCTTGACACGGATCCCAGATCGCGTGCATACAACTGAATACTAGAGGCGACGTCTCGCGAACAAATATTCTCTTTCACATGTGCTTACTTTTCGCTCAGTGAAAATCAAAACCAAAACAAAACCTCGGTCACTTATCCAAGTAACCGGAACGTTTCTAAATCATTTAGGAGAAAATCCTTTTCCTTTGCAAAATATTTTCTAAAACATTTAGGAAATTCGTTTGTTTTTGAAATTCCTTGATGGAATAAAGTCAAATATTTTCAAAGGGTTTTTCCTTCATAAAACCTACAGTTCAAAAGGGTTTTCTCTCGTACAAAACTCTTGATCATAAAAAGGTAGTTTCCTTCAACTTAAAATCACTTCAACATTTTTCTAAAAACAAAGATCTTATTCTTCTGAAGTAAGTACTTTAAATAAGGAACTTTTAGAAATGAACCCAAAACTTTCAAAGTTCTATTCAAGGCTTATTAAGGCTTTTAATCCTTATAGTCATTGAGCACAGACTCAAGTCCGGCTTCTCAAACTTCAATCAACAGTAATATATTCACAACAATAATAATATTATAGTTAATGACAGTTCATCACATATATATAATTCATAACACCTTAAAGCAAGTAATGTTCAACTCCAAGTAATAACCACAATAGTTCAAGTAAACAAGTTATTCAAGTATTGTCTCAATATCACAATATTATTCACAACACTCAATTAAACACATACACACATGCATATAGTCATTGAATATCCCTAAGCAAGCTCCTTTTACCTTTGAAGACAAGTAAAGGGTCCTCGTCTTAATGCTCACGTTAGCTCCAAGAGTGTAACTATCTACTCCATCAAGCAAGCATAGTCGTGTCAAACGTCTCAGAGAGGGAATCCAACAACGCGCAACAACTAGGAATCAAGAAATCAATTACACATGATCAAGCACACATTCTAATTTGATCTAAACACTTAATCTTATAACCAAACAAGGTCATTTTCAAAGAAAATCATGTTTGGAGCTTAAGCTTCACAATACCCTTTGAGGAAACTTTGTTTTGATTAAAGGATCATGAAAATGAACTTAGGAATCTCAAATTAAAGGTCCTAATTTGAATAAAACATAGCTAATTTTATAGAAACACAATCGATTTCAAATAAAATCAAATTGGGGTTTAGGGTTCCTAAACACAATTTGGGGAAAACTCATTTGATCAAAGGATAATAAAATTAGTTTAATAAAACACTAATTTATAATCCCAATTGCATAAAAACATATTTTAATTTCATATTACAACATGAAATCAAGGAGCTAGGGTTAGGGTTTCAAAATCAGATTTAGGGATTTTCAATCTAGAAGAGAATAGAGGGTAAAACACTTACCCAAGGTAGAAGAAGATGTCATGATGGCCTAAGGTGGTGGCGACGGCGGAGGCGCTATGACTTCTCCGGCGAGGCGGCTCTGAACGTTGGTCTGGACAGCTTATGTGCGAACAACACGAGGAAGCAGGAGAGAATGGTGGTTGAACCACCATTCCAGCGAGCAGGGATGCAGGTGTGGGACTGAGGTGCTGACTGAGCTCAAACCGGACGTGGTCGTCGCGCGGCTCCGTCGAGCTTCTAGGAGGTGCGACAGCGGTCTGAGCAGCAAGGGAGAAGATGGGAACTTGAAACCATGGGTAGAAGGAGATGAAGTTAGAGAGGAGGAAGAAGCAGAGAAAGAAAAGAGAAGAGTGAGGGGGAAGGGTGGGGATCGGGTTTTAGATAGAAATAGGAGAGAGGAAATCTGATTTTTGTATTGGTGGGTACAAAATGAGTGATAAATATTAAGCCTAAAAATAAACATGTTTTTAGTTTTTGAATCCAAAAATAAAGGGTTACAAATATATAGTTTCAAATTTTGAAATAAAGTAGAGATTGATAGTTGGATCGATCAACTAAGAAAATCCACGGTCCAACATTTAATCTCCGATTAATGTCAAACCAGATTATTTTCAAATCTAAAATTCAATATAATGAAAATTATGAAAATACTTTTCTCTTAATCATATTATTTAAAACATTTTTCTGTACTGGTAATAATAGTGACAATAATGTAAATTATTGTCTAGTAAGCGTGCATTCACTGAAATAAGTCAGTGCTAACGCACCTAATAAAATAATTTGAAGAGAATAATTTAATTACTCAAACTAAACCACATAACAAAATAAACATAAACATCCAAATAAAATAATTAATCATATGTATAAAAACTAGTGTGTTACAACATCTCGGTAGCTAGTTTCGTCTTTTAATTTAACAACATTTTCGCTCTGTGAAACACAAATCCAAAAACAAAATTTCCTTAACTTATCCAAGTTGTCAGAAATAACCCATTGTATAAAAATACTTTACAGAAAATCCTTTTACATTGGAAATTCATTTTACAAAATCATCAAAATCACTTAAAATTCATTTTCTTTCATAAAATCAATATTTTGAACCCGAAAATATTGCTTTGATACAAATTCTGTATTTTAACTAATATTAAAGTTTTTAATAATACTACCTTAAATGTTATTGGAATTGTCCGACGTTTGACGTTGAAAAAACGTTATAAGTCCAAAAATGACTTTTCTAGTAAAATAATTTTTCCAACACTATAATAAAATTATTTTTGAAAATTTTTCTCTTAAAACAACATTGTCTAATATTTAGAAATTTCTTACGTATAAATTAGCAGTGCAAAAATATTTTCACGGTTACAACCTCACCATGACTCATAAAACACTCTTACGCTATTAAATCATTAAAATAATATTATTTTCAACTTTTTCTCATTTTCAACCAACTAAAATACTTAAGTAATATTATATTACTATTTATCATCAATTAAAACTCTTTATCCCGTAAAAAGTTTTTTTAACGCTTTTAACCTCATTATTAATTGAGCACTGACCACTGTCAGGCTTTTCAATCTACAAACCATAGCAATAACAATCATGTCAATGATATAGCACATATCAACTAATGACATGCAACAACATACAATAACAATTAAATGCAGATAAATAAATATTTAAAAGCAGATAATTGCAAAACTGATTTTTTTTTCTTATTTAAAAAGGGGGATCAACACTTATTCCCAAATTCCCCCCCTAAATGCCTCGAACCCGGACACACAAGTCCTGGTGAGCTTTAGCCCTTAAGCCCCACTTTGCAAAACTGATTATTTCACACTATAGAAAATAATTAACACACCAAATAAAATATACAGACCCCAAACAAATTACATATAGCTATCGGAAAAATCCCTCAGGTACTCCCTTTACCTCTTGAAGATTTTTCTTTATGAATTTCATATTCCGCCAAGCGTTCGATTTCCACAAAACACGTACACGATGCACACAACAATTAATCCTTCAACAAAACACAACAAATAATTATCAATCAAACACTAACCACACCTTTACTCCTATATGATAGGTTCGGCCATGAGGTGTTTGGATGGATAAAAATTTCTAAAATTCCTAAGCTTGTGGATTAGTGATCCTTGATCACTTAAAACCATAAACTAATGATTAACTTACAAAGGTTGAAATAAAATACTCCAACCCTTGAAAACCCTAATTTCGGCCATGTCTAAATAAATTAGCTAGAGATCCCAAAATTTCACACACTCTTAGATCCATGACCTTAGAGTAGTGTAGAGTTAAGACAAATTATCATAAGTTGAAAAATGAAACAAAATCTTTCAACTCATCAAAATATAATTTCTGCCACGAACAAAATAATGGCTTAGAGGTTTGATTTTGATTCAACGACCATGGATTCAATATGTATATGAATTATAAGATTGAATCAAGCAAGACTAGTAAAAAAAATGAACAAAGTCCTCCCCCCACAATAACTAGGCTTCGGCCTCAACAACATCAATAGGCACAAAATTTTTGTTTGATCTATCCTCTTGGATCTTGAATATAGAGAGGATAATAAGATCATAGAAATTGGTTTCACTTTAAAAGGATTTTTCCATGATTTTTTTATGAATTTTCAAAGTTCTAGATCTATGAATTGAAAAATATGATCAATACCTAAAATCACAAAAATGAATGAAGAACATGATGATGATTGAGTGAGAGAATCATGGTATACCTCTTGGAATTGAAAAATAAGCAAGGAATCAAGTAGTTGCTTCACAAAAATGGCTTATGGAACTTAGAGAATTTTGAGACAAAATGAAGAACAAAGCAAAGGAAGAAGATGATGACTTAATAAAATGGATGGAATGGCCTAATGTGGTGTGTTGTCCGTGGGTTTTGGTGGGGGACTAAAGGGTCCAAATTGTTTTTCATTTAAGGACAAAGGTGTAATTTCACTTAGGGCAATTTTGTGATTAAGGACTTAAGGACATTTTGGTAATTTCATGCCTAAAGTAATCATGAAAATTATGTGGTTGTGGTTGAAGGAGAGGTGACTGATTTGTGTCCACAAATTGTGGGGCAAACTTGTTATTTCAGTGAAATTTCAAGGGTAAAATAGTCTAAGGGCAAAATGGTCTTTACACTAATTCAAAGAAATATCTAGATTTTTTTGTTAAAAGCAATCAGGGCATGGTGACTCATACATATCACTTACCACCCTAGGTGACACCAGATCTCAGTATCCTATGTCGGGCTTTGTCTCTGTACGTCCGTTCTCGACTTTGTCGATTACCCGATTTAGGGTTTTACGCCCGAATCAAGTATAAAACCTATTTATTTTGAAAATTTTCAAAATAACCTATATTGTTGGAAATGAGATATAAAATCTATTCATTTCGTTCTCTGGTCAAAATTAGGTTTTCTGATAAGTAAAATCTTAATGTCAGTGAAAACGTAGACCGGGTTCCGTCTGAATTTTCAACCGAAAATTTAACCGTATACTTATAAAAATAAGTATGATATGAATATGACTTTGGTTTTCCCAAAATCATTTTCTATGTTTCAAATAAAAATATAAACATTTATTTATACTTATACCGATATTAGAAAGCGGAAAAATCGGGGTGTTACATTACTACCCCACTTAAAAAAATTTCGTCCTCAAAATTCGTGACTCAAAACCAGACAGGATTTCCTTATTCCCAAGGTTTTACTTTCACAAGAAGGTAAGTAATCATAGAAGAAATTTGTTGATTTGAAAAGAACACAGGAATGTTAAATATGCAAAAAGATTCTTTAATAGGGTTGCGAGTGTAAAAATGCATGGCTAATACATAATTACAACCATGATTCTAAAAAAGTTCCTTCTTTCACGAGAACTCCCTGAGAATTAGGAACTCACAAAACGAATAGTTCGTAACCTTAAGAGAATTTATTCCTTGGACAAAGGGTTTACAAACGACAATTTAAAATAACAATAGTCCGACAAAATTTCAGACTGGATCACTTTCACCAAAAGTAAAAGTGACTAGACTAAGTCTCATCTAGAAACTTCTTTTATCAAGAAAGTGTTTGTCTCGAACAACAACAAGACAGTTCACAAAAAATTCCACAATAATCGGGACAACATTTGAAATTTGAAAACAAATCACAATAGTTAGAAAAGAAATGATCTGACCCCGAAATCTAGACTGATTTCATCAAACAAAAGAAAAAGGAGTGCAATAAATTTCCTTCGAGAAACATTTATTCTTATAAAGTCATAGATATTATATATCACTGATGTCAACTGAACGACTAACAACATAAAAGACTTTGAAGAGTCAAATACTCAAGGATACGCACATATGATTCTACTTAGATCCCGTTGTTGTCGTGAATCTACACTATCTTTTATAAAATCTCTAAGTTGTGAGACTTCAACCTTGTTCTCGGCGTAAACCTTCCGCCCTTATTGCCCGTTTCTCTTTTGCCACCTTTTTAGCAGCTCGCACTTTGTTTCTATCTGTTCCAGATTTCTTTACATTACAAACTCTTGCACTATGCCCAATATTTCCACATTGATAACATAGAATCCCTTCAAATAGACAAGCATATGCCAAGTGGTCTTGCTTTCCAAACTGAGTATTGACGAACAGAGTCACGGTTCTTCTTCCCATCATATGGTTTGTTCTAATTTTGTTTCCCCTTCTGATTATGGTATTTGTTCTTGAATCGAGATGATCCTCTGGTGTTACTATAGTTGTCCTTCCCTTTCTTCATCAATTCCACCTTACGACATTTCTCAACCAATACTTGGAAATTGCGAATCTCCAGCGGTAATACAGATTTCTTGATACCATATCATAAACCTCCTTCAAAACGTTCACACTTCAATCCCTCATTTGACTGAACTTGGCTGAAACGAAAATATTTGGGTAGTGATTCAAACTTCGCAGCATATTCCCCAACTGATAGATCTCTTTGTTGGAACTGCAGAAATTCTCGTTCCTTCTCAATCCTAGTACTTTCTGGGAAATAATGGTTCAAAAATGCATTTTGAAACACATCCCAAGTAATTTCCTGCTGATTAGCTTCCAGAAGTTGACGTCGAAAAGCAGTTAGATCTTTGCCTTCCGCCGCTTGCTGAGTCTGAGCAGCTATAGCAGCTGTCTGCATAACAATAGCAGCCGCAATGTTATCCATTGCTTGTGCTGTATCATCCACTCCACCTTCTGGTTCTGGTTCCATAACTGACCTATAAGACAAAATCAGTCAGTCCACAACTAGAACTGAAATGTATCCTTACGTGTCTAAAACACATTACTTCTAAGAAGTAATTCAGTCAATATACCATATATTGTTCATAGATTCTTACAAGGTCTCGACTACCTCAAAACACAACTACTTGTGTGCCAACACACATTGTTTCAACATGGAAACAATTCAAGCAAGGTCCTACCAGAGATCACACAGCAAAAACATAACAGGCCTATTCCCCAAGGTTCTCGAAAGACTCGACCAGCTCAGATTCCACACTGTAAGACCCCCCTCCCCCTTGGGCATTACTATACGAACATGCGGAAATAAATTAAAAAGAATTTTGCTAGTTGCTTTCGGAAAATTATTTTATTTGAAGTCAAAAATCAGGGTGTTAAACAATTTCTCCTGAATACTTCGATACAAAACATACTCATCACAATAGTAAAAATAAAACATAGTATTCACAAAAGAATTTTAAACCATATAAAGGTTTTCAACACACCTACACAAACTTTCTCAAAACATACTACCCAAAGAAAATCCCAAGCTGGTCGCCCTACAAGACACTCACTGATAAGACCTTGTGATCACCTTTATGATCACGCATCTCTTCCCACAAGCCAGACTTAATTCTCTAAGTGACTTAAGGAATTCTTCTGCAACATCTGCATTCGTGTACCAAAGTACTATACCAAAGATAGAAGAACATGTATATGCAAGGGTGAGTTCCAATATATGGATTTTAAAATGATAACCATATGCACGTCACACAAATACCATTTAACATGTATATTCAACAATAAACATTCTATTTATCAAAGGGTTTCTTACCCGACAATCTTCATTGTTTTAAAATCCATGACACTTCAATATTCCTCATCTAACTTTTGTACTAATCTCCGGAGCTCCAACCAACAAATAAATGAGCCGATCAGGCTCTCATTGCCGAATAAGGCAGAATATAAACATTGCCAGATAAGGCAAGTTTCAAATTATTTGGCCTGTCAAGGCTCTGAGTTCCAACTATATAAGTAAATAACTCGGTAGGATACGAGCTCCAACCATCATCGTAAGTAGTTCACAAGAACATCCAACAATAGTCGTAATTAACTCGACCTATAAAATATGAAAGTAATATCCGAGCTCCCGAAATTGTCGTGATTAGTCCGGTCTTTCCTAGACCCCCATTCATTTCATCCAAAGGTGAATGTATCCTATAACATGGATACCTACCAAGGTACCATGCATAAAACCTTTAGGCATATTTGCCACAATTAAATGAAAAATGCATGTAAAACGTTGTGTTCACATAATTTTCTTTGTGTTCATTCTTTCCTTGTCGAGGCTCAAAGGCTCACGACCAAACCAAGGTTTAAACATTTAAGTTTAACAACCATTCTCATAAAAAGGACTCCAAGTCCAAAAATGTGCAAATCACGAAACCTAGATCCTTGCACCAGATTTAGATTCGTAGATTTTGGTGCACAAAAATCAATATAGATTTTTATAGGACATCTAGTCCATAACTTAACATTTCGGACCCCAGGTCCATGTCATAGAACTCTAGACACCGACATCTCGTTAGCTAGGTTCGTCTTTTAATTTAACAACATTTTCGCTCTGTGAAACACCAATCCAAAAACAAAATTTCCTTACCTTATCCAAGTTGTCGGAAATAACCCATTGTATAAAAATACTTTACAGAAAATCCTTTTACGTTGGAAATTCGTTTTACAAAATCATCAAAATCACTTAAAATTTATTTTCTTTCATAAAATCAATATTTTGAACCCCAAAATATTTCTTTGATACAAATTCTCTATTTTAACTAAAATTACAGTTTTTAATAATACTACCGTAAATGTTATCGGAATTGTCCGACGTTTGACGTTGTAAAAATGCTATAAGTCCAAAAATGACTTTTCTAGTAAAATAATTTTTCCAAAACTATAATAAAATTATTTTTGAAATTTTTTCTCTTAAAACAACATTTTCTAATATTTAGAAGTTTCTTACGTATAAATTAGCAGTGAAAAAATATTTTCACGGTTACGTCCTCACCATGACTCATAAAACACTATTATGCTGTTAAATCATTAAAATAATATTATTTTTAACTTTTTCTAATTTTCAACCAACTAAAATACTTAAGTAATATTATATTACTATTGCTCATCAATTAAAACTCATTATCCCGTAAAAAGTTTTTTTAACGCTTTTAACCTCATTATTAATTGAGCACTGACCATTGTCAGGCTTTACAATCCACAAACCACATCAATAACAATCATGTCAATAATATAAAACATATCAATTAATGACATGCAACAACATACAAAACAATTAAATGTAGATAAATAAATATTTAAAAGTAGATAATTGCAAAACAGATGATTTCACACTACAGAAAATAATTAACACACCAAATAAAATATACAGACCCCAAACAAATTACATACAGCTATCGAAAAAATCCCTCAGGTACTCCCCTTACCTCTTGAAGATTTTTTTTTTCCGAATTTAAAATTCCGCCAAGCATCCGATTTCCATAAAACAAGTGCACGATGCACACAACAATTAATCCTTCAACAAAACACAACAAATAATTATCAATCATACACTAAATACACCTATACTCCTATATGATAGGTTTGGCCATGAGATGTTTGGATGGATAAAAATTTCTAAAATTCCTAAGCTTGTGGATTAGTGATCCTTGATCACTTAAAACCCTAAACTAATGATTCACTACTAGAAAAATTGAATTTTCGGACGGAATTTTTGGACGGAAATGTTTCCGTCCGAAATTTTCAGAAAATTTTGGACGGATTTCAGACGGATTGTGTTATTTTTTATATTTTCCATGATCCGTCCGAAATCCGTCCGAAATTTCGGACGGATTGGATTTCGGACGAAATGTGTTATTTTTTATATTTTCCTTGATCCGTCTGAAATCCGTCCGAAAATTTCGGATGGATTTCAGACGGATTTTGTTATTTTCTATATTTTCCTTGATTTATCTTACATCCGTCCGAAAATTTCGGACGGATTTCGGATGGATTGTGATATTTTCTATATTTCCCTTGATCCGTCTGAAATCCGTCCGAAAATTTCGTACGGATTTCGGACGGATTGTGTTATTTTTTATATTTTCCTTGATTTATCTTACATCCATCCGAAATCCGTCCGAAAATTTCGGACGGATTTCAGATGGATTGTGTTATTTTTTATATTTCCCTTGATCCTTCTGAAATCCGTCCGAAAATTTCGGACGGATTGTGTTATTTTTAATATTTTCCTTGATCCGTCTGAAATCCGTCCGAAAATTTCGGACGGATTTCAGACGGATTTTGTTATTTTCTATATTTTCCTTGATTTATCTTACATCCGTTTGAAATCCGTCCGAAATTGTGTTATTTTTTATATTTTCCTTGATCCGTCCGAGAATTTCGGACGGATTTCGGACGGATTGTGTTATTTTTTATATTTTCCTTGATGTATCTTAGATTCGTCCGAAATCCGTCCGAAAATTCCGGACGGATTTCAGACGGATTGTGTTATTTTTTATATTTCCCTTGATCCGTCCGAAATTTCCGTCCGAAATACGTCCGAACAAAATATAAAAATGAAACAAAATCTTTCAACTCATCAAAATATAATTTCGGCCATGAACAAAATAATGGCTTAGAGGTTTGATTTTGATTCAACAACCATTGATTCAATATATATATATGAATTATAAGATTGAATCAAGCAAGGCTAGTAAAAAAAAATGAACAAAGTCCTCCCTCCACAATAACTAGGGTTCGACATCAACAAGATCAATAGGCACGAAATTTTGGTTTGATGTATCCTCTTGTATCTTGAATATAGAGAGGATAATAAGATCATAGAAATTGGTTTCACTTTTAAAGGATTTTTCTATGATTTTCTATGAATTTTCAATGTTCTAGATCTAGGAATTGAAAAATATGACCAAGACTTCAAATCACAAAAATGAATGAAGAACATGATGATGATTGAGTGAGAGAATCAAGTAATACCTCTTGGAATTGAAAAATAAGCAAGGAATCAAGTAGTTGCTTCACAAAAATGGCTTATGGAACTTAGAGAAATTTTGAGAGTAAATGAAGAACAAAGCAAAGGAAGAAGATGATGACTTAATAAAATGGAAGGAATGGCCTAATGTGGTGTGTTGGCCGTGGGTTTTGGGGGGTTAAAGGGACCAAATTGTTTTTCATTTAAGGACAGAGGTGTAATTTTACTTAGGGCAATTTTGTGATTAAGTAAGGACTTAAGGACATTTTGGTAATTCCATGCCTAAAGTTATCATGAAAATTATGTGGTTGTGGTTGAAGGAGAGGTGGCTGATTTGTGTCCACAAATTGTAGGGAAAACTTGTCATCCATATGACTCACCAACCTAGGTGGCACCATATCTCAGTATCCGATGTCGGGTTTTGTCTCTGCACGTCCGTTCTCGACTCCGTCGACAACCTGATTAAGGGTTTTACTCCCGAATCAAGTATAAAACCTATTTATTTTGAAAATTTTCAAAATAACCTATATTGTTGGAAATGAGATATAAAATCTATTCATTTCTTTCTCGGATCCAAATTAGGTTTTCTGATCAGTAAAATCTTACTGTCAGCCAAAATGCAGTCCGGGTTCCTTCTGAATTTTCAACCGAAAATTTAACCGTATACTTATAAAAATATGTATGATATGAATATGACTTTGGTTTTCCCAAAATCATTTTCTAAGTTTCAGAAAAAAAATATAAACATTTATTTATACTTATACCGATATTAGATAGCGGAAAAATCAGGGTGTTACAATATACACACACATTTCTATTTGCAAGTATTAATTAACATTGTTAACCCTTCCATCAGTTTTCATCCAACACTTTCATATCTTTCTTTAAAACTCAATAACTTTATTATTGTTTTTCTCTCCTCTCACTCTTCATTCTACCATTTTTTCTGGTGAGTTCCACCATTTTTTTGGTGATTGAAGCTAAATTACCATATCACTCCTCTCATGTACGCTTAGTCGGAAAAAATAATGTTTGTTTTATATGCTCAAACGGAAATTTTAACGGTGTTAGATGAAAATTGATGGAATAGGTAACAATGTTAACTTATTTAAACACAGAGGACTAACTTGACAAAAACAAAAATTAGGAGACAAAGACTGATTTTACCAATTATTTTAAAAATATCACTTTATTAGTAAACAAACATATTTTGGAATATAATTTACCGATTAAATGATTTCTCATCTAACAACATTTAATCCCAATATTAAATATAGTCCATAATTATAATAAACACCATTAGTAAAATCCTTAATTAGTTTCTCTTGTTTTGGTAATAAGTTGAATGGTAATATTTCTAAAAGATAAAAATCCCCACACATGAAAAACATTCCTCTAAATTTCAAAATCTATATTTTTATTTAAAAAGTTGAGATCCAAACCATGTCTCTAATTCTAAACCCTCGCTCTAAATACGTCCTATTTCACTTGGCTTTCTCACCACATACACTCTCTCTCCCTCTCTCCCCTTTTTTTTGATACAACATAATTCTCTTTTAGCTACGCTGCTAGATCGAGCTAGCTAGCATCGTCTCCATTGTGTCCCTAGTACCATTTCCAACCTCAACCTTTCTCATAGAAATGGCATCAAATGTCCCACTCTCAGACACTGAGAGCAGTACAGATAGTTCTGGTGTTGGTGAAAACAACACCACCATCAATAACCCACCTCATTCAGCTCCTTCTCCTTCTCGCCCTCGCCCTCGAGGTCATCTTCCTCCTCTTCTGTCTTGCCCTCCTCCTCCTTCTCCTCCTCGCCCTCATCGTCATCCTCCTCCTCTTCTTCCTCGCGCCACTAGAAGATTCCAATGCCTTGATTGCTTTTGCTACTTCCCAACCAAAGGTGCGCTAATGAAACATCAAAGAGAGAAAGGGGTCTCCCACTCTGCTCTGATTAGTTACAACACGAACAGAACCCTCCTCAACCTGGTTCGTGGTACCAGACCCCAACCAGTTATGCCTCCCCACCTGCCCCCAACACCAACGATTGTGCTACCACCAAGGGCTAACCCGATCACATCAAGGCTTGCACCTTTACCATCGCCTTTTAGGCATAACAACGTTGCTGGAAATGAAACACATGGGAATGGTTTCTTGGTGCGTTACCATCCTTACTTGAGGCAGGAAACCATGCCAATTGGTCCTGTGCCTCATGTCGGTGTTGTTGGTCATGGTTCTTCTTCTTCTCCTCCAGAGAAAAGGACCATAAATCATATATCCCAGTTAGACCCTACCCAGAACTTCTTGTGCCAATTGGAGAGACAACCTTACAGACAAATAGGAAACGGTACAAATGTAGCCGATGTGGGAGGATAAGGTGTTGGTTCTACTTCTGGGTCTGGAGTTAACAAGACTTATGCTGAGACCCCAATTGATTATCCTAATAACCCTATGGCTTTCAATGAGCTAGCTCAAGTAATTTCTTTGAGAGATGGGGCAAATGTAGGAGGCTTTGGTGGTGGTGGTGAAGGATTTCTAAAGGCTTCTATTGGCAGTGATGAACCACCACTTGTTGATCCATATGTGGAGGGGCTCCCTATAAAAAGGGGCACCAACAAGGTCACTTCCAATACTTGGGTGGACGTGACTCTCAAGCTGTGATACTTACATAGATATAATTCCCTCACTTTCTTCAATTCTCTATAATATGTATGAGTCAATGCCTATTTACTAAATATTTCTAGCATAAACAACCAGGGAATAATTTCTTCTTTCTTAACTTTAGTTTGGTCTGGTTGCTACTCCCTTATTTGGTGATGATGCTAGCCCTTGATGTGGTTTAATCAGTTTATCTTGTGCCTCATGAAAAATGTTGTAAGAGTGTGCATAAGGGGTTTATGTTTTTTTTTATAAGCACAAATTTATTCAAACGAGTACAAGAGATACTCTAACCCATATACAAATAATCTAAATCAGGAGAGACCACGACACTGTGTTAGACATTGAGCCGGGTTAATACATAGATCAGAGAAAAACAATCATGAGTCCCTACCCTCCTTATTTATAAACCAACCCCATGAGATAAACTTAATGTGTGCTAAGCAAGCTGTCATATCAGCACAAGCATCCTGGAAAATAATCATATTTCTCAAAAGCCAAATTAGATGTCTAACTTTGAGATATTTCCTTCCTTGTAAGAAAAAACCGTGTTGTGCAAAATGTTGCAAACCCTCATTATGAATCACACAAAAAAAACCCAACCAGACATAAGTTTGAGACCAAACCTAAGATGAGAAAGGGCAAGAGAAGAAAAGGTGGTTGTTGTCCTCTTGTTGTGTAAAGCAAAAAACACAGCACAACTCATGTAAATTTGAAATCACACCGTGCCTAGACAGCTAGCTTCTAGTTGGTAGTCGATCTAGCAAAAGCCACCAAGCAACCAAAATCTTGGAAGGCATAGAACATCTCCATAGTTTTTTGAAAACATTGTTTACTGGATCATTAGAGGATGAGAAGATTTTTGATTGAAGAAGATAATAAGCAGACTTAACTGAAAAGGAGTTGAAATTATCTGGCTTCCGATTCCAAGAATCTGAAGACTGTTGTTGCAAGACCACCGAAGACAAAAGATTTTGAAGTTCAGTCAAGATTTCTTCCTCCCAAACAAACAGACTACGCCTCCAACGCCAACACCAATGCCAACCAACACTAGACCACTCACCCAAACCTGAAATAGTAGCTTGCTGGTCGAAAGAAACCTGATACAACCTTGGAAAAACATCTTTCAATCTAGTATCACCTAACCAGCTGTCCAACCAAAAAAGAATTTGAGACCCATCTCCCACCTTCCGAGCCACTGCATCAGAAAACCAACTAGGAGACATGCTACTGGCCAAATCAATAGAAATCAAATCACGCCACCACAAAGAAGCATTCCTCTACTGTCTAGAACTATGACTCAAATCACAATCTAAAGAGCCATATTTGAATTGCAAGAGTCTATACCAAACAGCTTGTCGATCCATTAGAAGGCGCCATCTCCATTTGGACAACAAGCTAATATTAAAGAGCTCCAAATGTTTGACACCAAACCCACCATTACTCTTCGGCATGCACACCCGATCCCAAGAAATCAGGGGTTTAAGGTAATACTACGTGTAATAAAGAAGTGATCTATATATTTAGTTAATTGCATCTCTCTCTTTTTCTTCCTCATGTATTATTTCTCTACTTTATGTTCTTCTTATACAAGAACTCAGAAATTCATCATCAACAAGTATGTCTTCCTTCACTTTGAAAAGTAATTTGAATTGCAATAAATATGTTGACGAAATGTATGAGCGTCTAGGATGTGCTCTAATTGCCACTGCTAACGTCATTCTGAAGGCCAGAAATGAAGAAGCCACGTCCTATGAAAGAATAAACAATGGACAACTAGTGTTCTAGAATTGTTAAAAAAAAAAACGAGTGTTATAGAGTACGTTAATATCGCTTCCCCTTTAGGATAATGAAACTGCCTAAATTTTTATTGGGAAACTTTTCCATTGCTAACAAGCACCAATATACCTATTGTTTATTAAGATATATCTATGTATATATAGTTATTAATTTCTAATAGATACCATCTTAGTTGAGTTAGATTTCATGTTTTTTTTTTGGGGGGGTAAAATTTACAACTTTTTACAGATTGCCTATCCCTCGTAATTAACTAGATAAATCTTAATGTTTGGAGAAAGTGAGAAAGGATGAAAAGAGAGGGAAGTCTGGGAGGGAAAAGTTTTGTTTGAAAATTTTTAAAAATGAAGGGAGAAAATTGAAGTATTTTCTTTTTAAATCCAAAACAATCAATTTTTTAATTTTAAAGAATATATTAAAGTTATCTCGTTTAGAAAGATTCCGGAAGATTTATACTAATACAATCAGATAAGAAGAGAATATATTTTATTACCCAATCAGGACAAGGAGAACAACACATAATAACCCCTCACTGGACAAATTTTTGTCTTGTCAGTGTTTGATGAACAATGAACATGACAAACAAAATAATATTAAATTTACTATAATATCTCTTGTGATAATATTATATATATATAATAAGTATTGTATATATAATATATATTATAATATAATATAGTATTATATATTAATATATTATAATGTAATTTTTAATATTATAAATTATATATATACACACGTACAATACGTAAAGTAACATACTGATAATATTCTTTTTATATATAAGTAAACGTTTGGGGGAGGTGCTTGTAAGAGAGAAGAGAAAGAGAGATCTAAGGATAGTTTTATATTTTTTGGTGGTAGGTCCATGAGACAAAAAGTTGTCCCATGGTTTAATAATGGACAAAAAATTGGGTTTTTGTCCAGTCCCTTACCCTTTTTTTGTCTAGTCCCAGGATCATTTTTCAAATCAAATTAGAAATAAAATTTTTTATGTTGTTCAGTCTCTTGTTTTTTTTTTCAAATCAAACACCCATTGTTCACTTGGAACGTCCCTTATTCTTCCTGTTTATATTTTTTATTCCTTCTCCTTGTATCCCCCACCCAACTCCCTTTAATACCCTCATTGTCTTTGTTAGATTGCATCCCCGTTGGACGGATATGGGCAAGTATACCCAGTCGTGCAAGTAATACGATGGTGAGACCGGTTATTGTATCCACGGGGATTGGATGTCAATTACCAATTCACAAGTTCAGCAACTATCTAGACTAAAATATGAATTCAAAATAAATAAAAGAAAACAATCAAAATCTTTTTGTATTTTTGTTGAGCACTTGGAATGCGAAAAGGATATGTTGGGACTAGACTTCACCAAACCTCTACCTCATGCAATATCAGGACTAGATACCTCCCATTCATGCTTCAAATATTAAAATCAATCCACTAAACTACTCAAGCCCCGATTCCTCGGATGACAAGAGCCTAAATCCACTAATAGACCCTAATTCCTTAGGTGGCCTAGATTAATGAATTTGCATTAGGATTAGGGATTACGCGATTACTAGTAAACCAAACTCCATTCCTAGACGCAAGGGTTACTAGGTGATTAAATTCAGTTCCGGTTCTAATACGAATTTTCCAATTGCATACCAAAACACTAATTGAGTCATGGGGGTGCTAGCCACAACAAGCATTAAGCATGGAAAATTAATCACTAATACGAAGGCATGAACACAGAATAATCAGTTAAGACAAATACATAATAATCAGTTTGGTTACATCTAATACCAACAAACGGGATTTAGCTACTCATATAAAAGAGAAAGCAAAAACCAGAGAAATAGGAGAAGAGGAGAGAAGAAAATCCATGGGAGCTTTCCACTATCGTCAAAGCAGCCCCTCTCAGCAACTCCGTTCTAGGGTTACAATCCTTCCTCAGCCGCAACCTCCAAGGTCTCTATTTTTAGGTCTGGAAAGTCTGAGTCTGAGACCCCAGAATCTGAATGCCATCCGAATCCCTTTTTCTGTCTTCTGCGCTCATATTTATAGGGAGGCCACGCGTCACTGCCGTGATGGCCATCACGGCCAGGCCGTGATGTGTTCTAGAGTGGGCGTGCTTTCAAAATTGGGTTCTCGCGAGGCGAAATGAAGATTCGCGAGGCGAGACTTCAAATTCTAGTCTGTCATGGCCGTGATGCCTATCACGGCTAGGCCATGACAGCCTCTGACTTTGCCTTCTGCTCTGCTTGATCATGGCCGTGATGGGCTCTGTTTGGCTCATATTCTTCACTTTTCAAGATCCATTCCATCAAAGCTCCATCAAGGCTGATTTTGATCATTTTTAAATTAATTACTGCAAAACAACACCAAGAAACCGCTTCACCCGTTCCGATGGAAAAACTAACTAAAATCAACTAAAGAATGCCTAATCTATATGAAAAATGCATGCAAAAATGTATATGAAACATCATGTAAAATCACATTATCAAATCACCCCAAGCTTATTCAATTGCTTGTCCTCAAGCAATCACTAAGGCCAGAAGAGATATATAATCAAAGCATGGATAGTGAACCAAGAACCCGAGTAAACAATCCAAGTAACAGGCATTTCAAATAATTCAGCAAGAGACAATCAATTCAAGTCCAATTAGAGGCTTAGGTTCCTTACACTCATATTCTCATTGATTTGGGCACTCTTTCTCACCTGAAACTCACCCCAAGCTTGTTCATTTGCTTGGCTCTCTTTCTAACCTCACTCAAGTGTTTAGGGATATATGGCATTTCGCTCAATTTCCTCAAGGAATGAATTCTACCATAGGCTTGACTATCAACCAAATCTCTACTTTATTAATGAAAACAATTTAGAATCAAGAGGTCTTTCGCTTTGGTTGTAACGTGGCCATGGGATTTAACGTTAGGTGGAGAAATCAAGAAAAGGACATTTCAAAAGGGCTAAACCAAGTATCAAGCATTTCAAACATGACACCTTCTAAAATACCTTTTTGGGTTTCGATTCCTTTTTCCACCTTTCCTTCTTTCTTTTCATTTTATTTCTCATTTCTTTTTTTTGTCATCTCCTTCTCCATATATATTTATTTTTCTTTTGTTTTTCTTTTGCTTGGAGAAGGGGAGATTTTTCAGCTCAAGAGAAATATTTTTTTGATTCTTTTCATCCCATACTCTTTTCAACTACCTTTTTACCTTTTTGTAATAATTTAGAAGGTATCCTACCAAGCATATTTATCAAAATATTTCAAGGTACCAAGAAAAGCATTTTATTCTTTCAGTCTCAAAATTGGGCAACTAAGGGGTAGCATTTAGTCATTCAAGGCTCAGAAGGCCAGAAAAATACCTAGTGCCTCAATCATTTTCAAAAATGTTTTCAAAAATTTTTAAGCTTCAAAACAGTTTCAAGTCAAGTTCTAGAGAAAACAATCCAAGAGGAATAACACTCAATCAGAAAGAGTGGGGTAGATTTAGTGAGTACCCCTTTGGCTCAAAATCTCACATTTTGTAGTTCAGAAATCAATGAGAAACACAAATCTACTGAACCATATGCTAATTATCAACTATCCAAGATTATCTCAAACATTTTTATTTGTAGCCATATTACAAGAATAAAAAATTGGGTTCAACAATTCACTATCACAATTTATTTGGCACTAAGTTCTCACAATTGGATGCATAATCTAAGCAAGGGCAATCTAATTGTGTGATCATGCAAAGCTATCATGCAAAACTATATGAATGCAACATGAAAAATGCAAAATTAAAAATGCAAAAATACCTCTACCCCAAGCTTAAGAATTTACATTGTCCCCAATGTAAACAATCAAGTCGGAGAGAGGAGAAAAATGGAACGACTTACCGAGGCGGTAGCGGGTGCTGGTTCTCATTCCAGTCAGAGACTTGTTGGGAAATACGTCACGGCCGTGAGCCTCATCACGGGAAGGCCGTGATCAATTCTGATCCATGGGTGTTGGCCTGTCACGACCGTGACCTCCATCACGGCTAGGCCGTGATGCTCTCTGCTCTTCAGGGTCTTCTCATCACGCCCGTGATGTGGATCACGACTGGGCCGTGATCCTTTCTGGTCTTCATGATTAGCTTATCACGACTGTGACCAGTGTCACGGCCTGGGCGTGATGGTTGCTGCCTTTGCTCTTTTCCTTGTCTTCTTGCTCTCCCTTCCTTCTTTCCCTGAAATCACTTGGCAAATCTCAATTTATTATTTTTCCTCTTGATCTTCTCAAATTATTCAAGAGGTTAGAATAAAAAAAAAATCTAACTAAAGAGAAGGGTTAAGAAAAGTTGGGTTGCCTCCCAATAAGCGATTCTTTAACGTCACTAGCTTGACTCATTAGAAGCATCCACCTGGATCCCATAGCCTGTGGTATAAGGACCAATTGGTGCTCACAGTATAAGATCCTCCACCTGGATCCGATGGTTTATGGAGTGACAATTGCAGAAGTAACATGAATCTATCCACAATCCCACCTAGCCAGTGTGTGAAAACTCCATTGACCTCTGCAATCATGAACTCACTTCCGCTCGGGTCAAGTGGAATTTTTAGGAGGAAGTTTGACAGATAAGTGGAAGGGACTAACTTAGCAGTGTCCACACATGCATGTAAGCCGACATATTTGTCTAATGCAGTAAATTCAGCAAGCATGGTGGAGGGAATGCTTTCCAAACGCCCTGCCTTCTCACTTGTTCCTCCCCAAGGGTGCGTGAAAGGTAATTCCTCTTCTTGTGGCTTATCTACCACCACCACTTCATCTTCATTTTGATCCATTCCCTCAACCATATTCTGCTCAATTTCTGCTTCATGTGGCTCTATGGGAATCATACATGGTGGTGGAGGTGGCAAATACGAACAGAGGGTTTCCTATTCCTCCTTGGAGCATCTGTATACAATCCTCCCCGTCACACTATCAACTTGTGCTGGGATATCAAAATTTGCCAATTATGGGTAATCTTCCCAACACCAGTTGTCCTCCCAAGTGTGACTTGAGGCTTCCCCATCAGATGGATAATGATAGTTGTCCATGAATTCCATCCACCTGTTACAACCAAAACTAAAAAGAAAAGATCAAATATATACAAAAATAAAAATAATAATAATGTCTAAATTAGTTGCCTCCTTTGTTACTAATGATATTGGAAAAACCAATCCCCGGCAACGGCGCCAAAAACTTGTTGGACGGATCTGGGCAAGTATACCCAGTCGTGCAAGTAATATGGTGGTGAGACCGGTTATCGTATCCACGGGGATTGGATGTCAATTACTGATTCACAAGTTCAGCGACTATCTAGACTAAAATATGAATTCAAAATAAATAAAAGAAAACAATCAAAATCTTTTTGTATTTTTGTTGAGCACTTGGAATGCGAAAAGGATATGTTGGGACTAGACTTCACCAAACCTCTACCTCATGCAATATCAGGACTAGACACCTCCCATTCATGCTTCAAATATTAAAATCAATCCACTAAACTACTCAAGCCCCGATTCCTCGGATGACAAGAGCCTAAATCCACTAATAGACCCTAATTCCTTAGGTGGCCTAGATTAATGAATTTGCATTAGGATTAGGGATTACGCGATTACTAGTAAACCAAACTCCATTCCTAGACACAAGGGTTACTAGGTGATTAAATTCAGTTTCGTTTCTAATACGAATTTCCCAATTGCATACCAAAACACTAATCGAGTCATGGGGGTGCTAGCCACAACAAGCATTAAGCATGGAAAATTAATCACTAATACGAAGGCATGAACACAGAATAATCAGTCAAGACAAATACATAATAATCAGTTTGGTTACATCTAATCCCAACAAACGGGATTTAGCTACTCATATAAAAGAGAAAGCAAAAACCAGAGAAATAGGAGAAGAGGAGAGAAGAAACTCCATGGGAGCTTTCCACTATCGTCACAGCAGCCCCTCTCAGCAACTCCGTTCTAGGGTTACAATCCTTCCTCAGTCGCAACCTCCAAGGTCTCTATTTTTAGGTCTGGAAAGTCTGTGTCAGACACCCCAGAATCTGAATGCCATCCGAATCCCTTTTTCTGTCTTCTGCGCTCATATTTATAGGGAGGTCACGCGTCACGGCCGTGATGGCCATCACGGCCAGGCCGTGACGTGTTCTGGAGTGGGCGTGCTTTCAAAATTGGGTTCTCGCGAGGCGAGATGAAGATTCGCGAGGCGAGGCTTCAAATTCTAGTCTGTCACGGCCGTGATGCCTATCATGGCTAGGCCGTGACAGCCTTTGACTTTTGGCTTCTACTCTGCTTGATCATGGCCGTGATGGTCATCACGGCTAGGCCGTGATGGGCTCTGTTTGGCTCATATTCTTCACTTTTCAAGCTCCATTCCATCAAATCTCCATCAAGGCTGATTTTGATCATTTTTACATTAATTCCTGCAAAACAACACCAAGAAACCGCTTCACCCGTTCCAAGGGAAAAACTAACTAAAATCAACTAAAGAATGCCTAATCTATATGAAAAATGCATGCAAAAATGTATATGAAACATCATGAAAAATCACACTATCAATCCCTTTTTCCAAAGAATTCTGTATACTTCCTGTGGAAGAGTTTGTATATATATATTAATTACCTAGTGTATAAATTGATCTCTCTCTTTGTACTAATTATTATATAACGTGGCAAACAAATTGATAATATCAAACATTAAATTAATTATATTGAATAAAATGACCATCCTCTGTAAAGTATAGAGCTGGAGTTGCTTCATATTTTTTTTGTTAATTGTGTTATTGGAATAAAGTACCAATCATCATAAATAGTTACTAATCTCTGTCGTAGGATCTAGACGACATTTAAGGGTTGTCCCTTCCCAATTAGGTTTTCTCCATCCGCAAGAGTCAAAAGTCGAACATCTGACCACTCGCATAAGGGGCTTGAGACCGTTACCACTTGAAACTGCATATTGGTAGTTGGAGTGTTCACGGGTCGGTTTGGTTAGGATTTGCATGAAAATTAAAACCGAACCAACCAAAATCAACTGGTTCGGTTCGATTTAAATTTGCAAGTTTTTTGTCAGGAAATCCGAATCAAACCAAACCATTCAAGAATAGGTTACTTCAGGTCGGTTCAGGCCCAAAAAATATTAAATCTTAAAATATACATAAATATTAAAACTATAAAATATTAAAATATAATAAATATTTAAATATTTAAATATATAAATATATAAAAATATTAAAAGTACATTAATTGGTTTGGTTCTGTTCTAGAATCCTTAAATCCGAGAACCGAACAAATTACCATCAGGTTTGGTTTGGTTCGGTTCGGGTCCCAACACAAAAAAAAAAATGGACCAATTTAATTGGTTCGGTTCGGTTCGGTTCGGATTCTTATGTTCATCGTATTGATCCGAACCAACGAACAACCCTAATTGGTAGTAGTTGCTTCATCTTATTTACTTTTTGATAGTGTGATTTCGCATCATATTTCATGTACATTTTTGCATGCGTTTTCATATAGTTTAGGCAGTTTTTATTTGATTTTTATTAGTCTTTACCTTGGAACGAGTAAGGCGGTTTCGTGGTTTCGTGGTTTCGTTTTGCAGGAATTAAGGGTAAAATGCTTAAGATTGACCATGATGGAGCTTGGATGAAGATAGAGCTTAAGAAGTGAAGAAAATGAGCCAAGCAGAGCCCATCACGGCCTAGCCTTGATGACCATCATGGCCATGACCAACCAGAGCTAAAAAGAAAGAAGGCAAAAGTCAGAAGCTGTCACGGCCTAGCCGTGATGCCCATCACTGCCGTGACATATTAGCTGAACCAGACAGAATCGATCACAGCCTAGCTGTGATGAGTGTCACGGCCGTGACAGATCAAAATTTGAAGGCACGCCCAAGGCAGAACATGTCACGGCCTGGCCGTGATGACCATCACGGCCGTGACGCGGGCCCAATCTATAAATAGGCATCAGGGCCGCACAGAAAAGGAGAGAACAGGGGGCTGGGAACCCTAAAGACTTGGAACCCTAAAAGGATTCTTCTCTGAGCTAGGGGGCTGCTGTGAAGGCTTCAATGGAGTTTCTTCTCTCCTTTATCTTTATTTCTCTTATTTTGGTTTTCTCCATTAGCATGAGTAGCTAAATCCTTTTTTGTTGGGATTAGATGTAGCTAAACTGAATATCATGTAATTGCCTTGATTGAATAATCTATGTTTATGTTTCGTTATTAGTGTTTAATTCCTACGCTTAATGCTCGTTGTGGCCTGGCCATCCATGAATTGATTTTTAGATTTGATTTTTAATGGGGACGTTCTTATCATTTCTTGATCTGGAATTAATCACCTAGTAAACCTTGCATCTAGGAATGGATTTTGGTTTATTAGTAATCGTGTAATCCCTACTCTTAATGCAAATTCACTAATTAGGCCACCTAAGGAATTAGGGTTTAATTAGGGGATTTAGGCTCTTGTCATCTAAGGAATTAGGGCTTGAGTAATCTTGTCGGTTGATTTTGATATTTCAAGCATAAACTGGATTGGTGTTCTTGGTATTGCATGAGACTAAGGTTTAGTGAAGTCTAGTCCCAACATCTTTCATCATATTTGGAGAACAATCCTTCTTCTGCATTCCAAGTGTTCGATAAAAATCCAAAAAGACTTTTTCCTTTTGTTTTGTTTATTTTAATTGTTAATTCCATCCAATTATCCGCTTAGATAGTAGTCGATCTATTACGTGCTAGTACTTGTCACAGTCCTCGTGGGAACGATATCGGTCTCACCACCGTATTACTTGTACGACTAGGTATACTTGCCTAGAATCGTCTTCAACAAGTTTTTGGCGCCGTTGCCGGGGACTGTGTTTCAATATTAGCATACCCATTTTGACTACTAATTTAAGCACAATTTTGTTTTTTGTTTCATTATCTGTTTCTCTTTATTTTTTTATTTTTTATTTTTTTGTATATATTTGATCTTTTCTTTTAAGTTTTGGTTGTGCAAGGTGGATGCAATTCATGGACAACTGTTATTATCCATCTGATAAGGAAGCTTCAAGTCCTATTTTGGAGAACAACTTGTGTTGGGGAGACGACTTAGATTTGGGAGATCATGATATTCCAGCACAAGTTGATTGTATGACGGGCAAGCTTGTATTTAGATTCTCCAAGGAGGAATGGGAAACCTTTTGTTCGAATTTACCACCTCCACCACCATGTTTACAAGTGATTCCCGAAGAGCCACGTGAAGCAAAATTTGAGCAAAATATGGTTGCGGGGATGGATCAAAATGAAGAAGAAGTGGTGGTGATAGACGAGCCACAAGAAGAGGAATTACCTTCCACAAATCCTTGGGAAAGAACAAGTGAGGAGGCAAGTCAATTGGAAAACAAATACTCCACCATGCTTGCTGAGAAATCTGAAATTGCTGCATTAGATAAATATGTTGGCTTACATGCATGTGTGGACACAGCAAAGTTAGTCCCTTCCACTTGTCTGTCAAACTTCCTTGTGAAAATACCATTTGACCCGAAAGGAAGTGAGTTCATTATGGTGATTAAAAAGGTCAATGGAGTTTTCACACACTTGCCAGGAGGAATTGTGGATAGAGTCATATTGCTTCTGCAATCGCCACTCCATGAGCCATGGGATCCGGGAGGAGGATCCTAGGCCTGTCAAGCTAGTGACGTTAAAGAAGCGCTTCTGGGGAGGCAACCCAAGTTTTCTTTTCATTTTCCATTTGTTTTTGAATTTGACTCTTGAATAATTTGAGAAGATCAAGAGTAATAAGATCATAAATTAATAGATGTGTTAAGTGTTTTCAGGGCAAGAAGGAAGGAGAAGCAAAAAGGGCAAGGACAAGCAAAGTCAGCAGCCATCACACCTAAGCCGTGACACTGGTCACGACTGTGATGAGCCAGCCAGGAAGATCAGAAAGGATCACGGCCCAGCCTGATACCCATCACGGGCGTGATGAGCGGACCCTGAAGATTAGAGAGCATCACGGCCTAGCCGTGATGGAGGTCACGGCCGTGACATGCCAGCTCCTATGGACCAGAATTGATCACGGCCTGCCCGTGATAAGCATCACGGCTGTGACACATTTTTCATATAATCCCTCTGACTAGGCACATGAGCTAGCACCCGCTACCGCCTCGGTGAGTTGTTCCATTTTTCTCCTCTCTTCATATTGATTATTTACATTAGGGACAATGTAAGTTTTTAAGCTTGGGGTATGGGTATTTTTGTAAATTTTTGAATTTTTGTATTTTGCATGTTGAATTCATATAGGATAGCTTTGCATGATCACATGATTAGATTGCCCTTTGCTTAGATTATGCATCCAATTGTGAGAACTTAGTGCCAAATAAATTGAGATAGTGAATTTTTGAACCCAATTTTTTTATTCTTGTGATAAGGCTACAAATAAAAATTCTTGAGATGATCTTGGATAATTGATAATTAACATGTGGTGCCTTATACTTCTGTTCCTCACTGATTTTTGAACTACTAAAATGTGAGATTTTGAGCCAAAAAGGGGTACTCACTAAATCTACCCTATTCTTTTTGATAGTGTTATTCCTCTTGGATTGTATTCTCTAGAACTTGACTTGAAACCGTTTTGAAGCTTAAAAATTTTTGAAAACATTTTTGAAAATGATTGAGGCACTAGGTATTTTTCCGGCATTTTGAGCTTTGATTGACTAAATGCTACCCCTTAGTTGCCCAAGTTTGAGTCTGAAAGAATAAAATACTTTTCTTGGTACCTTGAATTACTTTTATGAATATGCTTGGTAGGAGACCTTCTAAATTATTGCACAAAAGGGTAAAAAGGTAGTTGAAAAAGTATGGGATGAGAAAGTCAGAAAATATTTATCTTGAATTGGAAATCTCCCCTTCTCCAAATCAAAAAAAAAAAAAAACAGAGAGAGAAAAAAGAGAGAAGGGGATGACAAAAGGAAGTGAGAAATAAAATGAAAAGAAAAAAAAAAGAAAGGTGGAAAAATGATTCAAAACCCAAAAAGGTATTTTAGAAGGTGTCATACTTTGCAATGCTTGATATTGTGTTTAGCCTTCTTGAAATTCTCTTTTCTTGATTTCCCCACCTAATGATTAATCCCATGGCCCCGTTATAACCAAAGTAAAAGACCTCTTGATTCTTATGTGTTTTCATTAATAAAGTAGAGATTTGGTTGATAGTCAAGCTTATGGTAGGATTCCTTCCTTGAGGAAATTGAGCGAATTGTCATATATCCTAAAACACTTGAGTGAGGTGAGAAAGAGTGCCCGAATCAGTGAGAGTATGAGTCTAAGAAACCTAAGCTTCTAATTGGACTTGAAATTGATTATCTCTCATTGAATTATTTGAAATACCTGTTACTTGGATTAGTTACTCGGGTTCTTGGTTCATTATCCATGCTCTGATTATTTATCTCTTCTGGCCTTAGTGATTGCTTGAGGACAAGCAAATGAAGAAGCTTGGGGTGATTTGATAGTGTGATTTCACATCATATTTTATGTACATTTTTGCATGCATTTTCATATAGTTTCGACAATTTTTATTTGATTTTAATTAGTTTTTACCTTGGAACAGGTAAGGCGGTTTCGTGGTGTTGTTTTGCAGGAATTAAGGGTAAAATGCTCAAGATTGACCATGATGGAGCTTGGATGAAGATAGAGCTTGAGAAGTGAAGAAAATGAGCCAAGCAGAGCCCATCACGGCCATGACCAACCAGAGCTGAAAAGAAAGAAGGCAAAAGTCAGAAGCTGTCACGGCCTAGCCGTGATGCCCATCACGGCCGTGACATATTAGCTGAACCAGATAGAATCGATCACGGCCTAGCCGTGATAAGTGTCACGGCCGTGACAGATCAAAATTTGAAGGCGCGCCCAAGGCAGAACACGTCACGACCTGGCCGTGATGGCCATCACGGCCGTGACGCGCGCCCAATCTATAAATAGGCATCAGGGCCGCACAGAAAAAGGAGGAGAACAGGGGGCTGGGAACCCTAAAGACTTGGAACCCTAAAAGGAGGATTCTATGAACCAGGGGGCTGCTGTGAAGGCTTCAATGGAGTTTGTTCTCTCCTTTATCTCTATTTCTCTTATTTTGGTTTTCTCCATTAGCATGAGTAGCTAAATCCCTTTTTGTTGGGATTAGATGTAGCTAAACTGAATATCATGTAATTGACTTGATTGATTAATCTATGTTTATGTTTCGTTATTAGTGTTTAATTCCTACGCTTAATGCTCTTTGTGGCCTGGCCATCCATGAATTGATTTTTAGATTTGATTTGCAATGGGGACGTTCTTATCATTTCTTGATCTGGAATTAATCACCTAGTAAACCTTGCATCTAGGAATGGATTTTGGTTTATTAGTAATCGTGTAATCCCTACTTTTAATGCAAATTCACTAATTAGGCCACCTAAGGAATTAGGGTTTAATTAGGGGATTTAGGCTCTTGTCATCTAAGGAATTAGGGCTTGAGTAATCTTGTCGGTTGATTTTGATATTTCAAGCATAAACTGGATTGGTGTTCTTGGTATTGCATGAGACTAAGGTTTAGTGAAGTCTAGTTCCAACATCTTTCATCATATTTGGAGAACAATCCATTTTCTGCATTCCAAGTGTTCGATAAAAATCCAAAAAGACTTTTTCCTTTTGTTTTGTTTATTTTAATTTTTAATTCCATCCAATTATCCGCTTAGATAGTAGTCGATCTGTTACGTGCTGGTACTTGTCACAGTCCTCGTGGGAACGATATCGGTCTCACCACCGTATTACTTGTACGACTAGGTATACTTGCCTAGAAATTCGTCTCAACACTTTTCCCAATGGTGGGGCTAAAACTCAACAAAAACAATATATGCTCTATGTATGGTATTTTCGTTAGAGTTTAATTTTTATGTACGGTCAATGTAAAGAATTTTTACACTGATATCCAATAATATCTCGTCAAATCAACATTATTGTCATTTCTCTCTCTTAATTATTTAAATAAAAGCACATATGCCAAAATATTAGTGGATGTCAATGTAAAACTTTTTACACTGATAATATATACTACTTTAATCCTTTATTAATCACGGAAAACAAAACTAATTATTATTCTACAAAAGAATTTAAAATTCATCTATCACTGTCATATCTTCCGTTAAAATTCAATAAAAGATGATTGTGTCTCTCTCTTCCCTCTTCTCTCTCTTTTCACTCTTCATTCCACAAATTTTTTCGTCGAGTTCCACCATTTTTTTGCCAACTAAAGCTAAACTACCATATCACTCCTCTCACATGTGCTTGATCGGAGAAAAGGTGGAAGAAAAAAAGAAGAGATCGTTTTTTTATTATGCTTTAACGGAAGTTTGGACGGTGTTAATTAACGAGGTGAATAGGTAACAATGTTAACGCATGCAAACATAAAAGACTAACTTGACAAAAATAAAACATAGGAGATCATATTAAACAAAATAATTAAGACAAATGATGAAAAGACCAATTTGCCTATTATTTTAAGAATATCACTTTATTAGTAAAAAAAATTAATATTTTAAAATATAATTAACTTTTTTTTACGAATAAAATATAATTAACCGATTAAATGAATTCTCATCTAACAATATTTAATAACAATATCAAATACAGCTCATAATTAATAAACAACATTAATAACATCCTTAATTAATTTCCCTTGTTTTGGTACTAAGTTAAAAAAAGGTAATATTTTGAAAAGCTATAGATCCCCACACATGAAAAATCTTCCTTTAAATTTCAAAATCTATTTTTTATTTAAAAAATTGGGATCCAAAGCATGTTCTTAGCTCCAAACCCTCACTATAAATATATCTTATTTCACCAGGCTTTCTCACCACAGACACACACACTCTCTCTTCCTTTCCTTTTGATACAACGTAATCATCTTCTAGCTAGACAGCTAGACTTAGCATCATTTTCATCGTCTCCCTAATACCATCTCCAACCCCACCCTTGCTCATAGAAATGGCGTCAAATGCTCAGCCTTAGACACTGAGAGCAGTACTGGCAGTTCTGGTGTTGGTGAAAAGAATAGCACCATCAATAACCCGCATCCTCCTTCTCCTTCTTCTTTTCCCCATCCTCCTCGTGCTTTTACATTAGTGATTTTATATTTTTACCATTTGCCTTTGGTTTCTCATCTTCTATTACATTGCTTTTTTACCTCTTTCAAAACTATAAAAATATTCAGAGCAAATAACGAATCAATGTTAGTCACATGGAGCTCAAGACCTATTTTCTAAACTATCTTAGCAATAGGAAGGTAGGCAACTATTGTTAAAAAAAATTTCAAGTTAAACATCTGATTCAACTACTAAAGACAAAAAATGCATAAAAGAATCAAACTAATTCATGTTGATCAAGTAGGTAGCTATAAGAAAATTAATTAAAATATACAAATACATAGGTCAGTAGGCAGGTATAAACAAATCAATCAATTAATATCCAAATAGGCAAGTTAATTTTCCTTTACTGACAAACAATATTATTTAACATAAACACTTAGTAAAATATGTTTTTAATGGAAAAAGTCAGTTACACTTAAATCAGCCCATAGAACTAAAAGCAATGGTATTTAGTAACTTGATTGCCCAAACTAATTTTCAAACACCTCTCTCCAATTTCCGTCCTCTCCAAAAGTTTTTACCAAAAATTGTAATATTTAATTGTAATTGTGACACCCTCTAACTTGCATATATTTATAAAGGCATAACATAGAAGAAATAAAATAAAAACATGCATATCATTTATTTTAAAATTAAAAACCATAGGTAGAAAGTACCACATTATAACAAACTTCTTAACGGGGAAATAAAAACATAACATGAAAGAAAAACCCAATCCCGATGTCACGTTATAGAGCTGGTATAACCAAAAATCCGGAAACATCACGGATAAGCAACATTACTAAGAAATCCTAAACTACGAGTAGCGGCTCCTCAGAGTCACTCCTCAACAGGCTGATCACCGTCCTCTGCATAAAAGAAAGGTACATGCAAAGCAAACAAAAAAAGACGGGGAGTATGAAACATGTATAAAACATAATAGCATGGAAGCAGTTAGCAAGATGAGTATACATCATAACAATAGCATGTTATCACAAGTCAACATACACAACATATTTATATTATATATAACAATTTAATCAATGTATGCTATGCAGTGCAACACTACTCCACTACTCCGTTATGCATGTGGATCCAATCTACCTCAGGAAGACAACTTCGAAGTAACATATCCACATTGGCCAATAAGAAGCAACGCCGGTTGTAAACCAAACCATGGGTGAACCCCTTGGATAGCCGACGTACCTTGCTCTCAGATGGCCACCACGGGTGTACATGATTCACCTAACTCTCGGATGAATCATCACGGACGGCCAGATCGCTTTACTCTCAGACGACCTACCCTGTGTTGAACATCCCCCAGTAGCACCTCCAAAGCATGAATGCGTGAGGAACAATCAACACACAATCAGTTATGCCTCCCCACCCACCCCCAACACACCCGATTGTTCTACCACAACCACCAAGGGCTAACCCCATCACATCAAGGCTTGCACCTTTACCATCGCCTTTTAGGCATAACAACGTTGCTGGAAATGAAACACATTGGAATGGTTTCCTGGTACGTTACCATCCTTAGTTGAGGCAGGAAACCATGCCAATTGGTCATGTGCCTCATGTTGGTGTTGTTGGTAATGGTTCTTCTTAATCTCCTCCAGAGAAAAGGACCAAAAATCATATATCCCAGTTAGACCCTACCTAGGACTTCTTGCCCAATTGGAGCGACAACCTTACAGACAAATCGGAAACGGTACAAATATAGCTGATATGGGAGGATATGGTGTTGGTTCTCCTTCTGGGTCTGGAGTTAACAAGACTTATGCTAAGACCCCAAATCCTTATAACCCTGCGACTTTTGATGAGCTAGCTTAAGTAATTCCTTTGAGAGATGGGGCAAATGTAGGAGGCTTTGGTGGCGGTGCTGGCGGATTTCTAGAGGCTTCTGTTGGCAGTGATGAACCACCACTTGTTGATCCGTATGTGGAGTCCACATATAGATCAACAAGTGGTGTGTATATGGATCAAATTGTTTCCATAACTTTTATTTGTGGCAGTGTGTGTGTTTATGTGTGGTGTGTACACACACACACACACACACACACACACACACACACACATATATATATATATATATATATATGGAGCAACTCAAGTGAGAGGAGTGTGTTATTATGAGAGATGAGATGAGTAAATTCTGATCTTTGGATCATATATGGATGGTCAAGATTAGAACATAAAGTTATGTGACTTTTTTAAGTGATCATATGACCACCAACTAACTTTTAATCCTGACCATCCATATATGGTTTAATGGCCCAGATTTGCTCCTCTCACTCTTACATTAAGACATCACTCTCACTTGAGTTGCCATATATATATTTTAACACCCCCTTGGGCATTACTATACGAACACATGCTGAAATAAATTAAAAAGAATTTTGCTGGTTGCTTTCAAAAAATAATTTAATTTGAAGTAAAAAATCTGGGTGTAAAACAATTTCTCCTGAATACTTCGATACATAACATACTCATCACAATAGTAAAAATAAAACATAGTATTCACAAAAGAATTTTAAACCATATAAAGGTTTCCAACACGCCTACACAAACTTTATGATCACGCGTCTCTTCCCACAATCCGGACTTAAGTCTCCAAGTGACTTAAGGAATTATTCTGCAACATCTGCATTCGTGTACCAAGGTACAATAGCAAAGACAGAAGAACATGTATATGTAAGGGTGAGTTCCAATATATATGGATTTTAAAACGATAACCATATGCACGACACACAAATAACATTTAACATGTATTTTCAACAATAAACATTCTATTTATCAAAGGGTTTCATACCCGACAATCTTCATTGTTTTAAAAACCATGACACTTCAGTATCCCTCATCTAACTTTTGTACTAATCTCCGGAGCTCCAACCAACAAATAAATGAGCTAATCAGGCTGTCATTGCGAATAAGGCAAAATATAAATGTTGCCGGATAAGGAAAGTTTCAAACTATTTGGCCTGTCAAGGTTCCGAGTTCCAACTACTTAAGTAAATAACTCGGTGAGGATACGAGCTCCAACCATCATCGTAAGAAGTTCACAAAAACATCCAACGATATTCGTAATTAACTTGGCCTATAAAATATGAGTAATATCCGAGCTCTCGAAATAGTCGTAATTAGCCCGGCTTTTCCTAGACCCCATTCATTTCACCCAAAGGTGAAATGTATCCCATAACATGGATACCTACCAAGGTACCATGCATAAAACCTTTAGGCACATTTGCCACAATAAAATGAAAAATGCATGTAAAACGTTTTGTTCACGTAATTTTCTTTGTGTTCATTCTTTCCTTGTCGAGGCTCAAAGGCTCACGACCAAACCAAGGTTTAACCGTTTAAGTTTAACAACCATTCCCCTAACAAGGACTCCATGTCCAAAAATGTGCAAATCACGAAATCTAGATCCTTGCACCAGATTTAGATTCATAGATTTTGACGCACAAAAATCAATATAGATTTTTATAGGACATCTAGTCCATAACTTAACATTTCGGACCTCGGGTCCATGTCATAGAACTCTAGACACCGACATCTCGGTAGCTAGGTTTGTCTTTTAATTTAACAACATTTTCGCTCTGTGAAACACAAATCCAAAAACAAAATTTCCTTAACATATCCATGTTGTCGGAAATAACCCATTGTATAAAAATACTTTATAGAAAATCCTTTTACATTGGAAAATCATTTTACAAAATCATAAAAATCACTTAAAATTCATTTTCTTTCATAAAATCAATATTTTGAACCCGAAAATATTGCTTTGATACAAATTCTCTATTTTAACTAATATCACAGTTTTTATTAATACTACCATAAATGTTATCGGAATTGTCCGACATTTGACGTTGTAAAAATGTTATAAGTCCAAAAATGACTTTTATAGTAAAATAATTTTTCCAACACTATAATAAAATTATTTTTGAAAATTTTTCTCTTAAAACAACATTTTCTAATATTTAGAAATTTCCTACGTATAAATTAGCAGTACAAAACTATTTTCGTGGTTAAGCCCTCACCATGACTCATAAAACACTCTTACGCTGTTAAATCATTAAAATAATATTATTTTCAACTTTTTCTCATTTTTAACCAACTAAAATACTTAAGTAATATTATATTACTATTTCTCATCAATTAAAACTCATTATACTGTAAAAAGTTGTTTTTTTAACGCTTTAAACCTCATTATTAATTGAGCAATAACCACTGTCAGGCTTTTCAATCCACAAACCACATCAATAACAATCATGTCAATAATATAGCACATATCAATTAATGACATGAAACAATATACAATAACAATTAAATGCAGATAAATAAATATTTAAAAGCAGATAATTGCAAAACAGATTATTTCACACTACATAAAATAATTAACACACAAAATAAAATATACAGACCCCAAACAAATTACATACAGCTATCAGAAAAATCCCTCAGGTACTCCCCTTACCTCTTGAATATTTTTCTTTCCGAATTTAAAATTCCGGCAAGCGTCTGATTTCAGCAAAACACATACATGATGCACCCAACAATAAATCTTTCAAAAAAACACAACAAATAATTATCAATAAAACACTAAATACACCTATACTCCTATATGATAGGTTCTTCCATGAGGTGTTTGGATGGATAAAAATTTCTAAAATTCCTAAGCTTGTGGTTTAGTGATCCTTGATTACTTAAAACCCTAAACTAATGATTAACTTACAAAGGTTGAAATAAAATACTCCACCCCTTCAAAACCCTAGTTTCGGCCATGGCTATATAATTAAATTAGCTAGAGATCCCAAAATTTCCCATACTCTTAGATCCATGACCTTAGAGCAGTGTAGAGTTCAGACAAATTATCATAAGTTGAAAAATGAAACAAAATCTTTCAACTCTTCAAAATATAATTTCGGCCATGAAAAAAATAATGGCTTTGAGGTTTGATTTTGATTCAACAACCATTGATTCAATATATATATGAATTATAAGATTGAATGAAGCAAGACTAGTAAAAAAAAATGAACACAGTCCTCCCCCACTATAACTAGGGTTCGGCCTCAACAAGATCAATAGGCATGAAATTTTGTTTTGATGTATCCCCTTGGATCTTGAATATAGAGAGGATAATAAGATAATAGAAATTGGTTTCACTTTAAAAGGCTCTTTCTATGATTTTTTATGAATTTTCAAAGTTTTAGATCTAGGAATTGAAAAATATGATCAACACTTCAAATCATAAAAATGAATGAAGAACATGATGATGATTAAGTGAGAGAATCGTGGTATACCTCTTGGAATTGAAAAATAAGCAAGGAATCAAGTAGTTGCTTCACAAAAATGGCTTATGGAACTTAGAGAATTTTGAGAGAAAATGAAGAACAAAGCAAAGGAAGAAGATGATGACTTAATAAAATGGATGGAATGGCCTAATAGGGTGTGTTGGCCATTGGTTTTGGGGGGACTAAAGGGTCCAAATTGTTTTTCATTTAAGGACAAAGGTGTAATTTCACTTGGGGCAATTTTGTGGTTAAGTAAGGACTTAAGGACATTTGGGTAATTTCATGCCTAAAGTAATCATGAAAATTATGCTGTTGAGGTTGAAGGAGAGGTGGCAGATTTGTGTCCACAAATTGTGCTGCAAACTTGTCATTTCAATGAAAGTTCAAGGGTAAAATATTCCAAGGGCAAAATGGTCTTTACACTAATTCAAAGAAATATCTATATTTTTTGTTAAAAGCAATCATGGCATGGTGACTCATCCATATGACTCACCAGCCTAGGTGGCACCATATCTCAGTATCCGATGTCGGGTTTTGTCTTTGCACGTGCGTTCTCGACTCCTTCGATTACCTGATTTAGGGTTTTACGCCTGAATCAAGTATAAAACCTATTTATTTTGAAAATTTTCAAAATAACCTATATTTTTGGAAATTAGATATAAAATCTATTCATTTCGTTTTCGGGTCAAAATTAGGTTTTCTGATCAGTAAAATCTTACTGTCAGCGAAAACGCAGATCGGGTTCAGTCTGAATTTTCAACCGAAAATTTAACCATATACTTATAATAATAAGTATGATATGAATATGACTTTGTTTTTCTCAAAATAATTTCTAAGTTTCTGATAAAAATATAAACATTTATTTATACTTATACTGATATTAGAAAGCGGAAAAATCGGGGTGTTACATTAATACCCCAGTTAAAAAAATTTCGTCCTCGAAATTCATGACTCAAAACTATACAGGATTTCCTTATTCCCAAGGTCTTACTTTCACAAGAAGGTAAGTAATCATAGAAGAACTTTGTTGACCTGAAAAGAACACAGGAATGTCCAATATGCAAAAAGATTCTTTAATAGGTTCGTGAGTATAAAAATGCATGGCTAATACATAATTACAACCATGATTCTAGTAAAGTTCCTTCTTTCACGGGAACTCCCTGAGAATTAGGAACTCACAAAATGAATAGTTCTTAACCTTAAGAGAATTTATTCCTTGGACAAAAGATTTACAAACGACAATTTAAAATAACAATAGTCCGACAAAATTTCTGACTGGATCACTTTCACCAAATGTAAAAGTGACAAGACTAAGTCTCATATAGAAACTTATTTTATCAAGAAAGAGTCTATCCCGAACAACAACAAGATAGTTCATAAAAATTTCCACAATAATTGGTACAACATTTGAAATTTGAAAACAAATCACAATAGTTAGAAAAGAAATGATCTGACCCAAAAATCTAGACTGATTTCATCAATCAAAAGAAAAGGACTGGAATAAATTTCCTTCAAGAAACATTTATTCTTATAAAGTCATAGATATTATATATCACTAACGTCAACATAAAGATTATCAACATAAAAGACTTTGAAGAGTCAAATACTCAAGGATACGTACATATGATTCTACTTAGATCCCGTTGTTGTCGTGAATCTACACTATCTTTTATAAAATCTCTAAGTCGTGAGGCTTCAACCTTGTTCTCGGTGTAAACCTTCCGCCCTTATTGCCCGTTTCTCTTTTGCCACCTTTTTAGCAGCTCGCACTTTGTTTCTATCTGCTCTAGATTTCTTTACATTACAAACTCTTGCACTATACCCGATATTTCCACATTGATAACATAGAATCCCTTCAAATGGACAAGCATATGCCAAGTGGTCTTGCTTTCCACACTTTGAGCATTGACGAATAGAGTCTCGGTTCTTCTTCCCATCATATGGTTTGTTCTGATTTTGTTTCCCCTTCTGATTCTGGTATTTGTTCCTGAATCGAGATTATCCTCTGGTGTTACTATAGTTGTCCTTCCCTTTCTTCATCAATTCCACCTTACGACATTTCTCAACCAACACTTGGAAATTGCGAATCTCCAGCGGTAATACAGATTTCTTGATACCATATCGTAAACCTCCTTCAAAACGTTCACACTTCCATCCCTCATTTGGCTGAACTTGGAAGAAAATAACACTACTAGAAAATTGTTATTTTCGGACGGATTCACGGACGGATTTTAGACGGAATTTGGACACTTTTCCCACGGATTTTGGACGGACAATTAATTTCAGACGGAACATCCCCCGTCCGAAAACGCCCCGTTGCAAATTGGAAATTCCGTCCGAAATTAGTTCCAGACAGATTTCGGACAGCTTTCAGACAAACACAAAAAATCTAAATTTTGGTTATATTGGCTTAATTTCAGACGAATTTCAGACGGATTCAATATTGCCATTCATGCAAATTCTGGACGGATTTCAGACGAATGTTATGATATTATTTTGGACAGATTTCCCACGGATTAGATAATCATATTTAGATAATATTTTTTGATAAACAAATCATGTTTGTTAATAAAAAAGGGGCCAAACTTAAATAATTATGCATACCAAATTAGGTACCTGGACTTGGAATCTAATATAATATAATAAAAAATAATTATTTTTAAGGTACCACTCTAGACAAGTCTCAAGCTTCAAATTTACAAAAACACAAAGTATCTTGAAATACAAGAATAAAGCATTAAAATATCATTACAAACATCAAAGACATAAATTTATTCCTTATTGTTACTTTGATCACTAAACTCTTCATCTTCATCTAGCATATCATCCATCATCTCCTCATCATCACCTTATCCTCGGGCTCTTTTTCTTCAGTTTCATTAGTAGGACTCTCCTTGTTTCCATCTGCTACATTTTCCTCAATTGCAGGCTTCTCATCACCCAAATTCTTTTTCAGTTTCATTCACAACTTCAGTAGTCACCCTATGGTAGACATTGAATCAGAAATAAAAAAGAAACAAAATACAAGCATTACATATCAAAGAATTTCCTACAGAAACCATCTGACTTTCACTATTAAAATTATAGAAGTATCGGGAAGTAAGAATAGTGTTTGAATTCATTTCTCTGCAAATAACCTAATCTAATATAATAGAAGCCACAAGCAACATGGAACACAGAATTAGAAGCTGTATTAACCTTAAGAATTAGAAAATAAAAGAGAATTGTTCTTACATCTTGTATGGTTCTGTTATTTAGGATAAGTTATAATTTTGGATTGTTATGTTCAATTTAAGTTTCAAATTATCTCTTTTTAATTTTTCAGTTTTCATCAAGTTAAATTTTCTTAGGTTTAAAGGTGCCATTTAAATTTAAAGTTTGCTGTAAAGAAGACCAAATTCATAAATCTATTCTAAAATCAAGAAAATTTTACAAACCAAGATAAAAAAAAAAAAGAAACATCCAATTAGTAAATAAATAAGTCATGTTGGAAGCTTTGTTCACAATCATTTTTTGACAAAATGGCATACTACATTTACACATGCAATAAATCATAGTGATAGTACTATAGTAAGCACTATTGCATGCGCATGCTATTAATAACTATGATTCCAATGTTCTTTATTGGGTTAGTAGAGAATACTATATCCCTCATTACAGACTGTACCTTTGACATCCAATTTTCAGCTTCATTTAACAATCCATCCTCCAACTTATTCAAATCATCAATTATCTCCTCTAAAACACTTATAATGCCATCATTTCCTAATAAAGCCATGACCAATCACTAGTGCAATAAGTGTTTTTTACGTCAGTTAAAATTGATTTTTTACGCCGTAAGAATCTTCGACGTAAATACAAAGCTGATGTTAAAAGTTAAACTTTTAACGTCAGTTGAGAACTGATGTTAAATATAACACTATTAACGTCGGTTCTTTAACACAACTGACGTTAATTTTGTCAAAATTAACGTCAGTTCTTTAAAAAAACTGACGTTACTTTTGTTAAAACTAACGACAATTGTTATCAAGAACTGACGTTAAAGGTCTTAATTTTAACGTCAGTTGGAATAAACAACTGACGTTAATAGTGTACTGTATATTTTATAAAATACTATTAACGCGGTTGTATGATAAAACTGACGTTAATAGTATTTTTTTTTAAATTCAGTTTTAAAATATCACTCCCCTCAGCCATCCATGCATTCAGTAAATATCCCAGTAACACAATATCACACACATTACAGAATTGCAAAGGAAAAATGGAATAATGATCCATATATATATGTATTCAGAAACAATATATATTTATTAACATAGGTTATAACTCAAAATAAATACATAAATATAAATAAAAATAAATGTATACCAGGTCTTGAGTCTTTTTGATTTTTTTGAGTTTTAGTTTGCTTGGGGACAAGCAAAGTTTAAGTTTGGGGTATTTTGATAAGCCTCTAGCTCATCTAGTTTTATGGCTAGTATGACCAGGGTTTTGTGCAAATTATATCCTATTTTCACCCAAATTAGATTAGATTGTCCTCGAGCAAGGTTTTGAGTGTCTAAAGTAGTTTTAGGTTAATTTAGCCAGTTTTGAGTCAAATAAAGCACTTATAGCTATTTCTTTGTTTTCAGGTTAAGTTGGAAGTCAAGAGAATAAAGAAACAGGGTATTCGCCTCGCGAGAGTATTCTCGCCTTACGAAACTGAAAGCCAGCAGAACAGTGAAAATGTCATCCTCTCTGGTTAGCCCCGCGAACATCACCTCGCCCCGCGACCCTGAAGGCTGACTGTTCCAGGAAAATGCAAGGTTTTTGTGTCGCCTCGCGAACACTTGACTCGCCTCGCGAGTAATCCAACCCTGGAAGACCAGAAGCTATCACGGTTTAACCATGCTGAAGGTCACGGCTGTGACAGTTTGGAATTTGAAGAGTCTCGCCTCGCGAGTAATCCTTCGCCCCACGAGAAGACTAAACGTTGCTGACTTTTCACAATATTCGCCTCGCGAGTGGACTTAATTTCTGAATAGTATAAATTGTTGTTTTGAACAGCTTGGAAGGACTTTTGCTTCTCCACTGTTTTGTTTTATATATTTTCTGTGTGTATTTCGTTTTCATGGAGAACTAAATTTCATAGGTTAATCTATTGTAATCGATTTCCACTACACTTGAGGTTCTTGTATTTCCTGTTTTGTATGCTTTTCCCTTTTCAATGCCATGCTATATATTTCTGTTTGCTTAATTCAGGAGTACATTATGTTGTGTTGATTTATTTTCGGTGATATCATGTTCCTATAATTAATCGCGTTTGCTTAATTCGCGTGTGTACATTTCGTGTTCGCTTAGTTCACGAAGGGCTTAACCTCGTTTGCTTAATTTGGGAATAGGGACATATATCTGTAGTAGTGGTTTCGCTTGTAAATTGTTGCTACAACCGGGAGGGGATTAGAATCTGCTTAGGGCTTGGAAATTGCATGAACCTATGATAGTTGGGAAATCGAGAACAATAGATTAATCATTTTTAGCTATTTGATAACCTCTTTGAACTGCCTTGTTTTATTGCTCTGTTATTACTTTGTTTTCTTATTTGCATGATCAGCCTCTGGCTCGACTAGTTTTTGACTAGTAAAGACCATGGTTTTATTCGAGTTTAATCTCGTTTTCGCCCAAATTAGGCTTGATTGTCCTCAAGCAAGGTTTTGAGTCCCTTAGGTAGTTTTAGGGTAATTTAGACAGTTTTTGAGTCAAATAAAGCACTTATGGCTATTTCATGTTTTCAGGTTGACTTAGAGTCCAAGGAATGAAGGAAACAATGGAAATTGCAATCTGGAAACACTCGCCACGCGAGCAGATACTCGCCCCGCGAGAGTGAGGACCAGCCAGTGCCAGAAAAGTCATGTTCTCTGCCTCGCCCCGCGAGCTATTGCTCGCCACGCGAGCCTGAAGTCAGCAAGCATTACGGTCATCCCGTGACACCCATCACGGGCGTGAAGAGAAACCCCTGAAGACAGAGACCATCACAGTCTGGCCGTGATAGGCATCACGGCTGTGACAACCCAGGTTTTGAAGACTCGCCTCGCGAGAATCACGCTCGCCTCGCGAGAATACAAATTCAAGAAGGCGCCATTTTAATATTCGCCTCGCGAGAGGTCACTCGCCTCGCGAGAATGCGCAGTTTCTGAAAGTTATAAATAGCTGTTTAGGGCAGAACAGAATGATCTTTTGCTAATCCTTGTTTTCGAAATTCTTTGGTTGTATTGCGTTTTTAATGGAGAACTAGTCTCCTTGATCAATCTGCTGTAATCGGTTCGCACTGCCGCTTGAGGTTATGTAATTCCCGATTTAATTGCTACTCTCTTTCAATATCTATTCTATATTCTCTGTTTGCTTAATTCAGTTTGTATCGAATGGGTATTGACTTGTTTCGATGATTGTGTATTCCTAAACTTAATCGCGTTTGCTTAATTCGCGTGCGTTCAATTCGTGTTTGCTTAATTCACGAAGGGCTTCATCCGTTTGCTTAATTCGGAATTAGGAATATATGTCCCGTAGCGTCGGTTTCGCTTGTTAATCGATGCTACAATCGAAAAGGGATTAGACTCCGCTTAGGGCATGGAATTACATGAACCGATGATAGTGGGAAACCGAGAGCAGTAGGTTGATCGTTCTTAGTTTATTTGGTAATTGTTTAGTTTGCATTATTTTTCTGTTTTGTTTTCCTTGTTTAACTTGAATTCCAAAACCCCCCCGTTCTGACTTTTTTCTGTTAACAACAACCTAAGAGTCCTTGTGAGACGATACTCGAGTTGTCGCACTTTCCCTAACTACATATTTTTGTAAACCGCTCTTCATTTGACGCGTGCGCGACAGCGCGTTCAAATTGGCGCCGTTGCCGGGGACTCTGGTTTGTTGTTATTAACAGAAAATTTAAAAATAAATAAATAAATAAAAAATAAAAAAAATATAATTCATTGCTGAATTAGTTATGGCTGCTTTATCGGTTATGAATCTTAGTACTGCCATGGATAATTACATGCAAGGTTATATGCCTTATGTTGATTATGAGCCACCACCATGCATATATTATCCTAACTTTGCTGAAGGCTATGAGTCTAGTAGTGGTTTTGGCATGATTGGAGTAAATGAAGTCCAACCCAGCCTGGATGAGTTGGCTTCTCTGATGCAACAACATATGATAGAATTTCAAGCAAATCTTCAACGAATGACAGAACAAAGTCTTGAAAGCCATCGGAGAGGAGAAGTCCGAGTCTCTGAAGTTGTCCATTCTAATTGATCAAATTGTCGCCAACTCTGCCTGCATTGCTAACTCCACACCCCTTGAAGAACATACAGATTCACAAGTTATTCTTGACAATACCTCCGAGGATGATTTTGATAATACTTGTTGATGAACTGTGTGTTGAATCCCCTGATTCTAATGCATGTGCTGATTGTACTGACACTGCTTTGTGTATAGAATGTTATGAAGGTTTATTCTTTTCAGGAAACGTAGAAAATGAGGATCAGGAGGATCAGGAGGGCATCTGCTCCACCATGCTTGAGGATGATGAAGAACCTTTGGAAGTAGATGATTCAATTAAATCAAATGCATGTGTTGAGAGTGATAGGGTGGATGAATTGAGTGCTGAATTTCCAGACATTCGGACCTTTACTGATTCAGTTTATTGTGATATATGTATTGACTCTACTAACACTAACCTTTGTGTGGTGTGTGCTGAAATTTCTGCATGTATAGCAGGTGATAAATTTGTTAGTGCAGTGAATGAAGAAAATGCAGAAGCTGAAGCAGCACCGGAGACACCAGTGTCCTATTTGCCACCTCCCCCAGAGAAGCCACCAGTGATGGAGTTTAAGCTTTTGGATTTTGCACCATGGCCAGTCCAAGAGGTTGAGTGCCACTTTTATTGGGGAGACTTTGTAGATAAAGAGGTCAACTGTGACCCGAGAGGTAGTGAGAAGTCCGCCGCACTCGGCGAGGTCATCATGATTGTCAAGCGCTCACCTCCGTATCAAGGCTGCGAGTTAGGGAAGCATGGAACAAACTTCAGACCTTTGGCTACCACGTGGGCCTTATGCTACAGACAGTGGGATCCTGGTGGAACCGCCTCAATGAGTTTTCTTAACCCTTTCTCCTTTTAAATTTTCTTTTCCTTGCTTTATTTCTGTTTTGTTTTCAATAAAGCTCGTGAATAATTTGAGAAGCTCAAGAGCATGTGTCTTGTGTCGGCAAGCTTGGTAGGTTTTGGTTGATTTAGCACAGATTGATGGCATGATTTATGTTGATGATTCCCCCCTAGGTTTTTGAAATTTGGAAATTGTGATCCCCATTTGAAAAATTGAAAACTGAACTTTGAGATATTTTGTTGTGAGAGCATGATTTATGATAAGTTTGGGGTGATAGGGTGCACACACTAGGAATAGAATCTCGGTCAAACAATTTCCATGAATGTCCGGGTGAGGATTTGAGCCTCCAACATGTTTTTGATTGTGTGAATCACTTTCAAGTTGCACTTTCCCGAATTTGCTTGAATCTCTTCATGGTTTGCATGTCTATGTGTTTGCATCAAATGATTAAGGCAATTTTCTTTGAAATTAACTACTTGGCCTAAATTGAACCAGTCCCTAACGCATGTTCCCTAGTTAGCCCCTTTGAGCCTAATTAGCCTATTGTTTCATGTTGACCTTATGTTATGAGCCTAAATCTGGAAAAACCATGTTAACCCGATCTTAGGATTAGGAGAGCATGGAAGCTTAGCAAGAGAATGGTTGCAAGAAACTAAGTTTGGGGTGGCTACAGTGATATGATGTGTTGTTGGGGATTGAGAAAAAGAAAAAAAAATAAAGGTTGGAGCCAAAGGGCAAAAATAAATCTCTCTAAAAAAAAAAAAAAAAAAAAAAAGCAAAATGTCAAGAAGGGTATTAGAAGAAAAGGGCTTTAGCCACCCAAGGCAAAAAGAAGAATAAGAATAGGAACTTGAGTAGGAAATTCAATGTGTAAACAGCTTCATGCTCTCTTAGTTCCTAGGCACTTCAGCCAGTACCTTTGTATATCCTTCCCTTAGCCAGGCCCCATTACAACCTTGAAAGACCTTTTGATGTTGCATGCATATTTTCCGTGGGAACCATTTTGAGATGAAAATCAAATTCATGGGAAGTGCTCTTAAAAGTGAAACTGAGTGAAATGTTGTTAGCCTAGACAAACTGAGAGATTGAGTGAACATTAAACCCCTTTGTGAGGAAGGCGATTGTTTGAATTTGGTGATCTCCCTCTTGTGTGTAACTTAGATCCCCTACTTAGATTAATGATTGTTTGAATGATGAAATTCTCAGATGTTCGGAATAAATGATTGTGGGGATTACATTGTTGAAAAGGGGGGAACATTGAAGGAAATTTGTTTTGATGAATTGCTTGAAATTTGTGCGGAATTGTTTGAAATCCTTCAAGCTTGCCAAGTCTTGAGTCGTGTCGAGTTTTAGTTTGCTTGGGGACAAGCAAAGTTCAAGTTTGGGGTATTTTGATAAGCCTCTGGCTCGACTAGTTTTTGACTAGTAAAGACCATGGTTTTATTCGAGTTTAATCTCGTTTTCGCCCAAATTAGGCTTGATTGTCCTCAAGCAAGGTTTTGAGTCCCTTAGGTAGTTTTAGGGTAATTTAGACAGTTTTTGAGTCAAATAAAGCACTTATGGCTATTTCATGTTTTCAGGTTGACTTAGAGTCCAAGGAATGAAGGAAACAATGGAAATTGCAATCTGGAAACACTCGCCACGCGAGCAGATACTCGCCCCGCGAGAGTGAGGACCAGCCAGTGCCAGAAAAGTCATGTTCTCTGCCTCGCCCCGCGAGCTATTGCTCGCCACGCGAGCCTGAAGTCAGCAAGCATTACGGTCATCCCGTGACACCCATCACGGGCGTGAAGAGAAACCCCTGAAGACAGAGACCATCACAGTCTGGCCGTGATAGGCATCACGGCTGTGACAACCCAGGTTTTGAAGACTCGCCTCGCGAGAATCACGCTCGCCTCGCGAGAATACAAATTCAAGAAGGCGCCATTTTAATATTCGCCTCGCGAGAGGTCACTCGCCTCGCGAGAATGCGCAGTTTCTGAAAGTTATAAATAGCTGTTTAGGGCAGAACAGAATGATCTTTTGCTAATCCTTGTTTTCGAAATTCTTTGGTTGTATTGCGTTTTTAATGGAGAACTAGTCTCCTTGATCAATCTGCTGTAATCGGTTCGCACTGCCGCTTGAGGTTATGTAATTCCCGATTTAATTGCTACTCTCTTTCAATATCTATTCTATATTCTCTGTTTGCTTAATTCAGTTTGTATCGAATGGGTATTTTGAACGCGCTGTCGCGCACGCGTCAAATGAAGAGCGGTTTACAAAAATATGTAGTTAGGGAAAGTGCGACAACTCGAGTATCGTCTCACAAGGACTCTTAGGTTGTTGTTAACAGAAAAAGTCAGAACGGGGGGGTTTTGGAATTCAAGTTAAACAAGGAAAACAAAGCAGAAAACTAACGTAAACTAAACAATTACCAATTAAGCTAAGCGATCAACCTACTGCTTTCGGTTTCCCACTATCATCGGTTCATATAAATCCAAGCCCTAAGCGGATTCTAAACCCTTTTCGATTGTAACATCAATTAACAAGCGAAACCGACGCTACGAGACATATGTTCCTAATTCCGAATTAAGCAAACGGATTAAGCCCTTCGTGAATTAAGCAAACACGAATTGAACGCACGCGAATTAAGCAAACGCGATTAAGTTTAGGAACACACAATCATCGAAACAAATCAATACCCATTCGATACAAACTGAATTAAGCAAACAGAGAATATAGAATAGATATTGAAAGAGAGAAGAGAATTAAATCAGGAATTACATAACCTCAAGCGGCAGTGCGAACCGATTACAGCAGATTGATCAAGGGAGATTAGTTCTCCATCAAAAACGCAATACAACCAAAGAATTTCGAAAACAAGGATTAGCAAAAAGATCATTCTGTTCTGCCCTAAACAGCTATTTATAACTTTCAGAAACTGTGCATTCTCGCGAGGCGAGCGGCCTCTCGCGAGGCGAATATTAAAATGGCGCCTTCTTGAATTTGTATTCTCGCGAGGCGAGTGTAATTCTCGCGAGGCGAGTCTTCAAAACCTGGGTTGTCACAGCCGTGATGCCTATCACGGCCAGACTGTGATGGTCTCTGTCTTCAGGGGTTTCTCTTCACGCCCGTGATGGGTGTCACGGGATGACCGTAATGCTTGCTGACTTCAGGCTCGCGTGGCGAGCAATAGCTCGCGGGGCGAGGCAGAGAACATGACTTTTCTGGCACTGGCTGGTCCTCACTCTCGCGGGGCGAGTATCTGCTCGCGTGGCGAGTGTTTCCAGATTGCAATTTCCATTGTTTCCTTCATTCCTTGGACTCTAAGTCAACCTGAAAACATGAAATAGCCATAAGTGCTTTATTTGACTCAAAAACTGACTAAATAACCCTAAAACTACTTAAGGGACTCAAAACCTTGCTTGAGGACAATCAAGCCTAATTTGGGTGAAAACGAGATATAATTGGCACAAAACCACGGTCATACTAGTCATAAAACTAGATGAGCCAGAGGCTTATCAAAATACCCCAAACTTGAACTTTGCTTGTCCCCAAGCAAACTAAAACTCAAAACGACTCAAAAACTGTCTAAATTACCCTAAAACTACCTAAGGGACTCGAAACCTTGCTTGAGGACAATCAAGCCTAATTTGGGTGAAAACGAGATATAATTGGCACAAAACCACGGTCATACTAGTCATAAAACTAGATGAGCCAGAGGCTTATCATTGCATCCCAATCCAAACCCCCCCCCCCCCCCCCCCCCACAAAAACTTATTTTTGTGAAAAATAACACTTTAAGAGTCCTTGTGAGACGACATCCGAGTTGTCGCCCTAAACTACAGTTTTAAAACCCGCTCGTTCATTTTGGCTCGTGCGCGACAACGCGTTCAAAAATTGGCGCCGTTGCCGGGGACTCTTGTTTGTTATTTTTCGCATTTTGTTTTTTTTTATTTTCTTTCTTTTATTTTCTGTTTTTGTTTTGACTTGGTTTGGCTACTAGGTCTAATTTCCCTGAATTGTGTGATTTTGATCCTGAAATTGAAAGAACACTGCACACACTCCGTAGAGAATTTCGGGCTAGCACTAGTAGTGATTCTAATTTCAAAACTGTTTTTGACAATATGGGTGACCAAAGGACATTAAGACAGCTTGCTGCCCCTGATGTAAATTACAATGGCTTGTGTATTGCATATCCTGGTGCTGATACTCCTTTTGAACTAAAATCTTGTTTCATTCACTTGTTGCCGAAGTTTAATGGTCTTGCAGGTGAGGATCCACACAAGCACTTGAAGGAATTCCAGGTTGTCTGCTCCACAACCTCGAGATCAGAGGGAGTCACTGAGGATAGCATCAAGTTGAAAGCTTTTCCGTTCTCACTCCAGGGAGCTGCAAAGGATTGGTTGTTGTATCATGAGCCAAACTCTATCACCACCTGGAATGATTTGAAGAGGGTTTTCTTAGAGAGATATTTTCCTGCTTCCAGAGCTGCGTCGATAAGGAAAGAAATATGTGGCATCAGACAAGGAAATGAGTCGTTAGATGAATATTGGGAGAGATTCAAGCATTTGGTATCCAGCTGCCCTCAGCATCAGATTTCTGAACAGCTTCTTATCCAGTACTTTTATGAGGGGTTACTGCCGATGGATAGGAATATTTTGGATGCTGCTAGTGGGGGAGCACTTGTTGATAAAACCCCAGCTGCTGCCAAGCAACTCATTGAAAATATGTCACTGAACTCCCAGCAGTTTACTACCAGAAGAAATTCAGTTGAGACAAGAGGTGTGCATGAGGTCCATAGTTCCTTTTCCAACCAGGCCCTTGAGAATAGAATGGATGAGCTCACTTCTTTTGTAAGGCAATTGGCAATAGATAGGGTTCAGCCTGCAAGGTTATGTAGCATGTGCAACTCTCCTGAGCACCCGTATGATGCATGCCCCGTTCCAAAGGAAGAGTTCGTCACTGATCTGTCTCAGGCTTATGCAATTCATCCTTACAATCAAGGAAACAGTCAGAACCGATACAGCACTCCAGACCTCTCCACAAATAGGTATCATCCCAATTGGAGGAATCATCCTAATCTTCGGTATGGGAACTCATCCCAACAACAACCGATGGCACCTCAGAATCCTCCTCAAGTGACAACTTCTGCACCTTCTGGACCTTCACTAGAAGACATGCTCAAACAAATGGCTGCGCAAAATCTCCAGTTCCAGCAGCAAATGGGACAGACTCAGGCCTCATAGACACAGTTTCAGCAACGAACAGATGCTAGCATTCAAGATTTGAGGACACAGATTGGACAACTTGCCACATCCATAAACAACATACAGCAAGCTCAAGGATCCAGTCAACTGCCGGCACAACCAGTGATAAATCCCAATGCCTCCAATCCTAATGTGAGTGCCATATCTCTGAGATCTGGAAGAGTTGTTGAGGCCACCTCTGGAAAGGATGAAGAAATTATTGAGGTAACTCCTGAGCCTACTGTTGAAGTTGAAGTTGAGAAAGTGTACAGACCACCAATCCCTTTCCCACACAGAGTTCAGAAAAATAAGAAGATTGGTGGTGAAGACAAGAAGAGGGAAATTTTAGATGTGTTCAGAAAGGTAGCTGTAAATATTCCTCTTCTAGATGTGATCAAGCAGGTGCCTAAGTATGCAAAATTTCTGAAGGATTTATGCACCAACAAGAGAAGGTTGAAGAATAATGAGAGAGTTAACTTGGGAAGAAATGTCTCAGCTCTTATCCAGTCTAAGCCTGCACCAGATAGAGTTACTGTTTCATCAGCTACTCAGGCATTACCACAGAAGTGCAAGGATCCGGGCACGTTTACTATTCCATGCACCATTGGAGACAGAAAATTTGAAAATTGCATGCTGGATTTGGGAGCCTCCATAAATGTCATGCCTACCTCCATCTTTAATAACCTTGATCTTGGTCCCTTGCAGTATACAGGTCTCACCATCCAGTTGGCCAACAGGACCAGTGCCCGCCCCATGGGAATGGTAGAAGATGTGCTGGTACAAGTTGATGAGCTGATTTTCCCTGCTGACTTCTACATCCTAGACATGGCAGGAGAGACAAATTCCAGTAGATCACCAATAATCCTGGGCAGACCATTCATGAAGACAGCTAAGACTAAGATTGATGTTAATGATGGGACCATGTCTATGGAGTTTGGTGATATAGTTGCAAAGTTTAACATCTTTGATGCTATGAAGAATCCCCCGGAGGAGCACTCTGTTTTCCACATAGAGCTGCTTTCTGAGACTATTGAGGACACCCATGGGGACTTGTTTTATGATTTTCTATTTGTTTCTGACTTTGATGATATTTCTTCATGTCCTGATTGTACTAACACTAACCATTGTGTGGTGTGTGCTGAGATTGCTGCATGTTTAGCAGGTGATGGAATTGTCAGAGCAGTGAATGAGGAACAACCAGACGATGAAGCAGCACCGGAGACCCTCCCTACCCACCTGCCACCTCCCCCTGCGAAACCACCAGAGGAATTGGATTTTGAACCATGGCCAGTTCAAGGGATTGAAGCCAAATTTTATTGGGAGTGTTTTGTTGAGAAAGCGGTCATCTTTGACCCAAGAGGGAGTGATGAGTCCGCCGCATTGAGCAAGGTCACCATCATTGTCAAGTGCTCACTCATATATCAAGGCTGCAAGTTATGGGACCATGGAATGAACTCTATCTCTTTGGCCTTATGCTACAAGCAATGGGATCCAGGTGGCAGCTCCCGCATACACTGCACTTGATCAGGGAGTACCATTTCCTTTCCCTCACTCTGATTTTATTGTTATGTTGTTTCATTGGGGACAATGTGTGTTTTAAATGTGGGGGAGGGAACTAGTTGTAGTTTTGTTGTGTCTTGTTTTTTTCCTTTTCTTTTAATAAAGCTCCTGAATAATTTGAGAAGCTCAGGAGTTGTGTTGAGTCTTTTGTTGGAAAGTTTGATGGATTTTGATTGATTTTGTACAGATTGATTGCATGATTGATGTGATGATTCCCCCTAGGCTGAAAAATTTTTGTTTTTGAAAAGTGATTCCCATGTGAAATTGAAAACTGAACTTTGAGATTTTGTTATGATGGTATGATTTATGATAAGTTTGGGGTGATAGGAAGCACACACTAGGGATAGAATCTCTGTCAAACAATTTGCATGAATGTCCAGGTGAGGTTTTGAGCCTCCAACATGTTTTTGACTGTGAGAATCACTTTCAAGTTGCACTTTCCTGAATTTGCTTGAATCTCTTTATGGTTTGCATGTTTATGTGTTTGTTTCAGATGATTTAGGCATTTTCTTTGTAAATAACTACTTAGCCTAAAATAAACCATCCCTAATGCATGTTCCCTAGTTAGCCCCATTGAACCTAATTAGCCTATTATTTCTTGATGACCTTATGTTATGAGCTAAATTCTGGAAAAACCATGTTAACCCGATCTTAGGATTAGGAGAGAATGGAATCTTAGAAAGAGAATGGGTGCAAGAAACTAAGTTTGGGGTGGCTGCAAGGTGTAATATGTTGTTTGGGAATGAGAAAAAAAATACAATAAAAAGGTTGGAGCCAAAGGCTTGTAAGAAAAAAAAATAAAAGAAAATGATAAAAATAAAAGTATTAGAAGAAATGGCTGTAGTCACCCAAGGCAAGTGAAAAATGAGAAAAGGAACTTGAGTGGAATTTCAATGTTTTGAAGTGTTTCATGCTCTCTTAGTTCCTAGGGTCGTCAGCCTAGTACCTTTGTATATCCTACCCTTAGCCAAGCCCCATTACAACCCATAAAAGACCTTTTGATGTTGCATGCATGTTTTCTGTGGGAATCATTTGGAGAAGAAAATCAAATTTATGGGAAGTGTTCTTGAAAAGTGAAATTGAGTGAAATGTTGATAGCCTGACATAAACTGAGCGATTGAGTGAAACACTAAATGCCCTTGTGAGGAAGGCAGTTGTTTGAATTTGGTGATCTCCCTCTTGTGTGTAACTTGGATCCCCTGCTTAGATTAATGATTGTTTGAATGATGAAATTTTCAATTGTTTAGAATGAATGATTGTGGGGATTGCTTTGCTTGAAGGGGGGGGGGGGGGCATTGAAGAAAACTGTTTTGATGAAACTGCTTGAATTCTGTGCAAGGTTGATTGAATTTTTTAAGCTTGCCAGGTCTTGAGTCTTTTTGATTTTTTTGAGTTTAAGTTTGCTTGGGGACAAGCAAAGTTTAAGTTTGGGGTATTTTGATAAGCCTCTGGCTCATCTAGTTTTATGGCTAGTATGACCAGGGTTTTGTGCAAATTATATCATATTTTCACCCAAATTAGATTAGATTGTCCTCAAGCAAGGTTTTGAGTGTCTAAAGTAGTTTTAGGTTAATTTAGCCAGTTTTGAGTCAAATAAAGCACTTATAGCTATTTCTTTGTTTTCAGGTTAAGTTGGAAGTCAAGAGAATAAAGAAACAGGGTATTCGCCTCGCGAGAGTATTCTCGCCTCGCAAAACTGAAAGCCAGCAGAACAGTGAAAATGTCATCCTCTCTGGTTAGCCCCGTGAACATCACTTCGCCCCGCGACCCTGAAGGCTGACTGTTCCAGGAAAATGCAAGGTTTTTGTGTCACCTCGCGAACACTTGACTCGCCTCGCGAGTAATCCAACTGATAAGCCTCTGGCTTATCTAGTTTTATGACTAGATAAACTAGGGTTTATGTGCCAATTAGTCGAGTTCACTCTCGTTTTCGCCCAAATTTGCCTTGTTTTGTTCCTAAGTTGGACTTTGACTCGTTTTGCGTCTTTGGTGTAGTTTTTAGCTTCTTTTGGATAGAATTACGCTTGTGGTTGCTTGTGTTGTTTTCAGGTCCATAAGTGAAGCTCTAAGAATTAAGGAAAGTCAAGAAATAGTGGAGATTGCTATTCTGGAGATTCTCGCCCCGCGAGAGGAATCTCGCCCCGCGAGAGTTTGAAGACCCGGGAAGACAGAGACCATCACGGCCTAGCCGTGATTCACATCACGGGGCGTGAAAGGAAGGTTCGCGTCGCGAGACGTCCTTCGCGTCGTGAGTGTGTGAATTCCAGAAAAGTACCAGAGTCAGAGACCATCACGGCCTAGCCGTGATGTGTATCACGGCCGTGACCCAGAATCCACACAAGGCAGAGAACATCACGGCCTGGCCGTGATTCACATCACGGGCCGTGAAAGGCGGGCTCGCGTCGCGAGACAGTCTTTGCGTCGCGAGAGTTCGAATTCCAGAAGTGCGCCAGAAACAGAAACCGTCACGGCCTGGCCGTGATGGCCGTCACGGCCGTGACGCGTGGCCTCCTTATAAATAGAACAGATCAGAACAGAAAACGAGGACTTTTTGGATCAGAATTTTCAGAGATCTTTTGTAATCCTTATTCTGGGGCTGCGTCTCCTCTTCTCTTCTCTTGATTCTTAGTCTTAGGATGATTTCCGATTGTACGTGCGTCGTTGTTACGGACATGAGGAACTAATCCTCTTGTCTAAGGGATCGATGAAGCCACCTATGGCGGCATAGTACTCATGTGATGTAATTCTCTCTCTCTTAATTCAATTATTGTTTTTCAATTCTGATTTCATTGTGTTGGTTATATGCTTGCGTGATCAACTTGTTAAACGTGTATGAGGCCGAGAGGCGATTCGCGTTTCAGAACTTGAATTGGGAACATCGATCGAGTGTTGCACGAGAGTGAATAGGAGATCGATGCAACTCTTAGGGAACAAGAATTAATAGAATTCGAGATTAGGGTTAAGAGACCTAGGAAGTAATTAACTCAAATCATCGAATACGTCCTATTGAGCACGACAGTGGATATAGGAGAATTTAGGGGTCCCGTTGACATTAAAATTGAACCTAGGGAGGAGAGCAATATCACTTGGGTACTTTGCATGATTGGGTAGGTGGATTCGAAACCTTAGATGTTTTTAATTCCAGATTTCATCACCATATCTTTGATTGATTCGATTTGTTAATTTGAATTGTGATCCTAGTTTCTTTCCAACCACTTTCTCTACTTAACCAACTTATCGGATTTCTCGCGAAATTAGTCGAATTGGTAACCCAATCCTTGTGTTCGACCTCGGTAGACTCTTACCGTGTTTTATTACTTGCGACGACCCGGTACACTTGCCGGAGTCACAACACCAACCCTGGAAGACTAGAAGCTATCACAGTTTAACCATGCTGAAGGTCACGGCTGTGACAGTTTGGAATTTGAAGAGTCTCGCCTCGCGAGTAATCCTTCGCCCCGCGAGAAGACCAAACGTTGCTGACTTTTCACAATATTCGCCTCGCGAAGGTGTGCTCGCCTCGCGAGTGGACTTAATTTCTGAATAGTATAAATTGCTGTTCTGAACAGCTTGGAAGGACTTTTGCTTCTCCACTGTTTTGTTTTATATATTTTCTGTGTGTATTTCGTTTTCATGGAGAACTAAATTTCATAGATTAATCTATTGTAATCGATTTCCACTACACTTGAGGTTCTTGTATTTCCTGTTTTGTATGCTTTTCCCTTTTCAATGCCATGCTATATATTTCTGTTTGCTTAATTCAGGAGTATATTGTGTTGTGTTGATTTATTTTCGGTGATATCATGTTCCTATAATTAATCGCGTTTGCTTAATTCGCGTGTGTACGTTTCGTGTTCGCTTTGTTCACGAAGGGCTTAACCCCGTTTGCTTAATTCGGGAATAGGGACATATATCTGTAGTAGTGGTTTCGCTTGTAAATTGTTGCTACAACCGGGAGGGGATTAGAATCTGCTTAGGGCTTGGAAATTGCATGAACCTATGATAGTTGGGAAATCGAGAACAATAGATTAATCATTTTTAGCTATTTGATAACCTCTTTGAACTGCCTTGTTTTATTGCTCTGTTATTACTTTGTTTTCTTATTTGCATCCCAATCCACCCCCCCCCCCCCCCAAAACTGATTTTTGTGAAAAATAACACTTTAAGAGTCCTTGTGAGACGACATCCGAGTTGTCGCCCTAAACTACAGTTTTAAAACCCGCTCGTTCTTTTGGCGCGTACGTGACAGCACGTTCAAGCCTCAACTTCCAAGTCATCCAACATACGGGGGTCAACGACTTTGCTACATATAGAATTGAAGAATGAGCACAACCGAGTAATGGCATGTCTCACATTTTTTGTAGCAATACCACGAATAGCAACGGGCAGAAGTTGTTGCATCAAGATGTGACAATCATGAGACTTCAAGCCAACCAATTTAAGATCACTAGAGACAAGCCTCTTCATATTTGAAGAGTAACCATGTGGAACTTTGATGCCCTGAAGACACCCGCAGAAACTTTGTCTCTTTTTTTTTGACAAAGTATGACATGCTGGCGGCAAATAAGTCCGCTTACCATCCTCAACAACTGGAGCTAACTGCTCTCATATACCCATAGCAACGAGGTCGAGACGAGCATTCACACCATCCTTTGTCTTGCCCTGAATGTTGAGAAGCGTCCCGATCACACTATCACACACATTTTTCTCCACATGCATCACATCAATGCAGTGTCTGACATCAAGCTTGCGCCAGTATGGAAGATCAAAGAATATCGACCTCTTCTTCCATATGTTTTTCTCAGCAGTTTTACCTTTCTTTTTGGACTTGCCGAATATAACATCGATGTCCTTTACCCTCTGATAAACCTGCTCTCCAATTAAGGCCACCGGCGCTTCTTCTGTCTCTTGACATCCATTAAAAGCTTTTTTCATCTTACGATATGGGTGATCACGTCTAAGAAATCTCCGATGCCCAAGGTAAACCGTCTTCTTTCCATGATGCAACTGAGTGTAGCATGTGCCTTCTTCACATATAGGGCATGCTTTATGCCCCTTGACACTGTACCCGGACAAGTTACCGTATGCTGGAAAGTCGTTGATGGTGCAAAATAACATGGCACGAAGCTTGAAAATCTCATGAGAATACCCATCAAATACATCAACACCTTCCACCCACAGCGTTTTCAAGTCTTCAATCAAGGGACCTAGATAAACATCTAAGTCATTTCCTGGTTGCTTTGGGCCCGAAATCATCATAGACAACATCATGTATTTGCGCTTCATGCACAACCAAGGGGGACATGTTGTAAATTACCAACAGAACAGGCCATGAACTATGAATACTACTCATGTTACCATAAGGATTCATTCCATCCGTAGCAAGTCCAAGCCTTAAGTTTCTTGGCTCATCGGCGAAATCCGGAAACATAGTATCGATATTCTTCCATTGAATAGAATCAGCAGGATGACGAACCTTTCCATCACGTTTCCTCTCATCATTATTCCATCTAAGATTCTTCGCATCTTTCGCATTGGCAAACAATCGCTTGAACCTTGGAATTATTGGAAGATACCACAACACCTTCGCAGGAGGACCCTTTTTTCTCACATCATCAAGATCATCATCATCATCACCACCCTTCACTTTGTATCGTGATAACCCACATTTGGGGCAATCGTGATTGTCTTCATGAACACCGGTGTACAATATGCAATCATTGGGGCATGCGAGTATCTTCTTATACTCCATACCCATAGGACACAATACCTTCTTGGCCTCATAGTTACGGTCAGGCAATGTGTTGTCCTCCGGAAGCAAGTCTTTCAACACTTCAAGCAATTCCGTGAAGCTTTTATCGGTCCAACCATTTCTCGCCTTCACACAAACCAATTTTAGCACCCCCGACAACCGTGTATGAGTAGTACACCCTGGATATAAAGGCTTATCCGCATCACCGCACAACCTATCATACACATGAGCTCGATGAAAAGATTCTTGTCCAATATCACGGATCATGTCCTCTACTCGATCATCCTCCATATCTACGTCAACGTCCTCACTTTGGGAGACACTCGCCGTACTACTCAACAACACATCACCATACCATATTTATCTTGTATAACTCAAGCAAATCCCTTCACAAATCAAATGAGTACGTATATCCTTCACCGTACATTTCCTCGTATTCAAACACTTGACACAAGGACAACAGAACATTCCATTACTATTAGGAACATTCCTTTGAACAAATTCTATAAATTCTCCCACCCCCTTCAAATACTCAGCACTAGTACGCTTACAAACCATCCAACTACGATCCATAACTAGATAGGTCCTGTAGACATACAAAACATATATCCAATATAAGGACAATACGGGAGATTGAAAACTATAGTTTTTGAAGATTGCCAAGCACTGGTCACACTACCTGGCGGTGATGTCCATCACACGCCGTAACGTGCCAATCCGAACCGGACCATGCCATCACAGGGCAGAACCGATCACGGCCCAGCCGTGATGAGCATCACGGCCGTGACAGATCAACCAGCAGAGCAACATGCACTCAAAACCAAAAATAGAGACGTACATTCCAAACAACTCAAACTCACGGTTTCAAGTTTCAACTACTGAGACTACAGTTTCAACATACACTCAAAAAACCAAAAATACAAAAATATGCCCTAAATACTCACCAGAAATAGGTGCTCGCGTGGTGGTTGGGAGGAATCGCTCGAGTGGTGGCCAACGTTCGATGTGGTTACTGAGAGCAGAGGGACAAGGAGAGTTAGTGCGCGGGAAGGGGAAAGAGAGATGTCAAGTTATTGCAAAGAATGAATGGAAAGACAGAGTTAGAGTTAATAGTGTACCTCACGGTGGTGGCGAAGAAGCCCTCGCGGTGGTTGCGGTGGAGATGAGCTCGCGATTAGGGTCCTGTGCTGGGTGAGAGCGAGAGTGAGGGTTGAGAGTGATCTAGGGTTGAGCGTGATGAAAATAGAAAAGAGACGTACTTATAGAGCGAAGTTCAGAAAGCGCGCGGGTGTAAACGTTATAATCAAAAAGCAAAAAATAAAACAACATTTAACGTCAGTTTTATTAAACAAATGACGTTAAAAGTAATTGTTTAACGTCAGTTGTATTAAACAACTGACATTAAATATTAATATTTTTTTAAAAAAATATACTTTTAACCTCAGTTGTTGAATTCAACTGACGTTAAAAGTGTTGTGTAAAAATCATTCTCTATATAAAGTACCATTATTCTGTATCAGTCTGTAATACTGCCTCTTCTTTTCCTCTATATTTTTATTCCTTCACAAAATGGCTCTGAGACCTGTGTTAAGAGTGACAACAGGGCATATAGGGACATAGGATTATTTACGTCAGCTATTTATTTAACTGAAGTAAAAATCACACTTTTAACGTCAATTGTATAAACAACTGACGTTAAAAATAAATATTTTTTATTTTAAAAACACTTTTAACGTCAGTTTTATTCAACAACTGACGTTAAAAGTGTATAAGTTTCTGCAAAATTAAAGCATTCATTCCTTTGACTACTCTGATACTAAATTACCCATTACTGTTGTGCTACTTACCCATGCACATTGTAACCTATAATCCTCTTTATGAGCACTAAGTTTATACCTAGCTAGACTTAAAGGTCTATTTCTTCCTATTCCTTCGGGCGTTTTCTTTTCTGCACGTTTATAATATATGATTGCCAACTCCCAATGCGCCTTGGAACCTAATGCTCTTAATGATCAATTTAATTTTTTAGCAACTTACGACGCCTAGTAACTTCATCCCCTACTCCTATAAATAGCTTCCTTCCTTCCTTTAATTTTTCTGCTTCACAATATGGCTCTACCATGGAGATTAACTTCATCACTCTTTCTTCCTATACCTAGACTTAAAGGTCTCTGTCTTAATGGTCAAACAACTTCTGAGTTTGAGTAAATCACATTACATGGGTGATAAGGGTGTGTAAATCGCATTATGTGAATTGCACACACCATCATCCTTCCGGAGAATCGCTGACTACAGTTCCAAAACCTTAGCTTTGGAACCAAGTGGTTGTTCCAAGAATATTGCTGAAACAGATCGAGTGCACCCTTCACTCTGCTTTGGCTCCAAAATGACTGTGGATTCGGATGGAGCATCAAGGACTTCAAGTAAGGGAGGAGATGCATTCAATATCGGAGTTTCTGAGGACAGGACTGAGAAGAAAATGATGTTGAAGCAGAAACTTTTTTATATTTTAGTGCTATCTTGCGGAAATTTTTTATCTTTTAATCATGTAATTGTAACTTATGAATCGCTTCAATGAGATACGATTTGATTATACATATATAACTTGTTTTATGTTAAGTGTTTATTTATTTTAATTTGCACAAGAATTTGTTTACTAATTCAAGCTAATTAATTAAGATTAAAAATAAACTTTTTTTAAAAAAAGATTAGAAATAAACTGCACTATATATGGAGTGATGATCTGCGTTAAGAGTGACAACAGGAAGATGATGACAACGAAAGAAAGATAGGAATGAGTTGATTATTTACGTCAGTTATTTATTTAACTGAAGTAAAAATCACACTTCTAACGTCAATTTTATAAACAACTGACGTTAAAAGTGTTAATAACGTCAGTTCATTAAACAACTGACGCAAATAGTGATTTAATATTTACAAAATTGCCACCGCCTCACTTTTAACGTCAGTCCTTAAAACAACTGACGTTAACAGTGAATTAATGAAGTCTGATATTTACAAAAATGCCACCGCCCCTTTTTTAACGTCTAGTTTTTGGTTAACTGACGTAAACCTTTACCGTCTAATGTATATTTTCCACTAGTGAATACATGTTAGAACTGTCATATGCATAGCTATATACACAGTGCAAAGTTTGATAAAAGTCTTGCCCGTGCTTTGGATGATATGCCCACAAAAGAATCACAACCAAATACCATAAAAACAATATTAGAACCATTCTTTTTTATAAAAGGATCAATCAACAAAGTTAATTATTAGAACCATTCACACTCCAATATACCCGAATTGCATTTGCACAAAAAAAGAAAAATTGAACTACCCATCACCCCCTATAAGATATATATAGATCTTAACTTGACAAATCTTAGTATCAGACAAAAAACCACCCCCACGACATTAGAAGTTCAGAACAAATCAAAGTATATCATACTTGTCATACTCTTCACACAATAATAATAAGGCATACCCACTTCATCCATAGCACACTTTCATCCAAAGCACTTGTTAGCTGTTTGAAAGTGATGTGGTAAAAGTAAAAAAGCAAAGATAAAATAGATGTGTTATTCATCATAGTCAAAGTCATATCCAATTGACTAAATAGAAGATGTAACAAAGAACAAAAAATAGGTTATCACCATTTCATAGTTTAACAGTGAAAAACCATTTAACAGGAAATAATAAGCAAAGATAAAGAAAACATACCCTTAGACCAGCCATAGTTGGACAGGTCATCAATTTTGCTTGGTTCTATGTCAAGCTTCTCCACCATGTAGTCTAATTGAATGATACCATTCATGTCAATACCTGGAGAAATAAAGACATTAATGAGAGAATCATAAAACTGTGGCACAAGTTTGATAAAGTTTCTTACCTTTAATATTTTTGAGACATGGTTTTAAAGACCAGAACTGATGAGATAGAGTTTCATCAAAATCTGCAAAATGATCTCATGGTTAGCATGTGGTGTGTGTGCATCCTAGAATTCATAGTCAATGAACATTGATCTGATAGTTCATTTATATAAACTTAAACTATATAAATCATCAACGATGTCTTAAACCCCCATTATAATGTAACTCATTCTAAAGCACATGCCACTGCAAACTGAGTGCACTCCTCCCATTGTAGCGAAATATGTAGACGGAAGTGGAGGTTAACTGTAAACTCAACTAATGAGGTGAGAAAATATGAGATCTTACTAATTATGCAATCCAAGACAGAAAAAAGATTATTCCATAAGCTAGAGTGCATAAGTTCTTAAATAATAAAGTAGTAAGCATATGACTCTAGAACATTCACAAGTTCAACATGAAACCCAAACTCATAAATCCAAGAAGATAATCACAGTGGAAGATGCGGAGATGCAATTGTGAAATAGAATAAGTCACCAAATAAATAAATGAGCTCCAACCAATAAATAAATGAGCTGATCAGGCTCTCATTGCCGAATAAGGCAGAATATAAACGTTGCCAGATAAGGCAAGTTTCAAATTATTTGGCCTGTCAAGGTTCCGAGTTCCAACTATTTAAGTAAATAACTCAGTAAGATACGAGCTCCAACCATCATTGTTAGTAGTTCACAAGAACATCCAATGAAAGTCGTAATTAACTTGGCCTTTAAAATATGAGTAATATCCGAGCTCCCGAAATAGTCCTAATTAGCCCGGCCTTTCCTAGACCCCCATTCATTTCACCCAATGGTGAAATGTATCCCATAACATGGATACCTACCAAGGTACCATGCATAAAACCTTTGGGCACATTTGCCACAATAAAATGAAAAATGCATGTAAAACGTTTTGTTCATGTAATTTTCTTTGTGTTCATTTTTTCCTTGTCGAGGCTCAAAGACTCACGACCAAACCAAGGATTAAACGTTTAAGTTTAACAACCATTCCCATAACAAGGACTCCATGTCCAAAAATGTGCAAATCACGAAATCTAGATCCTTGCACCATATTTAGATTCGTAGATTTTGGCGCACAAAAATCAATATAGATTTTTAAAGGACATCTAGTCCATAACTTAACATTTCGGACCCCGGGTCCATGCCATAGAACTCTAGACACTGACATCTCGGGAGCTAGGTTCGTCTTTTAATTTAACAACATTTTCTCTCTATGAAACACAAATCCAAAAACAAAATTTCCTTAACTTATCAAAGTTGTCAGAAATAACCCATTGTATAAAAATACTATGCATAAAATCTTTTTACGTTGGAAATTCATTTTACAAGATCACCCAAATCACTTAAAATTCATTTTCTTTCATAAAATCAATATTTTGAACCCGAAAATATTGCTTTGATACAAATTCTCTATTTTAACTAATATTACAGTTTTTAATAATACTACCGTAAATGTTATCGGAATTGTCCGACGTTTGACGTTGTAAAAACGTTACAAGTCCAAAATTGACTTTTCCAGTAAAATAATTTTTCCAACACTATAAATTAGCAGTGCAAAAATATTTTCACGGTTACGTCCTCACCATGACTCATAAAACACTCTTACGCTATTAAATCTTTAAAATAATATTACTTTCAACTTTTTCTCATTTTCAACCAACTAAAATACTTAAGTAAAATTATATTACTATTTCTCATCAATTAAAATTCATTATCCCGTAAAAAGTTTTTTTAACACTTTTAACCTCATTATTAATTGAGCACTGACCACTGTCAGGCTTTTCAATCCACAAACCACATCAATAACAATCATGTCAATAATATATCACATATCAATTAATGACATGCAACAACATACAATAACAATTAAATGCAGATAGATAAATATTTAAAAGTAGATAATTGCAAAACAAATGATTTCACACTGCAGAAAATAATTAACACACCAAATAAATTATATTGACCCAAAACAAATTACATACAGCTATCGAAAAAATCCCTCAGGTACTCCCCTTACCTCTTGAAGATTTTTCTTTCCGAATTTAAAATTCCGCCAAGTGTCTGATTACTGCAAAACACCTACGCGATGCACTCAACAATTAATCCTTCACCAAAACACAACAAGTATTTTTCAATCAAACACTAAATACACCTATACTCCTATATGATACGTTCGACCATGAGGTGTTTGGATGGATAAAATTTTCTAAAATTCCTAAGCTTCTGGATTAGTGATCCTTGATCACTTAAAACCCTACACTAATGATTAACTTACAAAGGTTGAAATAAAATACTCCAACCCTTCAAAACCCTAGTTTCGACCATGGATAGATAAATTAGCTAGAGATCCCAAAATTTCACACACTCTTAGATCCATGACCTTAGAGTAGTGTAGAGTTAAGACAGATTATCATAAGTTGAAAAATGAAACAAAATCTTTTAGCTCTTCAAAATATAATTTCGGCCATGAACAAAATAATGGCTTAGAGGTTTGATTTTGATTCAACAACCATGGATTCAATATATATATGAATTATAATATTGAATCAAGCATGACTAGTAAAAAAAATGAACAAAGTCCTCCCCCCACAATAACTAGGGATCGGCCTCAACAAGATCAATAGGTACGAAATTTTGGTTTGATGTATCCTCTTGGATCTTGAATATAGAGAGGATAATAAGATATATCATAGAAATTGGTTTGACTTTAAAAGGATTTTTCTATGATTTTCTATGAATTTTCAAAGTTCTAGATCTAGGAATTGAAAAATATGATCAAGACTTCAAATCACAAAAATGAATGAAGAACATGATGATGATTGAGTGAGATAATAATGGTATACCTCTTGGAATGGAAAAATAAGAAAGGAATCAAGTAGTTGCTTCACAAAAAATGACTTATGGAACTTAGAGAATTTGGAGAGAAAATGATGAATAAAGCAAAGGAAGAAGATGATGACTTAATAAAATGATTGGAATGGCCTAATGTGGTGTGTTGGCCGTGGGTTTTGGGGGGCTAAAGGGTCCAAATGTTTTTAAATTAAGGACAAAGGTGTAATTTCACTTAGGGCAATTTTGTGATTAAGTAAGGACTTAAGGACATTTTGGTAATTTCATGCCTAAAGTAATCATGAAAATTATGTGGTTGAGGTTGAAGGAGAGGTGGCTGATTTGTGTCCACAAATTGTGGGGCAAACTTGTCATTTCAATGAAAGTTCAAGGGTAAAATAGTCCAAGGGAAAAATGGTCTTTACACTAATTTAAAGAAATATCTAGATTTTTTGTTAAAAGCAATCATGGCATGGTGACTCATCCATATGACTCAGAACCCTAGGTGCCACCATATCACAGTATCCAATGTCGTGTTTTGTCTCTGCACGTCCGTTCTCGACTCCGTCGATTACCCGATTTAGGGTTTTACTCCCGAATCAAGTATAAAACCTATTTATTTTGAAAAATTTCAAAATAACCTATATTGTTGGAAATGAGATATAAAATCTATTCTGATCCGTAAAATCTTACTGTCGGCCAAAACGTAGATCGGGTTCTTTCTGAATTTTCAACCGAAAATTTAACCGTATACTTATAAAAATACGTATGATATGAGTATGACTTTGGTTTTCCCTAAATCAATTTCTAAGTTTCATATAAAAATATAAACATTTATTTATACTCATACTGATATTAGATAGCAGAAAAATTGGGGTGTTACAATATACACACACATTTATATTTGCAAGTATTAATTAACATCGTTAACCCTTCCATCAGTTTTCATCCAACACTTTCATATCTTTCGTTAAAACTCAATAACATTATTATTGTTTCTCTCTCCTCTGACTCTCCATTCCACCATTTTTTCTGGTGAGTTCCACCATTTTTTTGGTGATTGAAGCTAAATTACCATATCACTCCTCTCATGTACGCTTAGTTGGAAAAAATGGGGGAAAGAAAAATTAGAGAGAAAAAATAATTTTTATTTTATATGCTTCAACGGAAATTTTAACGGTGTTAGATGAAAATTGATGGAATAGGTAACAATGTTAACTTATTTAAACACAGAGGACTAACTTGACAAAAACAAAAATTAGGAGACAAAATTGAACAAAATAATTAAGATAAAGGATGAAAAGACTGATTTTGCCAATTATTTTAAAAATATAACTTTATTAGTAAACAAACATATTTTGGAATATAATTTACCGATTAAATGATTCTCATCTAACAGCATTTAATCCCAATATCAAATATAGTCCATAATTATAATAAATACCATTAGTAAAATCCTTAATTAGTTTCTCTTGTTTTGGTAATAAGTTGAATGGTAATATTTCTAAAAGATAAAAATCCCCACACATGAAAAACATTCCTCTAAATTTCAAAATCTATATTTTAATTTAAAAAGTTGAGTTCCAAACCAAGTCTCTAATTCCAAACCCTCATTATAAATACGTCCTATTTCAGGCTTTTTGACCAAACTGGGTTCTTTTAGAAACTATTTACCAGTTTAGGGTTATTCTGAAACTATTTACCAAAGGGGGGTCGTTTTGGACACGTGGCATATTTTATTTTTTTTCAATCTGACAAGTCAAAGGTGCCACTGCAGTTGGCGCCTATGCTTTTATAAAAAAGAAAGAAAGCAAAAAGCAGAGGCGCAGGCACCTTTGCCCCCCCAAAAACACCTTCTGATGGCGCATTGTAGCGCTCATTATAGCTGACCTTTTTTTTTTTTTTTTAAATTTTGACTTTTAAAAAAAATAAAAAATTTATTTCTAAAAAAACCCATTCACCAGATAATGAACTAAATTCACCAGATATTTGTACATGATTCACCAGATATTTGCACATACTTAACCAAAAAATTTATTTCTCAAAAAAACCTATTCACCAGATAATGAACTGAATTCACCAGATATTTATACCTGATTCACCAGATATTTGCACATACTTAACCAAAAAAATTATTTCTCAAAAAAACCATTCACAAGATAATGAACTGAATTCACCAGATATTTGTATCCGATTCACCATATATTTACACATACTTAACCAAAAAAATCTATTTATCAAAAAAACCCATTCACCAGATATTTACGCATACTTAACCAAAAAATTTATTTATAAAAAAAAACACATTCACCAGATAATGAACTGAATTCACCAGATATTTATACCTGATTCACCAGATATTTGCACATACTTAACCCAAAAAATTATTTCTCAAAAAAACCATTCACAAGATAATGAACTGAATTCACCAGATATTTGTACCCGATTCACCAGATATTTACACATACTTAACCAAAAAAATTTATTTCTCAAAAAAACCCATTAGCAGTTGAGAATGCAACAAATCCTGATCCTCGACTTATGCCATTGGGGTCTCTCATAACCTTTCAAGTAAAAAATATATAATCTAGAGTGACCTCTTGAAAGAATAATTAATTAAATATAATTCTATAATTAATATTATAAACAAATTTTTAAATTTTATGTCGTTTATTATATTATAATTTCAAAAGGTCACTCTCATTATATTATATATAATACAAGAGAAACCGCGGTGTCTCCATAATCATTATCTTGTGAATGATTTTTTTGAGAAATAATTATTTTGGTTAAGTATGTGCAAATATCTGGTGAATCAGGTATAAATATCTGGTGAATTCAGTTCATTATCTAGTGAATGTTTTGTTTTTATAAATAAATTTTTTGGTTAAGTATGCATAAATATATGGTGAATGGGTTTTTTTGAGAAATAAATTTTTTTGGTTAAGTATGTGTAAATATATGGTGAATCGGGTACAAATATCTGGTGAATTCAGTTCATTATCTTGTGAATGGTTTTTTTGAGAAATAATTTTTTTGGTTAAGTATGTGCAAATATCTGGTGAATCAGGTATAAATATCTGGTGAATTCAGTTCATTATCTGGTGAATATGTTTTTTTGAGAAATAAATTTTTTAGTTAAGTATGTTCAAATATCTGGTGAATCATGTACAAATATCTGGTGAATTCAGTTCATTATCTGGTGAATGGGTTTTTTTAGAAATAAATTTTTTATTTTTTTAAAAAGTGAAAATTTAAAAATAAAATAAAAAAGGGCTGCTACAGTAGCGCTACTGTAGCAGGTAGGGGGGCAGGGGCAGGGGCGCCTGCGCCACTGCTTTTTGCTTTTTTTTTTAATTTTTTTTATAAAGGCATAGGCGCCAACTGCAGTGGCGCCTGTATCTGCAGTGGCGCCTTTGACTTACCAGATTGAAAAAAAATAAAATATTTCATGTGTTCAAAACGACCCCATTGGTAAATAGTTTTAGAATAACCCTTAACTGATAAGTAATTTCTAAAGGAACCCAGTTTGGTAAAAAAAAAAACCCTATTTCACTTGGCTTTCTCACAACAGACACACTCTCTCTTCCCTTCTTTTTGATACAACATAATTCTCTTTTAGCTACGCTGCTAGATCGAGCTGCTATGTCTCCATTGTGTCCCTTGTACCATTTCCAATCTCACCCTTTCTCATAGAAATGGCCTCAAAATGTCCCACTCTCAGACACTGAGAGTAGTACAGACAGTTCTGGTGTTGGTGAAAACAACAACACCATCAATAACCCACCTCATACAGCTCTTTCTCCTCCATCTCCTCCTCGCCCTTGCCCTCATCGTTATCTTCTTCCTATTCTGCCTCGCCCTCCTCCTCCTCCTCCTCCTTGCCCTCATCGTCATCTTCTTCCTATTCTGCCTTGATTGCTTTTGCTCCTTCCCAACCAATGGTGCGCTGATGAAACATCAAAGAGAGAAAGGGGTCTCCCACTCTGCTCCGATTAGTTACAACATGAACAGAACCCTCCTCAACCTGGTTCATGGTACCAGACCCCAACCAGTTATGCTTCCCCACCTACCCCCAACACCAACGATTGTGCTACCACAACCACGAAGGACTAACCCGATCACATCAAGGCTTGCACCTTTACCATCGCCTTTTAGGCATAACAACGTTGCTGGAAATGAAACACATGGGAATGGTTTCTTGGTGCGTTACCATCCTTACTTGAGGCAGGAAACCATGCCAATTGGTCCTGTGCCTCATGTTGGTGTTGTTGGTCATGGTTCTTCTTCTTCTCCTCCAGATAAAAGGACCATAAATCATATATCCCAGTTAGACCCTACCCAGGACTTCTTGTCCCAATTGGAGAGACAACCTTACAGAAAAATGGGAAACGATACAAATGTAGCCAATGTGGGAGGATATGGTGTTGGTTCTCCTTCTGGGTCTGGAGTTAACAAGACTTATGCTGAGACGCCAATTCCTTATAACCTTGAGGCTTTTGATGAGCTAGCTCAAGTAATTCCTTTGAGAGATGAGACAAATGTAGGAGGATTTGGTGGTGGTGCTAGCGGATTTCTAGAGGCTTCTGTTGGTAGTGATGAACCACCACTTGTTGATCCATATGTGGAGTGGTTCCCTCCAAAAAGGGGCACCAACAAGGTCACTTCCAATACTGGGGTGGACGCGACTCTCAAGCTGTGATACTTACATAGATATAATGCCCTCACTTTCTACAATCTTTATAATATGTATGAGTCAGTGCCTATTTACTAAATATTTCTAGCATAAACAACAAGGGGAGAATTTCTTCTTTCTTAACTTTAGTTTGGCCTGGTTGCTACTCCCTTATTTGGTGATGTTGCTAGCCCTTGATGTGGTTTAATCAGTTTATCATGTGCCTCCTTAAAAATGTTGTAAGAGTGTGCATCAGGGGTTTAAGTTTTTTTTTTTTTGATAAGCACAAATTTATTGAAACGAGTACAAGGGATACTCTAACCCATATACAAATAATCAAAATCTGGAGAGACCACATCACTGTCTTAGACATTGAGCCGGGTTAATACACAAATCAGAGAAAAACAATCCTGAGTCCCTACCCTCTTTTTTATAAACCAACCCCATGAGATAAACTTAATGTGAGCTAAGCAAGCTGTTATATCAGCACAAGCACCATGGAAAATAATCCTATTTTTCAAAAGCCATAGAAAGCCAAATCAGATGTCTAACTTTGCGATATTTCCTTCCTTGTAAGAAAAAACCGTGTTGTGCAAAATGCTGCAAACCCTCATTAAGAATCACACCAAAAAAAACCCAACCAGACATAAGTTTGAGACCAAACCTGAGATGAGAAAGGGCAAAAGAACAAAATGTGGTTGTTGTCCTCTTGTTATGTAAAGCAAAAAACACAGCACAACTCATGTAAATTTGAAATCACAACGCGCCTAGACAGCTGGCTTCTAGTTGGTAGTCGATCTAGCAAAAGCCTCCAAGCAAAAACCTAAATCTTGGAAGGCACAGACATCTCCACAGTTTTTTGAAAACATTGTTTACTGGATCATTAGAGGATGAGAAGATTTTTGATTGAAGATGATAATAAGCAGACTTAACTGAAAAGGAGTTGAAATTATCTGGCTTCCGATTCCTAGAATCTGAAGACTGTTGCTGCAAGACCACCAAAGACAAAAGATTTTGAAGTTCAGTGAAGATTTCTTCCTCCCAAACAAACAGACTACGCCTCCAACGCCAACACCAATGCCAACCAACACTAGACCACTCACCCAAACCTGAAATAGTAGCTTGCTGGTCCAAAGAAACCTGATACAACCTTGGAAAAACATCTTTCAATCTAGTATCACCTAACCAGCTGTCCAACCAAAAAAGAATTTGAGACCCATCCCCCACCTTCCGAGCCACTGCATCAGAAAACCATCTAGGAGACATGCTACTAGCCAAATCAATAGAAATCAAATCACGCCACCACAAAGCATTCCTCTACTGTCTAGAACTATGACTCAAATCACAATCTAAAGAGCCATATTTGAATTGCAAGAGTCTATACCAAACAGCTTGTCGATCCATTAGACGGCGCCATCTCCATTTGGACAACAAGCTAATATTAAAGAGCTCCAAATGTTTGACACCAAAACCACCATTACTCTTTGGCATGCACACCCGATCCCAAGAAATCAGGGGTTTATGATAATACTATATGTAATAAAGAAGTGAGCTATGTATTTAGTTAATTGCATCTCTCTCTTTTTCTTCCTCAGGTATTGTTTCTCTACTTTATGTTCTTCTTATACTAGAGCTCAGAAATTCATCATCAACAAGTATGTCTTGTTCACTTTGAAAAGTAATTTTAATTAATTCCATTAAATATGTTGACGAAATGTATGAGTGGCTAGGATGTGCTCCAATTACCACTGGTAACATCATTACGAAGGCTAGAAATGAAGAAGCCACGTCCTATGAAAGAATCAACTATGGACAACTAGCTAGTGTTCTAGAATTGTAAAAAAAAAAAGAAAAAAAAAAAAACTAGTGTTATAGAGTACGTTAATGTCACTTCGCCTTTAGGATAATGAAACTGCCTAAATTTTTATTGGGAAACTTTTCCATTGCTAACAAGTACCAATATACCTATTGTTTATTAAGATATATTTATGTTTTTATGCACTCGTATATATAGTTATTAATTTCTAATAGATACCATCTTAGTTGAGCTAGATTTCATGTATTTTTTTGGGGGTAAAATTTACAACTTTTTACATCGCCTATCCCTCGTAATTAACTAGATAAATCTTAATGTTTGGAGAAAATGAGAAAGGGTGAAAAGAGAGGGAAGTCTGGGAGGGAAAAGTTTTGTTTGAAAATTTTAAAAATGAAGGGAGAAAATTGAAATATTTTCTTTTTAAATCCAAAACGCTCAATTTTTTAATTTTTAAGAATATTTTAAAGTTATCTCGCTTAGGAAGATTCTAGAAGATTTATACAATCATATAAGAAGAGAATAAATTTTATTACCCAATCAGTGTTTGATAAACAATAAACAGGATAAATAAAATAATATTAAATTTACTATAATATCCCTTGTGATAATATTATATATATATATATAATAAGTATTGTATATATAATATATATTATAATATAATATAGTATTATATATTAATATATTATAATGTAATTTTTAATATTATAAATTATATATATATATACACAGTACAATACGTAAAGTAACGTACTGATAATATTTTTTTTATATATAAGTAAACGTTTGGGGGGTGTGCTTGTAAGAGAGAGAGAAAGAGACATCTAAGGATAGTTTTATATTTTTTTGATGGTAGGTCTATGAGACAAAAAGTTGTCCCATGATTTGATAAGGGATAAAAAATTTGGTTTTTGTCCAGTCCCTCACACTCTTTTTTGTCTAGTCCCAGCATCATTTTTCAAATCAAATAACAAATAAAATTTTTTATGCTGTTCAGTCCCTTTTTTTCAAATCAAGCACCCATTGTTCACTCGTCACTTCCCTTATTCTTCCTGTTTATATTTTTTATTCCTTCTCCTTGTATCCCCCACCCAATTCCCTTTAATACCCTCATTGTCTTTGTTAGATTGCATCCCTTTTTTCCAAAGAATTATGCATACTTCCTGTGGAAGAGTCTGTATATATATTAATTATCTAGTGTATAAATTGATCTCTCTCTTTCTACTAATTATTATATAATGTGGAAAACAAAATGATAATATCAAACACTAAATTAATTATATTGAATAAAATGACCATCCTCAGTAAAGTATAGAGCGGGAGTTGCTTCATATTTTTTTTTTAATTGTGTTATTGGAATAAAGTACCAATCATCATAAATAGTTACTAATCTCTATCGTAGGATCTAGACGATATTTAAGGGTTGTCCCTTCCCAATTAGGTTTTCTCCATACGCAAGAGTCAGAAGTCGAACATCTGACCACTCGCTTAAGGGGCTTGAGACCGTTACCACTTGAAACTGCATATTGGTAGTTGGAGTGTTCAAGGGTCAGTTTGGTTAGGATTTGCACGAGAATCAAAACCGAACCAACCAAAATCAACTGGTTCGGTTCGATTTAAATTTGCAAGTTTTTTGTCAGGAAATCAGAATCAAACCAAACCATTCAAGAATAGGTTAGTTCAGGTCGGTTCAGGCCCAAAAAATATTAAATCTTAAAATATACATAAATATTAAAACTATAAAATATTAAAATATAATAAATATTTAAATATATAAAAATATTAAAAGTATATTAATTGGTTTGGTTCTGTTCTAGAATCCTTGAATCCGAGAACCGAACCAATTACCATCGGGTTTGGTTTGGTTCAGTTCGGGTCCCAACACACAAAAAAAGTGGACCAATTTAAGTTGTTCAGTTAGGATTCTCATGTTCATCATATCGATCCGAACCAACGAACAACCCTAATTGGTAGTAGTTACTTCATCTTATTTACTTTTTCCAATGGTCGGGCTGAAAATCAATAAAAACAATATATGCTCTATATATGGTATTTGTTGAGTCACCGGCAAGTGTACCGGGTCGTCGCAAGTAATAAAATAAACACGGTAAGAATTTACCGAGGTCGAACACAAGGATTGGGCTACCAATTCTACCAATTCGCGGGAAAGTAGATACGTTGGTCAAGCGAGGCGAGTGGTTGAGGGAGAGAAAATAGGATCGAAATTCAATTAACAAATCTAATAAAACTAAGCTATTAAAATCTGAAATTAAAATGTCCAAGGTCACAAATCCACCTACCCAATCATGCATACCCAAGTGATGATGAATTCCTCCCTAAGTTCAATTACAATGTCAACCAGGACCCCCAAATTCTCCTAAATCCACTGTCGTGCTCATTAGGACGTATTCAATGATTGAGTTAATTACTTACTAGGTCTCATAACCCTAATCATCAAACTCTATTAATTCTTGTTCCCTATAAGGTTGCACCGATCTCCTACTCACTCTCGTGCAATATTCGACTGATGATCCCAATTCAAGTTCTAAAACGCAAATTGCCTCCTAAGCCTTATCACATTTAACTAGTTAATCACGCATGCATATGATCAACACAATCAAATCAGAATTGGAAAACATTAATTGAGAAAAGTGAGAAAGATATACATCACATCGAATCTACACCGCCATGGGTGGCTTCATTGTTCCCTCAGACGAGGGGATTAGTTCCTCATGCTCATAGACAAGCAATCAGACATCACCACCATAGTAAATAAGAAAAAGAAAAGAGGAGACGCAGCTCCAGAAACAAGGATTCGGCCTAAACTAATCTAAACAAGTGGAAAAACTACTAGGATTCGGATCTCCCTTCTTCTGATCTGAAACAGCAATATATAGAGTTCTGATTTTGCGCTTGCTCGCGAGGCGAACATTAAAATTGGCGCGCATTCAAATTGGACTCTCGCGAGGCGAGAATACTCTCGCGGGTCGAATTTTAGTTTTGGTTCCATCCTGAGTTTGAATGATCGCGAGGCGAACTGTGATTGGCGAGGCGAGACCGAAAGGATGACTTCTCTGGCACAGTCAGGCCTTCAGGTTCGCGAGGCGAGCTGGTGACTCGCAAGGCGACACAGAATTGATGACTGTTGCTGCTTTGCTGATCTTCAGGCTCGCGAGGCGAGCATCCACTCGCTGGGCGAGTATCTCCAGGTTTGCTTTTTCCACTGTTTTTCTTCATTCCCTTGACTCTCAGAGCTTCACTTCTAACCTGAAACAATAAAAAGAAATAAAAAGCGTAATTCTATTCAAAATAAACTAAAAACTACTAAAAATACATAAAACGAGTCAAAGTCTAACTTAGGAACAAAACAAGGCCAAATTTGGGCGAAAACGAGATTGAACTCGAATAATTAGCACAGAAACCACAGTCCATCTAGTTATAAAACTAGATAAGCCAGAGGCTTTTCAAAACACCCCAAACTTAAACCTTGCTTGTCCCCAAGCAAGCTAAAACTCAAAAAGGACTCAAGACTTGGCAAGCTTAAGGGATTCAATCGATTTCGCACAAATTTTATGCAATCTTAACAAAACAGTTTTTTTCCTTCAATGATTTCCCCCCTTGCATCGATGTAATCCCCACATTCAGTTACTTTAAACAGTTGAGAACTTCATCATTCATGCATTCATTAATCTAAGTTGAGGATCAGAGTCACACATAAAAGGAAGACCACCAATTTCAAACAATTACCTTCCTCACAAGGGTATGTAAAATTTCACTCATTCGCTCAAATTCGTCTAGGCTATCAACTTTTCACTCAATTTCACATATCAAGAGCACTTCCCATGAATTTGATTTTCATCTCAAAAATAGTTCCCACGAAAACATGCATGCAACATCAAAAGGTCTTTTAAAGGTTGTAATGGGGCCTAGCTAAGGGTAGGATATTCAAGGATACTAGGCTTAAGTCCCTAGGAACTAAGAGAGCATGATCATTTGACACATATTCCACTCAAATTCCTTTTTTCATTTTTCTTTTTGCCTCGGGTGACTACAGCTTTTCCCTTGCTACTTTTTCTGTTTTGCCCATTTTCTTTTGGCAATTTTTTTCTTTCTCTTTTTTTTTTATTGCCTTGGGTTTCAACCTTTATTTTTCTTTTTCTCAACCCAAAATGACGTATCACCTTGTAGCCACCCCAAACTTAGTTTCTCACAACCCTTCTCTTGCTCAGTCTCCATGCTCTCCTAATCCTAAGATTGGGTTAACATGGTTTTTCCAGATTTTGGCTTATAAAATAAGGTCATCAAGAAACAATAGGCTAATTAGGCTCAATGTGGCTAACTAGGGAACATGCATTAGGGATGGTTCTTTTCAGGTCAAGTAGCTATTCGAAGAAAATTGCCTAAATCATTTGATGCAACACATAAACATGCAAACCATGAAGAGGTTCAAGCAAATTCGGGAAAGTGCAACTTAAAAGTGATTCACACAATCAAAAACAAAATTGGAGGCTCAAATCCTCACCTGGACATTTTTGCAAATTGTTTGACCGAGATACAATTCCTAGTGTGTGCACCCCCTCACCCTAAATTTGTCATAAATCAAGCAATCACAATAAAGTTCTCAAAGTTCAATTTTCAATTTTTCACATGGGGATCAATTTTTCTATTTTCAGAACCTAGGGGGAAATCATCGATGGTCAAAATAATTCATGCAATCAATCTATGCTAAATTTAATTAAGATCCAACAAGCTTGCCAACACATATTCATACACAACACTCTTGATCTTCTCAAATTATTCAAGAGCGACAAACAAAAACAAAAACAAAAACAAAAACAAAAGCAAAAGTGAGGAAAGGAGAGGGTGCTCCCTGATCAAGTTTCCATGGTTGCCTCCTCATCCAATTGGTCTCACTGGCTCCCTTCTGTTGCATAGCATCCTGGAAGAACTCCTGCAAATTAAAACTTAATTGCAGATTCGCGAGGCGAGAGATAACTCGCGAGGTGAATCTGGAAAATTGTTATTCACACTTTCCAGAATAGCGAGGCGAGTAGTATATCGCGAGGCGAATCTGGAATTTCAACAGATGATGATGCCCAGAATAGCGAGGTGAAAGTATACCTCGCGACGTGAGACAGAAGCATGAGCAAACCTCTGATATTCAGGGCTTCTGTCTCGCGTGGCCACTGTGGATTCGCGTGGCGAATCAAGCTTTTTTTTTTTTTTAATATATATATGAAAATGACAGAAACTAAAAATAAAGGATACCTAGCTTGGGTTGCCTCCCAATCAGCGCTTCTTTAACGTCACTAGCTTGACTTAATAAGAAGCATCCACCTGGATCCCATAGCCTGTGGCACAAGGGCCAAGAGACGCTCATCATGTGAGGTCCTCCACCCGGATCCCATGGTTTGTGAAGTGGCCCTTGCAGAAGCAACACGACTCTATCCGTAATTCCACATGGCCCGTAAGTGAAAACTCCATTGACCTCTGTAATTATGAACTCACTTCCTCTCGGGTCAAATGGTGTTTTCTCGAGGAAGTATGCCAGACAAGTGGGAGGGTCTAACTTACCAGTGTCCACACATGCATGTAAGCCAACATATTTATCTAATGCAGCAATTTCAGGTTGCTTGGCAAGCATGGTGGAGTCCACTACCACTTTATCTTCATTTTGAACTCTACCCCCTTGATCCGGTGCCTTGTCACTTGTCAACTCCTCTTTCTCCGGTTGCTCTTCCTCAACATGTGGTAGTTCTTCCTCAACTTCCTGAGAACTAGTTGCATCCCTGTTAGATCCCAACACCCCATTGCTTCTAGTTGTTATGGCATCGCATTGGTTCTTAGGGTTGTCCTCGGTATCACCTGGGAAAGTGCCTGGGAGACGCTCATTTAGTTGCTTTGTGAGTTGAGCAACCTGTGTCTCTAGATTCTGAATTGACGACCCTGTTTGAGTTACCAACTTATCAATGGATGTGCTTGTATAGATTGCCAACTTCTCAATTGCCGCATTCGCCTTCTCAAGAGCCAACTCCCAAGGTTGTCTTCCATCATCCTGTTGAGGTTGTTGTTGCCAATTCTGTGGAGGTTGTGGTTGCCAAGCTAGACCATCGCCAGCATTACTCCAAGCGAAACCCGGATGGTCTCTCCTCATATAACCCCAATACTGATTCTGACTCTGATAGTTGTTCTGGGGCACGCTGTCATAGAAATTATGGCATGAGTCCACATATTCTTGAGAGAAGTAGAACAAACATCTTGAGTGTCATGGTCTCCATTACAATTTTCGCAACCTAGAAGCATTCCCTCATGTACCTCGCATACAAAACAAGGCAAGACCAAGTGGAATCAAAGAAGTAGAGAGGGATAATAGTAAATAAAAATAAAAATAAAAATAAAAATAAAATAAAAAATAAAAAATAAAAAATAAAAAAATAACTTAACCAAATAATCAAACTTCCCTAAAAATTAGGAAAATTGGTTGTGCCATTCCCCGGCAACGGCGCCAAAAACTTGTTGAGTCACCGGCAAGTGTACCGGGTCGTCGCAAGTAATAAAATAAACACGGTAAGAATTTACCGAGGTCGAACACAAGGATTGGGCTACCAATTCTACCAATTCGCGGGAAATTAGATACGTTGGTCAAGCGAGGCGAGTGGTTGAGGGAGAGAAAATAGGATCGAAATTCAATTAACAAATCTAATAAAACTAAGCTATTAAAATCTAAAATTAAAATGTCCAAGGTCACAAATCCACCTACCCAATCATGCATACCCAAGTGATGATGAATTCCTCCCTAAGTTCAATTACAATGTCAACCAGGACCCCCAAATTCTCCTAAATCCACTGTCGTGCTCATTAGGACGTATTCAATGATTGAGTTAATTACTTACGAGGTCTCATAACCCTAATCATCAAACTCTATTAATTCTTGTTCCCTATAAGGTTGCACCGATCTCCTACTCACTCTCGTGCAATATTCGACCAATGATCCCAATTCAAGTTCTAAAACGCATATTGCCTCCTAAGCCTCATCACGTTTAACTAGTTAATCACACATGCATATGATCAACACAATCAAATCAGAATTGGAAAACATTAATTGAGAAAAGTGAGAAAGATATACATCACATCGAATCTACACCGCCATGGGTGGCTTCATTGTTCCCTCAGACGAGGGGATTAGTTCCTCATGCTCATAGACAAGCAATCAGACATCACCACCATAATAAATAAGAAAAACAAAATAGGAGACGCAGCTCCAGAAACAAGGATTCGGCCTAAACTAATCTAAACAAGTGGAAAAACTACTAGGATTCGGATCTCCCTTCTTCTGATCTGAAACAGCAATATATAGAGTTCTGATTCTGCGCTCGCTCGTGAGGCGAACATTAAAATTGGCGCACATTCAAATTGGACTCTCGCGAGGCGAGAATACTCTCCTGGGCCGAATTTGAGTTTTGGCTCCATCCTGAGTTTGAATGATCGCGAGGCGAACTATGATTGGCGAGGCGAGACCGAAAGGATGACATCTCTGGCACAGTTAGGCCTTCAGGTTCGCGAGTCGATCTGGTGACTCGCGAGGCGAGACAAAATTGATGATTGTTGCTGCTTTGCTGATCTTCAGGCTCGCGAGGCGAGCATCCACTCGCGGGGCGAGTATCTCCAGGTTTACTTTTTCCACTGTTTTTCTTCATTCCCTTGACTCTCAGAGCTTCACTTCTAACCTGAAACAATAAAAAGAAACAAAAAGTGTAATTCTATTCAAAATAAACTAAACACTACTAAAAATACATAAAACGAGTCAAAGTCTAACTTAGGAACAAAACAAGGCCAAATTTGGGCGAAAACGAGATTGAACTCGAATAATTAGCACATAAACCACAGTCCATCTAGTTATAAAACTAGATAAGCCAGAGGCTTATCAGTATTTTCGTTAGAGTTTAATTTTTATGTATGGTCAATGTAAAGAATTTTTACACTGACATCCGATAATATCTAGTCAAATCAACATTATTGTCATTTCTGTCTCTTAATTATTTAAATAAAAGCACATATGTCAAAATGTTAGTGGATGTCAATGTAAAACTTTTTACACTGACAATATATACTACTTTAATCCTTTATTAATCACGGATAAAAAAACTAATTATTATTCTACAAAAGAATTTAAAATTCATCTATCACTGTCATATCTTCTGTTAAAATTCAATAAAAGATTATTGTTTCTCTCTCTTCCCTCTCACCCTACTCTCCATTCCACAAATTTTTTCGTCGAGTTCCACCATTTTTTGGCAACTAAGCTAAACTACCATATCACTCCTCTCACATGTGCTTGATCGGAAAAAAAGGTGGAAGAAAAAAGAAGAGATCGTTTTTTTATTATACTTTAACGGAAGTTTGGACGGTGTTAATTAACGGGGTGAATGGGTAACAATGTTAACGTATGCAAACATAAAAGACTAACTTGACAAAAATAAAACATAGGAGATCATATTAAACAAAATAATTAAGACAAATGATGAAAAGACCAATTTCCCAATTATTTTAAAGAATATCACTTTATTAGTAAAAAAAAATTAATATTTTAAATATAATTTACTTTTTTTTTACGAATAAAATATAATTAACTGATTAAATGAATTCTTATCTAACAATAATAACAATATGAAATACAACTCATAATTAATAAACACTGTTAATAACATCCTTAATTAATTTCCCTTGTTTTGGTAATAAGTTAAAAAAAAAAGGTAATATTTTGAAAAGCTATAGATCCCCACACATGAAAAATCTTCCTTTAAATTTCAAAATCTAATTTTTATTTAAAAAATTGGGATCCAAACCATGTTCTTAGCTCCAAACCCTCACTATAAATATATCTTATTTCACTAGGCTTTCTCACCACAGACACACACTCTCTCTCTTCCTTTCCTTTTGATACAACATAATCATCTTCTAGCTAGACGGCTAGAGCTAGCATCGTTTTCATCGTGTCCCTAATACCATCTCCAACCCCACCCTTGCTCATAGAAATGGCGTCAAATGCTCCAGTCTCAAACTGAGAGCAGTACTGGCAGTTCTGGTGTTAGTGAAAAGAATAACACCATCAATAACCCTCCTCCTCCTTCTCCTTCTTCTTTTCCCAATCCTCCTCGTGCTTTTACATTAGTGATTTTATATTTTTAACATTTGCCTTTGGTTCCTCATCTTCTATTACATTGCTTTTACTCTCTTACCTATTTCAAAACTATAAAAATATTCAGAGCAAATAACGAATCAATGTTAGTCACATGGAGCTCAAGACCTATTTTCTAAACTATCTTAGCAATAGCAAGGTAGGCAACTATTGTTAAAAAAAATTTCAAGTTAAACATCTGGTTCAACTACTAAAGACAAAAAATGCATAAAAGAATCAAACTATATCATATTGATCAAGTAGGTAGCTATAAAGAAAAGTAATTAAAATATACAAATACATAGGCCAATAGGCAGGTATAAACAAATCAGTCAATTAATATCCAAATAGGCAAGTTAATTTTCCTTTGCTAACAAACAATATTATTCAAACACCTCTCTCCAATTTCCTTCCTCTCCAAAAGTTTTTACCAAAATTGTAATATATAATTGTAATGGTGACACCCTCTAACTTGCATATATTTATAAAGCAATAACAAAAAGAAATAAAATAAAAACATGCATATTATTTATTATAAAATTATAAACCATAGGTAGAAAGTACCACATTATAACAAACTTCTTAACGCGGAAATAAAAACATAACATGAAAGATAAACCCAACCCCGATGTCATGTTACAGAGCTGGTATAACCAAAGATCTGGAAACATCACGGATAAACAACATTACTAAGAAATCCTAAACTACGAGTAGCGGCTCCTCAGAGTCACTCCTCAACAGGCTGCTCACCGTCCTCTGCATAAAATAAAGGTACATGCAAAGCAAACAACAAAAGACGGGGAGTAAGAAACATGTATAAAACATAATAGCATGGAAGCAGTTAGCAAGATGAGCATACATCATAACAATAGCATGTTATCACAAGTCAACATACACAACACATTTATATTATATATAACAATCCAATCAATGTATGCTATGCGGTACAACACTACTCCACTACTCCATTATGCATGTGGATCCAATCTACCTCAAGAAGTCAACTTCGGAGTTACATATCCACATTGGCCAATAAGAACCAATGCCAGCAGTTCACCAAACCATGGGTGAACCCCTTGGATAGCCGACACACCTTGCTATCGGATGCGCCACCACGGGTGTACATGATTGGCCTTACTCTCGGACGACCTCCCCTGTGTTGAACATCCCCCATTAACATCTCCAATGCATGAATGCGTGAGGAACAATCAACACACAATCAGTTATGCCTCCCCACCCACTCCCAACACACCTAATTGTTCTACCACAACCACCAAGGGCTAACTCGATCACATCAAGGCTTGCACCTTTACCATCGCCTTTTAGGTAAAACAACGTTGGTGGAAATGAAACACATAGGAATGGTTTCCTAGTGCGTTACCATCCTTACTTGAGGCAGGAAACCATGCCAATTGGTCATGTGCCTCGTGTTGGTGTTGTTGGTCATGGTTCTTCTTCTTCTCCTCCAGAGAAAAGGACCATAAATCATATATCCCAGTTAGACCCTAGCTAGGACTTCTTTCCCAATTGGAGAGACAACCTTACTGACAAATGGGAAATGGTAAAAATGTAGCCGATGTGGGAGGATATGGTGTTGGTTCTTTTTTGGGTCTGGAGTTAACAAGACTTATGCTAAGACCCCAATTCCTTATAACCCTGCTACTTTTGATGAGCTAGCTCAAGCAATTCCTTTGAGAGATGGGGCAAATGTAGGAGGCTTTGGTGGTGGTGCTGGCATATTTCTAGAGGCTTCTGTTGGCAGTGATGAACCACCACTTGTTGATCCGTATGTGGAATCCACATATGGATCAACAAGTGGTCTGTATATGGATCAAATTGGTTCCATAACTTTTATTTGTGGCAGTGTGTGTGTATGTGTGGTGTGTACACACACACACACACACATATATATGGCAACTCAAGTGAGAGTGATGTCTTAATGTAACAGTGAGAGGAGCAAATCTGGGCTATTAAACCATGCATGGATGGTCAGGATTACTAGTTGGTTGTCATATGATCACTTAAAAAAGTCACATGACTTTATGTTCTAATCTTGACCATCCATATATGGTCCAAAGATCAAAATTTACTCCACTCATCTCTCGTAATAACACACTCCTCTCACTTGAGTTGCTCCATATATATATATATATATATATATATATATATATATATATATATATATATATATGTAACACCCCCCCTCGGGCATTACTATATGAACACATGCGAAAATAAATAAAAAAGAATTTTGCTGGTTGCTTTCAGAAAATTATTTTATTTGAAGTAAAAAATCTGGGAGTAAAACAATTTCTCCTAAATACTTCGATACATAACATAGTCATCACAATAGTAAAAATAAAACATTGTATTCACACAAGAATTTTAAACCATATAAAGGTTTTCAACACACCTACACATACTTTCTCAAAACATACCACCCAAAGAAAATCCTAAGCTGGTCGCTCTACAAGACACTCACTGATAAGATCTCGTGATCACCTTTATGATCACGCATCTCTTCCCACAATCCGAACTTAAGTCTCCAAGTGACTTAAGGAATTCTTCTGTAACATCTGCTTTGTGTACCAAGGTAAAATAGCAAAGACTGAAGTATTGGGAAATACCAGCATAATTTCCCTCCTCTGTGAACTCAAAAATAGGCACTAAGCGGAAGCGTAAAAATAAGTGTAATAACACCGAACAATTTTTAGTGTGGAAAAACCTCCTCAATGTGAGCAAGGAAAAAACCACGGGACCCGTAGGCCGCTTAAACTTCTACTATAACAATAATGGGAATACAAAAATACAAGAATATTGTATCCTCAATTTGTGGATAACCCTCTCACAAATTGGCTCACTATTTTTCTCTCTGAGAAAAGTCTCTCTAAGGATCTCTCTATTTTTCTCTCACTCTCTCTCTATTATCTCTCACTTTTCTTAGTGAGGATTGGTGTGTTTAGTTAGCACCCCTTAAGCTTCTTTATATAGGCTTAAGGGGGCTCTCCAAGTTAGCTCCCATACAATGTGGGACTTGCTTTGACTGAAATTTCCAACAAATCTCCCCCTTCAGCCAAAGGGAAAATATCCTTGAATCAGTTTGGGGTTGATGCTAAGCCTGCAACTTCTTTACAGACTTCTATCTTTTCTTTCGGTAGAGCTTTTGTCATCATATCCGCACCGTTATCTTTTGTGTGTATTTTCTCAATCTGCAGCAGTTTACTTTCCAACACATCACGGATCCAATGATACCTTATGTCGATATGTTTCGACCTTGAATGAAGTGTCGAGTTCTTACTGAGATGAGTTGCGCTCTGACTGTCGCAATAGATAATATAACTTTCCTGATACTGTCCTAACTCTTGTAGGAACTTCTTCATCCACAAGATCTCTTTGCAACCTTCGGTGATTGCGATGAATTCTGCTTCTGTAGTGCTTAAAGCAATGCACTTTTGTAGTCTTGACTGCCATGAGATATCTCCCCCTGCAAAAGTAATTAGATATCCTGATGTAGACTTTCTTGAATCCACATCTCCTGCCATATCTACATTTGAATACCCAAGAAGCTTTAAATTTCCATTGCCAAAACACAAGAAGCTTTTGGCAGTTCCTCTCAGATATCGTAGTATCCATTTCACTGCATTCCAGTGTTCCTTTCCTGGATTTGATAGGAATCTACTCACAACTCCGACAGCATAAGCAATGTCTGGTCTTGTCTGGAGACCATTGCATACATAAGACTACCCACTGCAGAAGAATAGGGCACCTTGTTCATTTCTTCTTTTTCTTCTTCATTCCCTGGACATTGCGTCTTACTCAGTTTGAGATGACCAGGTAATGGAACATGCACAGGTTTGGCATTATGCATGTTGAACCTTTCAAGAACTTTCTGGATATAGTCTTCTTGTGACATCCACAACATCTTTCTAGAACGATCTCTAGTTATCTTCATTCCAAGAATCTTCTTCACTGCACCCAGATCTTTCATGGCAAAAGACTTTCTCAATGCCTTCTTGAGAGCAGCTATTTCTGTCTTATCTTTCCCAATAATTAGCATATCATCAACATACAACAGAAGTATGATGGATTGACCATTCTCATGGTTCTTCACAAACACACAATGGTCTGCGGAGGTCTTCTTAAAATTGTGTTGGGTCATGAAGAGATCAAACTTCTTGTACCATTGCCTTGGAGCTTGCTTCAGATCGTAGAGGCTTTTCTTCAGACGACACACTAGGTGTTCCTTGCCTGGTTCTGCAAAACCTTCTGGTTGCTCCATATAGATTTCCTCCTCTAGGTCTCCATGTAGGAATGCTGTTTTCACATCAAGTTGTTCAATCTCTAAGTCTAATTTTGCAGCTAGACCGAGAATTGCTCTAATAGATGTCATCTTCACCACTGGTGGGAAGATTTCTTCGAAATCTATGCCTTTCTTTTGGTTGCACCCCTTTACAACAATTCTTGCTTTGTACCTGGGGTTTGGGTTGTTCTCTTCCGTCTTGATCTTGAACACCCATTTGTTTTTCAACGTCTTTCGTCCATCTGGTAATCTCACCAGGTCATACGTCTGATTCTCTTTTAAGGACTTCATTTCTTCTTCCATGGCTTGCAACCATTTCTCATTATCATTCATCTCAATTGCTTCTATGAAGCTTTGAGGTTCTCCTTCATCAGTTAGATTGACATATTCATCTGAATAATATCTTCTTGATGGTTGTCTGACTCTTCTGAATCATCTTACTTGAGATTCTTCTTCTGTCTCATCAATCTCCATCATCTGATCCTGACTTTGTTCTATCTGGTCAGGTTGTTCCATTTGATCAGATTGTTCCTCCTGATCATGTTCATCATTCCTTTGAGGATTCTCTCCCCCTGAATTGTTTATCACAACAGGACCTGAATCAGAAATCACTTTGTGCTTTGGCTTCTCAGATTGCTTAATGTCTTGGATCGTTTGATCTTCAAAGAACACCACATCCCTACTTCGAACAATCTTCTTGTGTGCAGGATCCCATAATCTGAAACCAAGTTCATCTCTTGGTGAACCAAGGTATATGCATTCCTTCGTCTTTGCATCTAGCTTTGCTCTTTCATCTTTAGGAATGTGGACAAATGCCCTACACCCAAAGACTCTCAAGTGACCATAAGAGGCTTTCTTTCCAGTCCATACTTCATCAGGAATCTCTCCATTTAAAGGTCTTGAAGGAGACAGATTTATCAGATCAACTGCAGTTTTCACTGCTTCGCCCCAAAATGATTTGGGAAGTTTTGCTTGAGAAAGCATGCTTCTGACTTTCTCTGCGATCGTTCTGTTCATCCTTTCAGCTACTCCATTCATCTGAGGTGTCTTGGGAGGAACTTTCTCATGTCTTATCCCATGAGTTTTACAATATGTCTCAAACAGACCTATGTACTCTCCGCCATTATCACTTCTCAAGCATTTCATTTTTCTTTCAGATGCTCGTTCTACAGAAGCATGAAACTCCTTGAAAGCTTGAAGAACTTGATCTTTCGTCTTCAATGGATACACCCACACCTTCCTAGAGTGATCATCAATGAAGGTAACAAAGTATTGAGCACCACCAACAGACCTTTCAGACGTTGAGCAAACATTTGAATGAACAAGATCCAGAATATGCTTTCTTCTTCTTGCATCATCTGATCTTTTAAAAGATACTGTGTTGTTTGCCTGCTAGACAGTCTTCACAGAATTCAAGTGGCTGCCCTTTTATGTTTGGGAGATGATCGTTTGCAAGGATCTCCAGACCCTTCTCACTCAAGTGACTCAGTCGTCTATGCCACAGTTCTTTGGTTGCATCTTGAGCAACATTCGTCTCCCCCTTGCATATCTTTCCCTGCATAACATGTACAGAGAGCCTTCCTTTCTGCCGCGAACAATAATCATGCTTCCTTGGCTGAGTTTCCATCTGCCGCTACCAAATTGGTTTATCATCCCGGCTTCATCTAGCTTTCCCACTGAGATAAGGTTCAGACGCATCTCGGGTACATGTCTGACCCCTTTCAGCACAAGCTTGTTTCCATTCTTAGTCATCAAAGTTACTTCGCCAATACCGACGATTTTACTTGTGACATGGTTTCCCATCTTCACCGTACCAAATTCTCCTTTTTGGTATGATGAGAAGAATTATTCATGAGGTGTGATGTGGAAGGATGCTCCTGAGTCAATTATCCATATGCAATCATCTGATGTAACATTTAGATAATTTTCTTCTTCGACAAGAAATATATTCTCATCATTCGAGTCCACTGTAGTAGTTGTTCCATCTTCTTTCTTCTTCTTCAGGTCAATCTGGTTAGGGTGGACTGTTCCAGCTTGTTGGTCTCTTTTCAAGAATCTACACTCAGGCTTTACGTGTCCTGGTTTGCCACAGTAATAACAATTTAGTCTGGTTCGAGATTTGGACTTACCTTGTGATTTTCCATGACATCCTTTTCCACGATTTTTACTCCTTCCTCTATTTTCAACAACATTGGCTTCAAACTTATTGTTCAAACCTCTTTCCCTCCGTCTTGACTCTTCATTTAGAAAACAGTCTGTAATAGAATCCATGCTAAGCTTTCCGTCTGGAGCAGAGTTGCTGAGAGTGACAACTAGAGTGTCCCAACTCTCAGGTAGAGAACTGAGGAGTAGAAGAGTTTGCAACTCATCATCAACACTCATGCCTGCCTTTGTTAATTGATTAGCAATGCCTTTGAAAGTGTTCAGATGTTCGATCATATTTTGACCGTTCATGTACTCCAACTTTACCAATCGTCTGACAAGGTGGGCTTTGTTGCTGGGCGTCTTCTTTAATCAAGGATTCAAGTTTTGTCCACAACTCATACGCTTTTGTATAAGTTGATACATACTCAAACAAGCTTCGATCAATATATTTCCGGATCATAGCCACTGCTTTCCGATTCGGAAGCTCCCAATCTTTGTCAGTCTTTACATCCGGCATATCCTTCGGCATATCCTTCTGGGTAATTGGCAAATACAAATCTTTACAGTATAGATGATCTTCCATCATCGGCTTCCAATAGGAGTAGTTATCTGCAGTTAGCTTGAACATGTCTCCATCATGAGTGACATCTCCCTCCATCTTGAGTTACACAGGTCAATAGCTCCTCCAACCAAGTGGGTTTTGATAAAAATAACACTATATGTGAATAGTGTCGTATAGGTGACTTGTACTGAATGCTGAAAATTACTGTAGTTTGTGAACAATACGTACCGAGGAAGTTCCCAAGAAAGAGAGGTGGGTCAATAGACACACTTAAATACCAAGTCTTTCCTAGCCAAAACTTTCCTAGGCATGCACTTTCACACTACCACACTTTATTTCCCACAACAAGAATAATTCTTTTCTGATGTGGAAGATCAGACAATGTTGCAGCCACAGAGCATACTAAGAATTTTTTTATAAATCCGGCACCTAGTATTCCAGAGCTCTGAGATCTCTGATACCACTGTTGGGAAATACCAGCATAATTTCCCTCCTCTGTGAACTCAAAAATAGGCACTAAGCGGAAGCATAAAAATAAGTGTAATAACACCGAACAATTTTTAGCATGGAAAAACCTCCTCAATGTGAGCAAGGAAAAAACCACGGGACCCGTAGGCCGCTTAAACTTTCACTATAACAATAACAGGTATACAAAAATACAAGAATATTGTATCCTCAATTTGTGGATAACCCTCTCACAAATTGGCTCACTATTTTTCTCTCTGAGAAAACTCTCTCTAAGGATCTCTCTATTTTTCTCTCACTCTCTCTTGTGAGGCTCTCTCTCTATTATCTCTCACTCTTCGTAGTGAGGATTGGTGTGTTTAGTTAGGACCCCTTAAGCTTCTCTATATAGGCTTAAGGAGGCTCTCCAAGTTAGCTCCCATAAAATGTGGGAATTGCTTTGGCTGAAATTTCCAACATGAAGAACATGTATATGCATGGGTGAGTTCCAATATATGGATTTTAAAATGATAACCATATGAACGACACACAAATAACATTTAACATGTATATTCAACAATAAACATTCTATTTATCAAATGGGTTTCATACCCGACAATCTTCATTGTTTTAAAAACCATGACACTTCAATATTCCTCATCTAACTTTTGTACTAATCTCCGGAGCTCCAACCAACAAATAAATGAGCTGATCAGGCTCTCATTTCCTTATAAGACAGAATATAAACGTTGCCAGATAAGGCAAGTTTCAAATTATTTGGCCTGTCAAGGTTGAGTTCCAACTATTTAAGTTAATAACTCGGTAGGATACGAGCTCCAACCATCATCGTAAGTAGTTCACAGGAACATCCAACGATAGTCGTAATTAACTCGGAATATAAAATATGAGTAATATATGAGCTCCTGAAATAGTCGTAATTAGTCCGGCCATTCCTAGACCCCCATTCATTTCGCCCAAAGGTGAAATGTATCCCATAACATGGATACCTTCCAAGGTACCATGCATAAAACCTTTAGGCACATTTGCCACAATAAAATGAAAAATGCATGTAAAACGTTTTGTTCACGTAATTTTCTTTGTGTTCATTCTTTCCTTGTCGAGGCTCAAAGGCTCACGACCAAACCAAGGTTTAAACGTTTAAGTTTAACAACCATTCCCATAACAAGGACTCCAAGTCTATAAAGGTGCAAATCACAAAATCTAGATCCTTGCACCAGATTTAGATTCATAGATTTTAGCACCCAAAAATCAATATATTATAGGACATCTAGCCAATAACTTAACATTTCGGACCCCAGGTCCATGTCATAGAACCCTAGACACCGACATCTCGGTATCTAGGTTTGTCTTTTAATTTAACAACATTTTCGCTCTGTGAAACACAAATCCAAAAAAAAAAAATTCCTTAACTTATCCAAGTTGTCGGAAACAACCCATTGTATAAAAATATTTTACAGAAAATCCGTGTACGTTGAAAATTCATTTTACAAAATCATCAAAATCACTTAAAATTCATTTTCTTTCATAAAATCAATATTTTGAACCTGAAAATATTGCTTTGAAACAAATTCTCTATTTTAACTAATATTACAGTTTTTAATAATACTACCGTAAATGTTATTGGAATTGTCCGACGTTTGATGTTGTAAAAACGTTATAAGTCCAAAAATGACTTTTCTTGTAAAATAATTTTTCCAACACTATAATAAAATTATTTTTGAAACTTTTTCTCTTAAAACAACATTTTCTAATATTTAGAATTTTCTTACGTATAAATTAACAGTGCAAAAATATTTTCATTGTTACGTCCTCGCTATGATTCATAAAACACTCTTACACTGTTAAATCATTAAAATAATATTATTTTCAACTTTTTCTCATTTTCAACCAACTAAAATACTTAAGTAATATTATATTATTATTTCTCATCAATTAAAACTCATTATCCAGTAAAAAGTTTATTCAATGCTTTTAACCTCATTATTAATTGAGCACTGACCATTGTCAGGCTTTTCAATCCACAAATCACATCAATAACAATCATGTCAAGCTTCCGATTTCCGCAAAACATGTACACGATGCACACAACTATTGATCCTTCAACAAAACAAAAAAAATAATTATCAATCAAACACTAAATACACATATACTCATATATGATAGGTTCGGCCATAAGGTGTTTGGATGGTTAAAAATATCTAAAATTCCAAAGCTTGTGGAGTAGTGATCCTTGATCACTTAAAACCCTAAACTAATGATTAACTTACAAAGGTTGAAATAAAATACTCCAACCCTTCAAAACCCTAGTTTCGGCCATGGCTAGATAAATTAACTAGAGATCCCAAAATTTCACATATTCTTAGATCCATAACCTTAGGGTAGTGTAAAGTTAAGACAAATTATCATAAGTTGAAAAATGAAACAAAATCTTTCAACTCTTCAAAATATAATTTCGGCCATGAACAAAATAATGACTTAGAGGTTTGATTTTGATTCAACAACCATGGATTCAGTATATATATGAATTATAAGATTGAATCAAGCAAGACTAGTAAAAAAAAAAATGAACAAAGTCCTCCCCCTACAATAACTAGGGTTCGGCCTCAACAAGATCAATAGGCACGAAATTTTGGTTTGATGTATCCTCTTGGATCTTGAATATAGAGAGGATAATAAGATCATAGAAATTGGTTTCACTTTAAAAGGATTTTTCTATGATTTTCTATGAATTTTCAAAGTTCTAGATATCTAGGAATTTAAAAATAGGATCAAGACTTCAAATCACAAAAATGAATGAAGAACATGATGATGATTGAGTGAGAGAATCATGCTATGCCTCTTGGAATTGAAAAATAAGCAAGGAATCATGTAGTTGCTTTACAAAAATGGCTTATGGAACTTAGAGAATTTTGAGAGAAAATGAAGAACAAAGCAAAGAAAGAAGATGATGACTTACTAAAATGGATGGAATGGCCTAATGTGGTGTGTTGGCCGTGGGTTTTGGGGGGACTAAAGGGTCCAAATTGTTTGTCATTTAAGGACAAAGGTGTAATTTCACTTAGGGCAATTTTGTGATTAAGTAAAGACTTAAGGTCATTTTGGTAATTTCATGCCTAAAGCAATCATGAAAATTTTGTGGTTGAGGTTGAAGGAGAGGTGGCTGATTTGTGTCCACAAATTGTGGGGCAAACTTGTCATTTCAATGAAAGTTCAAGGGTAAAATAGTCCAAGGGCAAAATGGTCTTTACACTAATTTAAAGAAATATCTAGATTTTTTTTGTTAAAAGCAATCATGGCATGGTGACTCATCCATATGACTCACCACCCTAGTTGACACTGTATCTCAGTATCCGATGTCGGGTTTTGTCTCTGCACGTCCGTTCTCGACTCCGTCGATTACCCGATTTAGGGTTTTATGCCAGAAACAAGTATAAAACCTATTTATTTTGAAAATTTTCAAAATAACCTATATTGTTGGAAATGAGATATAAAATCTATTCATTTTGTTCTTGGGTAAAAATTAGGTTTTATGATCAGTAAAATCTCACTGTCAGCGAAAACGCAGACCGAGTTCCGTCTGAATTTCAACCGAAAATTTAATCAAATACTTATAAAAATAAGTATGATATGAATATGACTTTGATTTTCCCAAAATCATTTTCTAAGTTTCAGATAAAAATATAAACATTTATTTATACTTATACCGATATTAGAAAGCGGAAAAATCGGGGTGTTACATTACTACCCCACTTAAAAAAATTTCGTCCTCGAAATTCGTGACTCAAAACCAGACAGGATTTCCTTAATCCCAAGGTCTTACTTTCATAAGAAGGTAAGTAATCATAGAAGAACTTTGTTGATCTGAAAAGAACACAGGAATGTCCAATATGCAAAAAGATTCTTTAATCGGTTCGTGAGTATAAAAATGCATAGCTAATACATAATTACAACCATGATTTTAATAAAGTTCCTTATTTCACGAGAACTCCGTGAGAATTAGGAACTCAAAAAACGAATAGTTCCTAACCTTAAGAGAATTTATTCCTTGGACAAAGGATTTACAAATGACAATTTAAAATAACAATAGTCCGACAAAATTTCAGACTGGATCACTTTCACCAAAAGTAAAAGTGACTAGACTAAGTCTCATCTAGAAACTTATTTTATCAAGAAAGTGTCTATCCCGAAGAACAACAAGACAGTTCACAAAAATTTCCACAATAATCGGTACAACATTTGAAATTTGAAAACAAATCACAATAGTTAGAAAAGAAATGATCTGACCCCAAAATCTTGACCGATTTCATCAATCAAAAGAAAAAGGACTGGAATAAATTTCCTTCAAGAAACATTTATTCTTATAAAGTCATAGATATTATATATCACTGACGTCAACTCTAAGACTAACAACATGAAAGACTTTGAAGAGTCAAATACTCAAGGATTCGCACATATGATTATACTTAGATCCCATTGTTGACGAGAATCTACACTATCTTTTTTAAAATCTCTAAGTCGTGAGGCTTCAACCTTGTTCTCAGTGTAAACCATCCGCCCTTATTGCCCGTTTCTCTTTTGCCACCTTTTTAGCAACTCGCACTTTGTTTCTATCTGCTTCAGATTTCTTTACATTACAAACTCTTTCACTATGCCCGATATTTCCACATTGATAACATAAAATCCCTTCAAGTGGACAAGCATATGCCAAGTGGTCTTGCTTTCCACACTTTGAGCGTTGATGAACAGAGTCTCGATTCTTCTTCCCATCATATGGTTTGTTATGATTTTGTTTCCCCTTCTGATTCTGGTATTTGTTCCTGAATTGAGATGATCCTCTGGTGTTACTGTAGTTGTCCTTCCCTTTCTTCATCAATTCCACCTTACGACATTTCACAACCAACGCTTGGAAATTGCGAATCTCCAGTGGTAGTGCAGATTTCTTGATACCATATCGTAAACCTCCTTCAAAACGTTCACACTTCCATCCCTCATTTGGCTGAACTTGGAAGAAACGAAAATATTTGGCTAGTGATTCAAACTTCGCAACATACTCCCCAATAGATAGATCTCTTTGTTAGAACTGCAGAAATTCTCGTTCCTTCTCAATCTTAGTACTTTCTGGGAAATACTGGTTCAGAAATGTGTTTCAAAACACATCCCAAGTAATTTCCTGCTGATCAGCTTCCAGAAGTTGTTTAGTGCCCTTCCACCAATGCTCTGCATCTTTTAAGAGTAAGAATGTAGCATATTGAACTTTTACTCCTCCAGGGCTATGGATAAGCTTGAAAATTTTCTCCAACTCATGTATCCATAGATCAGCCTTCTCAAGATTAGAATCCCCACAAAACTGTGGTGTATCTTGAAGTCGATAAGCAGTTAGATCTTTGCCTTCCGCCGCTTGCTGAGTCTGAGCAGCTATAGCAGCTGTCTGCATAACAATAGCAGCCGCAATGTTATCCATTGCTTGTGCGGTATCATCCACTCCACCTTCTGGTTCTGGTTCCATAACTGACTTATAAGACAAAATCAGTCAGTCCACAACCAGAACTGAAACGTATCCTTACGTGTCTAAAACACATTACTTCTAAGAAGTAATTCAGTCAATATACCATATATTGTTCATAGATTCTCACAAGGTCTCGACTACCTCAAAACACAACTACTTGTGTGCCAACACACATTGTTTCAACAAGGAAACAATTCAAGCATGGTCCTACCAGAGATCACATAACAAAAACATAACAGAGCTATTCCCCAAGGTTCCAGAAAGACTCGACCAGATCTGATACCACTCTGAAACACCCCCCTTGGGCATTACTATATGAACATGCGAAAATAAATTAAAAAGAATTTTGCTGGTTGCTTTTAGAAAATTATTTTATTTGAAGTAAAAAATCTGGGTGTAAAAGAATTTCTCCTGAATACTTCGATACATAACTTACTCATCACAATAGTAAAAATAAAACATAGTATTCACAAAATAATCTTAAACCATATAAAGGTTTTCAACACACCTACACAAACTTTCTCAAAACATACCACCCAAAGAAAATCCTAAGCTGGTCGCTCTACAAGACACTCACTGATAAGACCTCGTGATCACCTTTATGATCACACATCTCTTTCCACAATCTGGACTTAAGTCTCCAAGTGACTTAAGGAATTCTTCTGCAACATCTGCATTCGTGTACCAAGGTACAATAGCAAAGACAGAAGAACATGTATATGCATGGGTGAGTTCCAATATATGGATTTTCAAACGATAACCATATGCACGACACACAAATAACATTTAACATGTATATTCAACAATAAACATTCTATTTATCAAAGGGTTTCATTCCCGACATCTTCGTTGTTTTAAAAACCATGACACTTCAATATTCCTCATCTAACTTTTGTACTAATCTCCGGAGCTCTAACCAACAAATAAATTAGCTGATCAGGCTCTTATTACCGAATAAGGCAGAATATAAACATTGTCAGATAAGGCAAGTTTCAAATTATTTGGCCTGTCAAGGTTCCGAGTTCCAACTATTTAAGTAAATAACTTGATAAGATACAAGCTCCAACCATCATCGTAAGTAGTTCACAAGAACATCCAACGTTGGTCGTAATTAACTTGGCCTATAAAATATGAGTAATATTTGAGCTCTCGAAATAGTCGTAATTAGCCCGGCCTTTCCTAGACCTCTATTCATTTCACCCAAAGGTTAAATGTATCCCATGACATGGATACCTACCAAGGTACCATGCATAAAACCTTTAGGCACATTTGCCACAATAAAATGAAAAATGCATGTAAAACGTTTTGTTCACGTAATTTTCTTCGTGTTCATTCTTTCCTTGTCGAGGCTCAAAGGGTCACGACCAAACCAAGGTTTAAACGTGTAAGTTTAACAACCATTCCCATAACAAGGACTCCAAAGCCAAAAATGTGCAAATCACAAAATCTAGATCCTTGCACCAGATTTAGATTTGTAGATTTTTGGCGCACAAAAATAAATATATATTTTTATAGGACATCTAGTCCATAACTTAACATTTCGGATCCCGGGTCCATGTCATAGAACTCTAGACACCGACATCTCGGTAGCTATGTTCGTCTTTTAATTTAACAACATTTTCTCTCTGTGAAACACAAATCCAAAAACAAAATTTCCTTAACTTATCCAAGTTGTCGGAAATAACCCATTGTATAAAAATATTTTACAGAAAATCCTATTACATTGGAAATTCATTTTACAAAATCATCAAAATCACTTAAAATTCATTTTCTTTCATAAAATCAATATTTTGAACCCGAAAATATTGCTTTGATACAAATTCTCTATTTTAACTAATATTACCATTTTAAATAATACTACCATAAATGTTGACCGAAATTGTCCGACATTTGACGTTGTAAAAACGTTATAAGTCAAAAAATGACTTTTCTAGTAAAATAATTTTTCCAACACTGTAATAAAATTATTTTTGAAACTTTCTCTTAAAACAACATTTTCTAATATTTAGAAATTTCTTAGGTATAAATTAGCAGTGCAAAAATAATTTCATGGTTACGTCCTCACTATGACTCATAAAACACTCTTACGCTGCTAAATCATTAAAATAATATTATTTTCAACTTTTTTCTCATTTTCGACCAACGAAAATACTTAAGTAAAATACTTTTTTCTCATTCTCTGCTAAGATCTTGGGCGCGATTCTCTCCATTGAGTTGACGCATAAGAAGAATTGGCGCAAGCTTTGGCTAGAGTGTGACTCAAAGTTGGCAGTGGAAGCTTTCTCCAACCCCAAGTTGGTTCCATGGCAGCTTCGTAACAGATGGATGAATTGCATAAGTTTAACTAAGGAAATGCACTTTGGTTGCTCCCACATTCTTAGAGAGGGCAATTCCTGCACTAACAAATTAGCCAACTATGGTATTCTATCCCAGGGGTTTGTTTGGTGGGACTTAGGTCCTAGTTTTATAGTGCAAGATTTCTTCCGTAATAGGATTGGTCTCCCTAATTATAGGTTCAAATAACTGTGTTTTTTTTATTTCTTCAATGGGTATTAGTGTTATCCCCCCATGCTTTGTATTGTTTTCTTATTTTTAATAAATCCGTGGTGTGCTGCAAGTGATTGGTGGTGCTTGGGGTGCCAACATAGTTGGGATGCCAAGTATCCACAGTGATGCCATTGCACCCCCATTTTTCTTAAAAAAAATACTTAAGTAATATTATATTACTATTTCTCATCAATTAAAACTCATTATCCTGTAAAAAGTTTTTTTAACGCTTTTAACCTCATTATTAATTGAGCATTGACCACTGTCAGACTTTTCAATCCACAAACCACATCAATAACAATCATGTCAATAATATAGCACATATCAATTAATGACAAGCAACAACATACAATAACAATTAAATGCAGACAAATAAATATTTCAAAGCAGATAATTGCAAAACAGATGATTTCACACTACAGAAAATAATAAACAAACCAAATAAAATATACAGACCCCAAACAAATTACATACAGCTATCAGAAAAATCCATCAGGTACTCCCCTTACCTCTTGAATATTTTTCTTTCCGAATTTAAAATTCCGGCAAGCGTCCAATTTTAGCAAAACACGTACATGATGCACCCAACAATTAATCTTTCAACAAAACACAACAATTAATTATCAATAAAACACTAAATACACCTATACTCCTATATGATAGGTTCGGCCATGAGGTGTTTGGATGGATAAAAATTTCTAAAATTCCTAAGCTTGTGGTTTAGTGATCCTTGATTACTTAAAACCCTAAACTAATGATTAACTTACAAAGGTTGAAATAAAATACTCCAACCCTTCAAAACCCTAGTTTCGGCCATGGCTAGATAAATTAGCTAGAGATCCCAAAATTTCCCATACTCTTAGATCCATGACCTTAGAGTAGTGTAGAGTTAAGACAAATTATCATAAGTTGAAAAATGAAACAAAATCTTTCAACTCTTCAAAATATAATTTCGGCCATGAACAAAATAATGGCTTAGAGGTTTGATTTTGATTCAACAACCATTGATTCAATATATATATGAATTATAAGATTGAATTAAGCAAGACTAGTAAAAAAAAAATGAACACAGTCTTCCCCCCACTATAACTAGGGTTTGGCCTCAACAAGATCAATAGGAACGAAATTTTGTTTTGATGTATACTCTTGGATCTTGAATATAGAGAGGACAATAAGATCATAGAAATTGGTTTCACTTTAAAAGGATTTTTCTATGATTTTTTATGAATTTTCAAAGTTTTAGATCTAGGAATTGAAAAATGTGATCACCATTTCAAATCATAAAAATGAATGAAGAACATGATGATGATTGAGTGAGAGAATCGTGGTATACCTCTTGGAATTGAAAAATAAGCAAGGAATCAAGTAGTTGCTTCTCAAAAATGGCTTATGGAACTTAGAGAATTTTGAGAGAAAATGAAGAACAAAGCAAAGGAAGAAGATGATGACTTAATAAAATGGATGGAATGGCCTAATGGGGTGTGTTGGCCATTGGTTTTGGGGGGACTAAAGGGTCCAAATTGTTTTTCATTTAAGGACAAAGGTGTGTAATTTCACTTAGGGCAATTTTATGATTAAGTAAGGACTTAAGGACATTTTGGTAATTTCATGCCTAAAGTAATCATGAAAATTATGTGGTTGAGGTTGAAGGAGAGGTGGCTGATTTGTGTCCACAAATTGTGGTGCATACCTGTCATTTCAATGAAAGTTCAAGGGTAAAATATTCCAAGGGCAAAATGGTCTTTACACTGATTCAAAGAAATATCTAGATTTTTTGTAAAAAGCAATCATGGCATGGTGACTCATCCATATGACTCAGCACCCTAGGCGGCACCATATCTCAATATCCGATGTCAGGTTTTGTCTCTGTACGTCCGTTCTCGACTCCGTCGATTACCCGATTTAGGGTTTTACGCCCGAATCAAGTATAAAACATATTTTTTTATTTTTTTTAAGCAAAAGGAGTGCAGAAGCATCACTGTAGTGGAAATCATCCCAACTAGGTTGGCACCAAAACCACTACCAATCATCTGCAGCACCCCAGAATATTATTAAAAAATGAAAGAAATACAAGAAAGCATGGGGGGACATAGGACCTTACCCATGAAAAGAGGGGGGATTACATGAATCTAAAATTAGGCATACCCCACCTATTACAGAAGAAATCATGCCTAATAAAACTTGGAATCAGGTTCCACCAAGTGAAGCATTTAGAACTGACTCCAAAATTGGCTAGCTTATCAGCACAGTGATTAGCCTCTCTAAAAACATGAGAGATCAAGAAAGTAAAATTGGAGGCCAAAGCAATACAGTTTCTCCATTTAGTTCTAATTTTCCAAGGAGCTATGTCTGGATTCGAGTAAGCAAGAACCACAAGAGAGGAGTCACATTCCATCCATAGTCTAGACCAGCCCCTCTCAAAAGCAATCTGAATTGCTTGTCATGGCAAAGCAAGCAACTCAGCGAGAGAAAGAATCCCGAGTCCCATAGAACTCAAGCAAAACAGCCAAGAGTAGCTCCACTACTGTCCCTAAAAATTGCACCACCACCGCTTGACCCGGAGAGCCTTTAGAGGCATCATCATCCGTATTTACTTTAATCCAGCTGGGAGAGGAGGGGTCCAAACAACTTGGAGAATTTTAGGAGAGGTTCCGGATGGCCTTTGATCCTCGGTGACTCAAAGATTCTCAATTCCTCGTGAGAAGAGGACATTTTGTTTGCGAGATACATTACCGGATAAAGAAATGGAAGCTTTGAGTATGCTAGTAGCTGCTCTCACTATGATTGTTTTATCTTCAAACTTGATTTATTTCTTGAGAACGAGATGATCCAAAAGGAATTAACAATAGCTGCAGTTATAGTGTCTTTCATTTGCAGGATCCAATGCTTATGGCAAAGGGAGAGAATAGAGTATACAGAGGAAGTGTCCACCTGCACATCAAAGATTGAGCCAATCCAGTGCCAAATTTGCTTTGCAAAGGGACAAGCTAAGAAGAGATGGACTGCACTTTCTCTGCTGCAGACAAGCAAAGACTGCAGATGAAAACAAAGCAGCGGCACCCCTCTTTTGAAGCTGGTCTTCAGTAGGCAACTTATTGTGAATAAGCCTCCAAGTGACAAAAGACTTAGAGGGAGGAATTGCCCTATTCCAAATCAGTTTAGACCAGTCACAAATGGAATGCCTAATGTCTAAGAAATGGAAAGCTTCTTTGAAAGATAAGTCACCCGAGGTTGAGTGCTGCCAAATAAGAGTGTCCACTGCAGGGAAAACAGGAATGTCCAAATAAGGCAGCTCCTGACCAAAAATTGGGAGGTTAGCCATTAGAGATGAAGGAATATTCCAGCTGCCATCCCTGATAAAGTCAGCAATCTTGGCTTTCAGTTTATGCTGCAGGTTGTGAGGAACTTGCAGCAGATCTACCAAAGGCTTTGAGAGCCATTTGTCAGTCCAGAAGTTAATTGATGAACCATCTCCAATCTGCCAAACTGAATTGTTAATAACAGACTGCATATGAGTTTTAATGCCAGGCCATAAGGAAGACTTGACATAGGTGGGGACAGGCTTGCAGTGATGAGAGAATCTGCTCCTAAGAAATGCAGCCCATTCAGCACAAGAGGAAACCAATTCAAAAGATAATTTCAGAAGAGCAGCATCATTAAGAGCTAACAAGGACTTAATGCCCAACCCACCTTCCAGAACAGGCCTGCAAAGTTTCTTCCAAGCAACTGTGCAGATTTTCTTGACATTAGGATCTCCAGACCAAATAAAATTCCTAATGGATTTGTCTAAATCCTTAAGAACAGATGAGGGCCAACAGTAGACATGAAAGCTATGAAGCATCATACTGTTGATCACAGACTTGACAAGCTCAACCCTTCCCATGATGGAAAGAAGGCTACCTTTCCATGAGGCAAGTTTGGAGGTGATTCTATCTGCTAAAGGCTACAAGTGAATCCTTCTTGGCTTGCCCTTGAAAATTGGAACACCAAGATAATTGAAAGGAAAGGATCCAGCAGAAAATCCAAGTATATGAGCCACTTTGGATGACTTGTTGGGGGAGATACTACCCGAATAGAATTTGCACTTGTTGAGGCTAAGCCTTTGACCTGAAGCAGCTCCATACTCAGCAAAGAGGCTCATCAAGGCTTCAAGACCCCTCTTGCTACCCTTACAGAGGACAAGTACATCATCTGGATATAAGACATGGCTAGGAGAAGCAAGGCTCCTAGGACCATAAATAGTTTGTAACACTCCAGAACTGACAAGGGCAGATATTCCTCTACTCAAGGCATCTTCAGCAAGACAGAAAAGCAGAGGTGAAAGAGGGTTGCCTTGTCTAACCCCTCTTTTACAGGAAAAAAATCCTTCTGGTTTACCATTGATCAGGAAGGATAGCTTAGCAGAGTGAAGGATTGTTTTGATCCAGTTGCAGAAAGTAAGATTGAAACCAAAAGCTTTCAAAACAGAAATAAGGAAGTTCCAGTCCAATGTGTCAAAAGCCTTTTTGATGTCAAGCTTTAGGGCCAGATTCCCACCATAGGCCTTATAGTCCAACAAATTACAAGCCTCTTAAGCAATACAAATGCACTCCTTGATGTTTCTACCTTTGACAAAACCTCTTTGCTGTGGAGAAATGATTCTGGCTGCAATATTTGCTAGTCTGTCAGCTAACACCTTTGTAATGATTTTTAGTTGAATATTGGCTAAAGCAATAGGTCTATAGTCTTCAATTCTATCAGCATGAGGAATTTTTGGAATCGGAACTACCTGATTGGAATTCATGTTAGGCAAGAGCCAATTCTGAGCAAAGAATTGATTGACTGCCATACACACATCAGTTCCAATAATATCCCAATAGGATTGGTAGAAACAACCACCAAAGCCATCAGGCCCAGGGGCACCCTCACCATTCATTGCAAAGACTGCATTCTTTATTTCCTCCTTAGATGGCAGCATTGTTAACAAACTGAGATATTAAATCTATTCATTTCGTTCTCGGGTCAAAATTAGGTTTTATGATCAGTAAAATCTTACTGTCAGTGAAAACGCAGACCGGGTTCCTTCTGAATTTTCAACCGGAAATTTAACCGTGTACTTATAAAAATACGTATGAAAGCAGAATATAAACATTTATTTATACTTATACCGATATTAGAAAGCGTAAAAATCGGGGTGTTACAATATACACACACATTTATATTTGCAAGTATTAATTAACACCGTTAACCCTTCCATCAGTTTCCATCCAACACTTTCATATCTTTCGTTAAAACTCAATAACATTATTATTGTTTCGCTCTCCTCTCACTCTTCATTCCACCATTTTTTCTGGTGCGTTCCACCATTTTTTTGGTGATGGAATCTAAATTACCATATCATTCCTCTGATGTATGCTTAGTCGGAAAAATGGGGGAAGAAAAATTAGAGAGAAAAAATAACTTTTATTTTATATGCTTCAACAAAAATTATAACTATGTTAGATGAAAATTTATGGAATAGGTAACAATGTTAACTTATTTAAACACAGAAGACTAACTTGACAAAAAGAAAAATTAGGAGACAAAATTGAACAAAATAATTAAAATAAATGATGAAAAGACTGATTGTGCCAATTATTTTAATAATATCACTTTATTAGTAAACAAACATATTTTGGAATATAATTTACCAATTAAATGATTTCTCATCTTACAACATTTAATCCCAATATCAAATATAGTCCATAGCTATAATAAACACCATTAGTAAAATCCTTAATTAGTTTCTCTTATTTTGGTAATAAGTTGAATGGTAATATTTCTAAAATATAAAAATCCCCACACATGAAAAACATTCCTCTAAATTTCAAAATTTATATTTTTATTTAAAAAGTTGAGATCCAAACCATGTCTCTAATTCCAAACCCTCACTATAAATACGTCCTATTTCACTTGGCTTTCTCACTTCATACACACTCTCTCTCTTCCCTTCTTTTTGATACAACATATTTCTCTTTTAGCTACGCTGCTACATCGAGCTAGCTAGCATCATCTCCATTGTGTCCCTTGTACCATTTCCAACCTCACCCTTTCTCATAGAAATGGCATCAAATGTCCCACTATCAGACACTGAGAGTAGTACAGATAGTTCTTGTGTTAGTGAAAACAACACCACCATCAATAACCCACCTCATCCAGCTCCTTCTCCTCCATCTCCTCCTCGCCCTCGCCCTCATCGTCATCTTCCTCCTCTTCTGCCTCGCCCTCCTCCTCCTCCTCCTCCCCGCCCTCATTGTCGTCTTCCTCCTCCTTCTCCTCCTCGCCCTCATCGTCGTCTTCCTCCTCTTCTTCCTCACGCCACTAGAAGCTTCCAATGCCTTGATTGCTTTTGCTCCATCCCAACCAAAGGTGCGCTGATGAAACATCAAAGAGAGAAAGGGGTCTCCCACTCTGCTCCGATTAGTTACAACATGAACAGAACCCTCCTTAACCTGGTTCGTGGTACTAGACCCCAACCAGTTATGCCTCCCCACCTACCCCCAACACCAACGATTGTGCTACCACAACCACAAAGGCCGAACTCGACCACATCAAGGCTTACACCTTTACCATCACCTTGTAGGCATAACAACGTTGCTGGAAATGAAACACATGGGAATGGTTTCTTGGTGCGTTACCATCCTTACTTGAGGCAGGAAACCATGCCAATTGGTCCTGTGCCTCATGTTGGTGTTCTTGGCCATGGTTCTTCTTCTTCTCCTCCAGAGAAAAGGTCCATAAATCATATATCCCAGTTAGACCCTCCCCAGGACTTCTTGTCCCAATTGGAGAGACAACCTTACAGACAGATGGGAAACGATACAAATGTAGCCGATGTGGGAGGATATGGTGTTGGTTCTCCTTATGGGTCTGGAGTTAGCAAGACTTATGTTGAGACCCCAATTCCTTATAACCCTGCGGCTTTTGATGAGCTAGCTCATGTAATTACTTTGAGAGATGAGGTAAATGTAGGAGGATTTGGTGGTGGTGTTGGCGGATTTCTAGAGGCTTCTGTTGGCAGTGATGAACCACCACTTGTTGATCCACATGTGGAGTGGCTCCCTCCAAAAAGGGGCACCAACAAGGTCACTTCCAATACTGGGGTGGACGTGACTCTCAAGCTGTGATACTTACATAGATATAATGCCCTCACTTTCTACAATTCTTTATAATATGTATGAGTCAATTCCTATTTACTAAATATTTCTAGCATAAACAACAAGGGGAGAATTTATTATTTCTTAACTTTAGTTTGGTCTGGTTGCTACTCCCTTGTTTGGTGATGTTGCTAGCCCTTGATGTGGTTTAATCAGTTTATCAGGTGCCTCGTGAAAAATGTTGTAAGAGTGTGCTTCAGGGGTTTAAGTTTTTTTATTTTTGATAAGAACAAATTTATTCTAACGAGTACAAGAGATACTTTAACCCATATACAAATAATCAAAATTTGGAGAGACCACGACATTGTCTTAGACATTGAGCTGGGTTAATACACAAATCAGAGAAAAACAATCCCGAGTCCCTACCCTCTTTTTTATAAACCAACCCCGTGAGATAAACTTAATGTGAGCTAAGCAAGTTGTCATATCAGCACAAGCACCCTGGAAAATAATCCTATTTCTCAAAAGCCACAGAAAGCCAAATCAGATGTCTAACTTTGTGATTTTTCCTCCCTTGTACGAAAAAACCGTGTTGTGCAAAATGTTGCAAACCCTCATTATGAATCACACCAAAAAAACCCAATCAGACATAAGTTTGAGACCAAACCTGAGATGAGAAAGGACAAGAGAAGAAAAGGTGGTTGTTGTCCTCTTGTTATGTAAAGCAAAAAACACAGCATAACTCATGTAAATTTGAAATCACACCACGCCTAGATAGCTGGCTTCTAGTTGGTAGTCGATCTAGCAAAAGCCACCAAGAAAAAACCAAAATCTTGGAAGGCACAGACATCTCCACAGTTTTTTGAAAACATTGTTTACTGGATCATTAGAGGATGAGAAGATTTTTGATTGAAGAAGATAATAAGCAGACTTAACTGAAAAGGAGTTGAAATTATCTGGCTTCCAATTCCAAGAATCTGAAGACTGTTGCTGCAAGACTACCAATGACAAAAGATTTTGAAGTTCAGTCAAGATTTCTTCCTCCCAAACAAACAGACTACGCCTCCAACGCCAACACCAATGCCAACCAACACTAGACCAATCACCCAAACCCGAAATAGTAGCTTGTTGGTCCAAAGAAACCTGATACAACCTTGGAAAAACATCTTTCAATCTAGTATCACCTAACCAGCTGTCCAACCAAAAAAGAATTTGAGACCCATCTCCCACCTTCCGAGCCACTGCATCATAAAACCAACTAGGAGACATGCTAGTAGCCAAATCAATAGAAATCAAATCATGTCACCACGAAGCATTCCTCTACTGTCTAGAACTATGACTCAAATCACAATCTAAAGAGCCATATTTGAATTGCAAGAGTCTATACCAAACAGCTTGTCGATCCATTAGAAGGCGCCATCTCCATTTGGACAACAAGCTCATATTAAAGAGCTCCAAATGTTTGATACCAAACCCACCACTACTCTTCGGCATGCACACCCAATCCCAAGAAATCAGGGGTTTAAGGTAATACTATGTGTAATAAAGAAGTGAGCTATATATTTAGTTAATTGCATCTCTCTCTTTTTCTTCCTCATGTATTGTTTCTCTACTATATGTTCTTCTTATACAAGAACTCAAATTCATCATCAACAAGTATGTCTTCGTTCACTTTGAAAAGTAATTTTAATTTCATTAAATATGTTGACGAAATGTATGAGTGGCTAGGATGTGCTCCAATTACCACTGGTAACATCATTACGAAGGCCAGAAATGAAGAAGCCACGTCCTATGAAAGAATCAACTATGGACAACTAGTGTTCTAGAATTGTAAAAAAAGAAAAAAAAAAAACTAGTGTTATAGAGTACGTTAATGTCACTTCGCCTTTACGATAATGAAACTGCCTAAATTTTTATTGGGAAACTTTTCCATTGCTAACAAGTACCAATATACCTATTGTTTATTAAGATATATTTATGTTTTTATGCACTCGTATATATAGTTATTAATTTCTAATAGATACCATCTTAGTTGAGTTAGATTTCATGTTTTTTTTTTGGGTAAGATTTACAACTTTTTACAGATTGCCTATCCCTCGTAATTAACTAGATAAATCTTAATGTTTGGAGAAAATGAGAAAGGATGAAAAGAGAGGGAAGTCTGGGAGGGAAAAGTTTTGTTTGAAAATTTTTAAAAATGAAGGAGAAAATAGAAATATTTTCTTTTTAAATCCAAAACGCTCAATTTTTAAATTTTTAAGAATAGTTTAAAGTTATCTCGTTTAGGAAGATTCTGGAAGATTTATACAATCAGATAAGAAGAGAATAAATTTTATTATCCAATCAGGACAAGGAGAACAGCACATGACTGGACAAAATTTTTGTCTTGTTAGTGTTTGATGAAACAGGACAAACAAAATAATATTAAATTTACTATAATATCCCTTGTGATAATATTATATATATATATATATAATAAGTATTGTATATATAATATATATTATAATATAAAATAGTATTATATATTAATATATTATAATGTAATTTTTAATATTATAAATTATATATATACACACACATACAATACGTAAAGTAACATACTGATACTATTTTTTTATATATAAGTAAACGTTTGGGGGGTGTGCTTGTAAGAGCGAGAGAAAGAGATATCTAAGGATAGTTTTATATTTTTTGGTGGTAGGTCCATGAGACAAAATGTTATTCCATGGTTTGATAAGGGACAATAAATTGGGTTTTTGTCCAGTCCCTCATCCTCTTTTTTGTCTAGTCCCAGGAGCATTTTTCAAATCAAATAAGAAATAAAATTTTTTATGCTGTTCAGTCCCTTGTTTTTTTTTTTTAAATCAAACACCCATTGTTCACTTGTCACTTCCCTTATTCTTCGTGTTTATATTTTTTATTCCTTCTCCATGTATCCCCCACCCAATTCCCTTTAATACCCTCATTGTCTTTGTTAGATTGCATCCTTTTTTTCCTAAAAATTCTGCATACTTCCTGTGGAAGAGTCTGTATATATATTAATTATCTAGTGTATAAATTGATCTCTCTCTCTTTGTACTAATTATTATATAATGTGGCAAACAAATTGATAATATCAAAAATTAAATTAATTATATTGAATAAAATGACCATCCTCAGTAAAGTAAAGAGCGGGAGTTGCTTCATATTTTTTTGTTAATTGTGTTATTGGAATAAAGTACCAATCATCATAAATAGTTACTAATCTCTGTCATAGGATCTAGATGACATTTAAGGGTTGTCCCTTCCCAATTAGGTTTTCTCAATACGCAAGAGTCAGAAGTTGAACATCTGACCACTCGCTTAAGCGGCTTGAGACCGTTACCACTTGAAACTGCATATTGGTAGTTGGAGTGTTCACGGGTCGGTTTGGTTAGGATTTGCATGAAAATCAAAACCGAACCAACCAAAATCAACTGGTTCGGTTCGATTTAAATTTGCAAGTTTTTTGTTAGGAAATCCGAATCAAACCATACCATTCAAGAATAGGTTAGTTCGGGTCGGTTCAGGCCCAAAAAACAGTAAATCTTAAAATGTACATAAATATTAAAACTATAAAATATAATAAATATTTGAATATTTAAATATATAAAAATATTAAAAGTATATTAATTGGTTTGGTTCTGTTCTAGAATCCTTGAATCCTAGAACCGAACAAATTACCATCGGGTTTGGTTAGGTTCGGTTCGAGTCCCAACACAAAAAAAAAGTGGACCAATTTAATTGGTTCGGTTCGGATTTTCATGTTCATCGTATCGATCCGAACCAAGGAACAACCCTAATCGGTAGTAGTTTCTTCATCTTATTTACTTTTCCCAAAGGTGGGGCTAAAATCAATAAAAACAATATATGCTCTATATATGTTATTTTCGTTAGAGTTTAATTTTTATGTACAGTCAATGTAAAGAATTTTTACACTGACATCCAATAATATCTCGTCAAATCAACATTATTGTCATTTCTCTCTCTTAATTATTTAAATAAAAGCATATATGCCAAAATGTTAGTGGATGTCAATGTAAAACTTTTTACACTGACAATATATATTACTTTAATCCTTTATTAATCATGGAAAACAAAACTAGTTATTATTCTACAAAAGAATTTAAAATTCATCTATCACTGTCATATCTTTTGTTAAAATTCAATAAAAGATTATTGTTTCTCTCTCTTCCCTCTTCTCTCTCTTCTCACTCTTCCTTCCACAAACTTTTTCGTCGAGTTCCACCATTTTTTTGGCAACTAAAGCTAAACTACCATATCACTCCTCTCACATGTGGTTGATTGGAAAAAAGGTGGAAGAAAAAAAGAAGAGATCGTTTTTTTATTATGCTTTAACGGAAGTTTGGACGGTGTTAATTAACGGGGTGAATGGGTAACAATGTTAACGTATGCAAACATAAAAGACTAACATACAAAAATAAAAGATAGGAGATCATATTAAACAAAAGAATTAAGACAAATGATGAAAAACCAATTTTCCTATTATTTTAAGAATATCACTTTATTAGTAAAAAAATTAATATTTTAAAATATAATTAACTTTTTTTTTACGAATAAAATATAATTAACTGATTAAATGAATTCTCATCTAACAATATTTAATAACAATATCAAACAAAGCTCATAATTAATAAACACCATTAATAACATCCTTAATTAATTTCCCTTGTTTTGGAAATAAGTTAAAAAAAGGTAATATTTTGAAAAGCTGTAGATCCCCACACATGAAAAATCTTCCTTTAAATTTCAAAATCTATTTTTTATTTAAAAAATTGGGATCCAAACCATGTTCTTAGCTCCAAACCCTCACTATAAATATATCTTATTTCACTAGGCTTTCTCACCACAGACACACACTTTCTCTCTTCCTTTCCTTTTGATACAACATAATCATCTTCTAGCTAGACAGCTAGAGCTAGCATCGTTTTCATCGTGTCCCTAATACCATCTCCAACCCCACCCTTGCACATAGAAATGGCGTCAAATGCTCCAGTCTCAGACACTGAGAGCAATACTGGCAGTTCTGGTGTTGGTGAAAAGAATAGCACCATCAATAACCCTCCTCCTCCTCCTTCTTCTTCTTTTCCCCATCCTCCTCGTGCTTTTACATTAATGATTTTATATTTTTACCATTTGCCTTTGGTTTCTCATCTTCTACTTCATTACTTTTACTCTCTTACCTCTTTCAAAACTATAAAAATATTCAGAGCAAATAACGAATCAATGTTAGTCACATGGAGCTCAAGACCTATTTTCTAAACTATCTTAGCAATAGCAAGGTAGGCAACTATTGTTAAAAAAAAATTCAAGTTAAACATCTGACTAATAGGTGTGCAGATGGTTTAGCTAACTATGGAGCGGCTTCCCATTGTTCCACCTGGTGGGACATGGTGCCTGACTTTATTAGAGAGGAGTCTATTCGTAATTGTATTGGACTGCCTAATTAAAGGTTCAGTTGATTGTTTCTCTCATGGGTTTGGTTTTATGCCCCCCATGTTTTCCTTGTATTACTTTTTTCTATATATTTTATGTTGGCTTCTGGCAGATGATTGTTAGTAGTTGGGGTGCCAACATAGTTGGGATGCCTTCTGCTTTAGTGATGCCTTTGCAAGGCATAGCCTTTATTGAAAAAAAAAATAGTGAGGACGTAACCGTGAAAATATTTTTGCACTGCTAATTTATACGTAAGAAATTTCTAAATTTTAGAAAATGTTGTTCTAAGAGAAAAAGTTTCAAAAATAATTTTATTATAGTGTTGGAAAAATTATTTTACTAGAAAAGTTATTTTTAGACTTATAATGTTTTTACAACGTCAAACGTCGGACAATTCCGACAACATTTATGGTAGTATTATTAAAAACAGTAATATTAGTTAAAATAGATAATTTGTATCAAAGTAATATTTTCGGGTTCAAATATTGATTGTATGAAAGAAAATGAATTTTAAGTGATTTTGATGATTTTGTAAAATGAATTTCCAACGTAAAAGGATTTTCTGTAAAGTATTTTTATACAATGGGTTATTTCCGACAACTTGGATAAGTTAAGGAATTTTTGTTTTTGGATTTGTGTTTCTCAGAGCGAAAATGTTGTTAAATTAAAAGACGAACCTAGCTACCGAGATGTCGGTGTCTAGAGTTCTATGACATGGACCCGGGGTCCGAAATGTTAAGTTATGGACTAAATGTCCTATAAAAATCTATATTGATCTTTGTGCGCCAAAATCTACGAATCTAAATCTGGTGCAAGGATCTAGATTTCGTGATTTGCACATTTTTGGACTTGGAGTCCTTGTTATGGGAATGGTTGTTAAACTTAAACGTTTAAACCTTGGTTTGGTCATGACCCTTTGAGCCTCGACAAGGAAAGAATGATCACGAAGAAAATTTCGTGAAGAAAACATTTTACATGCATTTTTCATTTTATTGTGGCAAATGTGCCTCAAGGTTTTATGCATGGTACCTTGGTAGGTATTCATGTTATGGGATACATTTCACCTTTGGGTGAAATGAATGGGGGTCTAGGAAAGGTCGGGCTAATTACGACTATTTCGGGAGCTCAGATATTACTCATCTTTTATAGACTGAGTTAATTACGACCATCGTTGGATGTTCTTGTGAACTACTTACGATGATGGTTGGAGCTCGTATCCTATCGAGTTATTTACTTAAATAGTTGGAACTCGATCGGAACCTTGACAGGCCAAATAATTTTTAACTTGCCTTATCTGGCAATGTTTATATTCTGCCTTATTCGGTAATGAGAGCCTGATCAGCTCATTTATTTGTTGGTTAGAGCTCCAGAGATTAGTACAAAAGTTAGATGAGGAATATTGAAGTGTCGTGGTTTTTAAAACAATGAAGATTGTCGGGTATGAAACCCTTTGATAAATAGAATGTTTATTGTTGAATATACATGTTAAATGTTATTTGTGTGTCGTGCATATGGTTATCGTTTTAAAATCCATATATTGGAACTCACCCTTGAATATACATGTTCTTCTATCTTTGCTATTGTACCTTGGTACACGAATGCAGATGTTGCAGAAGAATTCCTTAAGTCACTTGGAGACTTAAGTCCGGATTGTGGGAAGAGATGCGTGATCATAAAGGTGATCACGAGGTCTTATCAGTGAGTGTCTTGTAGAGCGACCAGCTTAGGATTTTCTTTGGGTGGTATGTTTTGAGAAAGTTTGTGTAGGTGTCTTGAAAACCTTTATATGGTTTAAAATTATTTTGTGAATACTATGTTTTTTTTTTTTTGATAAAGTGCTAGGTGTGCTAATGCATCACTATAGGAGAGAGGATCCAAACTAGGTTGGAACACAAACCCTCATCAATCATATGCAGCAAACCCATAATAGAATAAGAAAAGGAAAAAGAGAACAAAGAACATGAGGAACTATTGGGATGAGTATGTTATGTATCGAAGTATTCAGGAGAAATTCTTTTACACCCAGATTGTTGACTTCAAATAAAATAATTTTCTAAAAGCAACCAGCAAAATTCTTTTTAATTTATTTTTTCATGTTCGTATAGTAATGCCCAGGGGGGGTGTTACAGAGTGGTATCAGAGCTGGTTGAGTCTTTCTGGAACCTTGTGGAATAGCTCTGTTATGTTTTTGTTGTGTGATCTCTAGTAGGACCTTGCTTGAATTGTTTCCTTGTTGAAACAACATGTGTTGGCACACAAGTAGTTGTGTTTTGAGGTAGTCGAGACCTTGTGAGAATCTATGAACAATATATGGTATATTGACTGAATTACTTCTTAGAAGTAATGTGTTTTAGACACGTAAGGATACGTTTCAGTTCTAGTTGCGGACTGACTGATTTTGTCTTATAGGTCAGTTATGGAACCAGAACCAGAAGGTGGAGTGGATGATACCACACAAGCAATGGATAACATTGCGACTGCTATTGTTATGCAGACAGCTGCTATAGCTGCTCAGACTCAGCAAGCGGCGGAAGGCAAAGATCTAACTGCTTTTCAACGTCAAGATCCACCACAGTTTTGTGGGGATTCTGATCTTGAGAAGGCTGATCAATGGATACAAGAGTTGGAGAAAATTTTCAAGTTTATCCATAGCCTTGGAGGAGTAAAAGTTCAATATGCTACATTCTTGCTCTTAGGAGATGCAGAGTATTGGTGGAAGGGCACTAAACAACTTCAGGTAGTTGATCAACAGGAAATTACTTGGGATGTGTTTTGAAATGCATTTCTGAACCAGTATTTCCCAAAAAGTACTAGGATTGAGAAGGAACGAGAATTTCTGCAGTTCCAACAAAGATATCTATCTATTGGGGAGTATGCTGCGAAGTTTGAATCACTAGCCAAATATTTTCGTTTATTCCAAGTTCAGCCAAATGAGGGATGGAAGTGTGAACGTTTTGAAGGGGGTTTACGATATGGTATCAAGAAATCTGTATTACCGCTGGAGATTTGCAATTTCCAAGCATTGGTTAAGAAATGTCTTAAGGTGGAATTGATGAATAAAGGGAAGGACAACTATAGTAACACCAGAGGATCATCTCAATTCAGGAACAAATACGAGAATCAGAAGGGGAAACAAAATCATAATAAACCATATGATGGGAAGAAGAACCGAGACTCTGATCGTCAATGATCAAAGTATGGAAAGCAAGACCACTTGGCATATGCTTGTCCATTTGAACGGATTCTATGTTATCAATGTGGAAATATCGGGCATAGTGCAAGAGTTTGTAATGTAAAGAAATCTGAAGCAGATAGAAACAAAGTACGAGCTTCTAAAAAGGTGGCAAAAGAGAAACGGGCAATAAGGGTGGAAGGTTTACACCGAGAACAAGGTTGAAGCCTCACGACTTAGGGATTTTATATAAGATAGTGTAGATTCACGTCAACAATGGGATCTAAGAAGAATCATATGTGCGTATCCTTGAGTATTTGACTCTTCAAAGTCTTTCATGTTGTTAATCTTTCAGTTGACGTCAGTGATATATAATATCTATGACTTTATAAGAATAAATGTTTCTTGAAGGAAATTTATTCCAGTCCTTTTCCTTTTGATTGATGAAATCAGTCTAGATTTTGGGGTCAGATCATTTCTTTTCTAACTATTGTGATTTGTTTTCAAATTTCAAATGTTGTACCGATTATTATGGAAATTCACTGGTGGAAAATATACATTAGACGGTAAAGGTTTACGTCAGTTAACCAAAAGCTAGACGTTAAAAAGGAGGCGGTGGCAGTTTTGTAAATATCAGACTTCATTAATTCAATTTTAACGTCAGTTGTTTTTATGACTGACGTTAAAAGTGAAGTGAATCACTTTTAACGTCAGTTCAATAAAAAACTGACGTTAACAGTGAACATTTTAACATCAGTTCGATAAAGAACTGACGTTAAAAGTAAGTCACTTCACTTTTAACGTCAGTCCTTACATCAACAGACGTTAAAGGTTATTTTAATAATTTTTTTTATCTAGTATACGATCCCTTCCGCATTGCCTTCCTCAAAGTTTCAGTTTCACATGAATTGCTTTGATGTTTTGTGTTTCTGTTTTTGAAAACTATAAGTTGAATCAATAACCCAAACCAGATCTCATTCATGAAGTATTGTAATACAGACTGATACAGAAGATTGAAAGGGTTTAAAATCCTATAAAAAGTTACATTGAAAGGGTTTAAAATCCTATAAAAAGTTACATTGAAAGGGTTTAAAATCCTAAACATTAAAGCTACATCCCATCAGAGAGTTTTATGAAATATGCCAAAGGGAAAACTATACTCAACGACCTCTAAAAACCGGGGGCATGAGAGAGCTCAAGAGAGAGGCAAAAACAGGTGCACTAGATCTGTTTCAAGCAAAGGCAGTGGTTCCAGAGACTTCCAAGACGGTCACTTGCTGCCAAAGCTGAGGTTTTGGAACTGTGACCCCCGAGCACTTGATTAGCCCTCCAAAGAATGATTCTCCGGAAGGTGATAAGGTGAGAAACTCACATAATGTAATTTACTCAGACTTATCACCCATGTAATGTAATTTACTCAAACTCAGAAGTTGTTTGACCATTAAGACAAAGACCTTTGAGTCTAGGAATAGGAAGAAAGAGTGATGAAGTTAATCTCCACGGCAGAGCCATATTGTGAAGCGAGAAAATTAAAAGGATGGAAGGAAGCTATTTATAGGAGCAGGGGATGAAGTTACTAAGCTATTCTCGATTTTGTTGAAAACTTACCTATAAACTTAATGCTCATTAAGAGGATTGAGTTACAAGGAGCATGGGTAAGTAGCACAAAGACAATCAAAGGAATGAATGTTTTTGCAGATATCTATACACTTTTAACGTCGGTTTTTAAAAAACTGGCGTTAAAAGTGTTTTTCAAATAAAAATATTAATTGTTAACGTCAGTTTTTATACAACCGGCGTTAAAAGTTTGATTTTTACTTGATTAAATAAATAGCTGGCGTAAATAATCCTATATATTATAAACGTGCAGAATGAATATTGGAAATAATGTAATTAATATACGGGAACTTGGCAGTCATCAATTAAGTTGACGTTAAAAATGAGATGGTGGGTAAACTATTTGCGTCAGTTCTATAAATAACTGACGTAAATAATTATGAAACTCATTTCATTGGTTGTCATGTCCCTGTTATCCCTCTTAACGCATATCACTCCATATAGTACTGCAGTTTATTTCTAAACCTTTTTTTTATACAAGTTTATTTTTAATTTTTATTAATTAGCTTGAATTAGTAAACAAATTATTGTGCAAATTAAAATAAATAAACACTTAACATAAAACAAGTTATATGTATAATCAAATCGTATGACATTGAAGCGATTCATAAGTTAAAATTACATGATTAAAAGATAAAAAATTTCTGCAACATAGCCCTAAAATATGAAAAAGTTTCCGCATCAACATCATTTTCTTCTCAGTCCTGTCATCAGAAACTCCAATGGATGCATCACCTCCCTCACTTGAATTCCAAGATGCAAAGTAAATCCTCAGTCACTAGCAGCGAAAGCAAAGTGAAATGGATCTTTGCATCTTTCTTCTTCAGTGGAGTTCCTTGATGCATCATCTTGAATCCACAATCACTTGCTTCCAAAGCAAAGTGAAAGGGATGATGGGGATGAAATAAAGTGAGAGAATCACATTATGTGATTCACCCAACCTTAATATCCATGAAATGTAATTTACTCAAACTCAGAAGTTGTTTGACCATTAAGACAAAGACCTTTGAGTCTAGGAATAGGAAGAAAGAGTGATGAAGTTAATCTCCACGGCAGAGCCATATTGTGAAGCAGAAAATTAATTAAAAGGATGGAAGGAAGCTATTTATAGGAGCAGTGGATGAAGTTACTAAGTTATTCTGATTTTCTTGAAAACTTATCTATAAACTTAATGCTCATTAAGAGGATTAGGTACAAAGGTGAATGGGTAAGTAGCACAGTAGTCAAAGGAATGAATTTTTTGCAGAAACTAATAAACCTTTAACGTCCGTTGTGTAATACAACTGACGTAAGAAGTTGTGAGTGTTTTTAACGTCAGTTTCTTAATACAACTGACGTTAAATATATGACCTTTAACGTCAGTTATTACTAACAACTGACGTAATAAGTGTGAGAGTTTTTAACGTCCGTTTATTAAGACAACTGACGTTAAATATATGATCTTCAACGTCAGGTTTTACCAAAAACTGACGTAAAATGTTGTTTTATTTTAATTATAACGTTTACCCCCGCGCGCCTTCTCCACTTCTCTGTACGTCTTTTCTCTTTTCATCACGCTCAACCCTCACTCTCACTCTCACTCTGCCCTAATCGCGAGCTCATCTCCACCGCAACCATCGCGAGGGCTTCTTCGCCACCACCGTGAGGTACACTATTAACCCCTAACTCTGTCTTTCCCGCTCATTCTTTGCAATAACTTGACATCTCTCTTTCCCCTGGACTTCCCGCGCACTAACTCTCCTTGTCCCTCTGCTTTAGTAACCACATCGAACGTTGGCCACCACTCGAGCTTCCCCCCACCACCACGCGAGCGCCTATTTCTGGTGAGTCTTTAATTAGGGCACATTTTTTTATTCACGGTTTTGAGTGCATGCATGTTGCTCTGCTGGTTTGAAACTGTAGTCTCAGTAGTTGAAACTTGAAACTGTGAGTTTGAGTTGTTTGGAATGTCTCTATTTTTGGTTTTGAGTGTATGTTGAAACTGCAGTCTCAGTAGTTGTAACTTTAAACCGTGAGTTTGAGTTGTTTGGAATGTCTCTATTTTTGGTTTTGAGTGCATGTTGCTCTCTTTGGTTGATCTGTCACGGCCGTGATGCTCATCACGGCTAGGCCGTGATCAGTTCTGCCTATGAGGGTCTGGTTCAGTTGGCACGTTACGGCCGTGATGGACATCACGGCCAGGTCGTGACCAGTACTTGGCAATCTTCAAAAACTATAGTTTTCAATCTCCCGTATTGTCCTTATATTGGATATATAGATGTTTTGTATATCTACAGGACCTATCTAGTTATTTTTATTTATACTTATGTATTTATTTTGAGTTATAACCTATGTTAATACATATATATTGTTTCTGAACAGGCATACATATGGATCAGTCGGATAGCCCACATGCACGGGAGGACACTGTGGGGGTTTCGCAGGACCCGATCATGCCTACGCCTGATTCTAGTGTAAGTTTACATGTTATATACTATCTTTAGTCCTTCTTGTTAATGTAAGTTTATAATGTTACAACCCTCTATTTTATCATTTTTTTTTGTCCATACAGACATCACAGGCTCATAGGAAACGGGGTAGAGGAGCCACCTCGTTGAAGAAACTAGAGAAGGACAGGCAGAGCGGACAAAAGCTTGAGGTGTCCTTCGATGCTAATCTAAATGCCCAGGGACCCCGTGCTAAAGAATTTAATAAGTGGGTGTTTCTACAAGCGAAGCAGCACATAAGCATCAACTACAACCACTGGAATGACGTTCCACAGAACGTTAAGGATCAGATTTGGGAGGCTATCACGGTATTTTACCTTTACATTCGTTTGATTTACATTATTAGATAATTATTCGAGTTATAATCCATCCAGTTGTTATATATGTATCTAATGTGTAGGTAGCTTGGACTGTGCCAAATGACGAGGATCATCGTCATAAATGTATGAAAATGGCATCAAAGCGTTGGAATGGGTTCAAGTATGATCTTACCAGGTACTATGTATCTGGGAAGAAGCGGCTTGATAAAATGTTCTCGGATTATCCCTGGATTGATCAGGATACTTGGGATATGTTTGCCAGGAGTCGACAGGATGAAGAATTTCAGGTTGGTTGATTAAGTTAATTTTGTATGCTTATTATAGATCATTTAACTGTATTTAATTATGTGTTTTTGTTTGAATAGGCTAAGGCAAATAAGGGTCGCGCAGAATCGGGCGAAGAACGTCCACCGCCACACCATGTCTCGGGGTGGGTACCATACTCGGATCCAAGCAGATGATGGAGGATAGGCCGAGGCGAAGCGGGAAGAGCACTCTGCTAGGATTGAAAGAGGAGAGGTGCCGAGGGCACACCATCAAGTCCTCCATCGGACATCGACCGCGAGGATGTCCGGTTAGCCCGCCGCATGACAAAGGCTGGATCTTTTAAAGTTGATGCCACTCGCGAAGTGGCGAGATAAGATTGTAAGTAAATAATTAACTTGATTTCAATTGATATTTGTATAGATATTTGCAACACTTTTCACTTGCACGTTTTTTCATTTTTTTCATTGTAGATGGATCTTAAAGCAAAATCCTCCCGGGCGCATTCATCCCTTCCCGGACGGCGGGGCGTCTTGATGACCGCGCTCTAGGCAAGAAAGAGCATCCTGGTCGGGTTCTCGGTGTTCCCGGGAACGTGACCATCAAACAATATTATGGCAAGTCTGCTTCACGAAAGCGGGTGGTCAATGAAGCATCAATTTTGGCTGACATTACTCAAAGCACCTCATGTCCAACCCGGATATTACAACACATCTCGATGCAAGGCTTAATAGCCAACCGAGAATTCAAGCGGCGCTTGCTCGAGAGCTTTCCTCCGTCGGTACATCCCAGGACACCGCAAGGCTTGCCAACGCTTCACATGTGAGCACAAAAGAGAGTTTTAGTATGGCACATGTGGAGGACGATGAGTTGGCAGCTAGGGAGCGGGAGTTGGAAGTCCAGCGCCATGAGCATGAGTTGGAAATGAAAAGGCGTGAGCTTGAGTTGGACTCCAAACGACGTGAGCTCGAAATGTTAGCAAAGGTATTTATTCATTATTAATGTCCAAATTAGTCAAATAATTACTTGTGTTTTTTTTAATTATCAAAAACTTATATATTTTATTTTTCCTAAACTGAAGGCCAAGTCGACGTTGGTGTCGCTGTCACCTATCACTCGTTTGTTCTCACTTGGTAAGGATTATGCGTTTGAGATTTTTGAATGTCCATTGGATCACGATGGATGGGTGGCACACCCAGATCAACAGAGGATATTTTCCTTCGTTGGTGACGATCTCGGGAACGCCTGCAGAAATAACATCTGGATGAACAGCAATGTCATCAGTCTCTGGTGCACGTAAGTTAATTTTAATTTTATAACTTATTTATTTTTGGTATTTTTCCATTTAATAATTTATTTTAATTTCAATATATATATATATATTATGTAATTAACATCCACACCTTTTCATATCTTAGGTATCTCCATCGTCTTCAGCTTGATAAGGGCGTCGCATCAGTTTACGGTTTCTTAGATCCGTCAATCCTTCTGCCCGAGTTCTTTGCTGGCGATGCATTGAGTAAATACTTAGGGAACTTGTTGGGAGACAATCCGAAAAAATTATATCTGGCTCCCTACTGTATGGATCACCATTGGCAGTTGTTCGTACTTCACCCGTCTATGCATACTGTCATATTCTTCTGCTCTCTCCACCATGATCCGCCACCGAAGGTGGTGGAAACTGTAAATATGTAAGTAACTAATCTTAAATTTAATTTAAGTTTTAATACCAGTTGTTTTTAGTTTATTACACACATGATATATGAGTTTGTTAATTGATCGACATGATTATTTGTTTATGATAGCGCACTGAAGGCGAGTAGCATAAGTTGCGCCAACGGGAGAAGTAGGACTTCTAAGGCTAAAGCAAATCCTGTATGGAACATCCTCAAGGTTTGGTAGTTTATTTATCAAATAATTAATATTATAATTATTAATTTATGTGTATATTCAACTGACGTTGAAATTAATTTTGTTGGTAGTCTCGATTTCAAACTGACAGTTGGTCGTGCGGCTATTATGTGATGCTTCATATGCTGAACATAGTCTCCGCATCTATTACGGATGGATGGAAGAAGGTAATATTTAAACAACTTGTTAAATTATATATTATAGTTTTGAAGATGACTTGCATTGATGTTATTGTTATTATTTGAACGTGTCTAGGCATTTATCGACCAATCGCCTATTGAAGAAGATGAGTTAAGAGACTTGAGGATGCGCTTCGCTGAATTCTTCTTCAAGTATGCGGCTGAAAAAGGAATTGCCAACATACCTTCGCACTACTTAGATAAATAGTTTTTTTGTTAGACTTTAGAAACTAATTAATAACATGTATATATATATATATATATATATTATATATATATATATATATATATATATATATATATATCCTTAGATAGTTTTGTTTATTAGACATTGGAAATAAAATTTAGTTATATATATAAAAGGGTTTTTGTATTAAGTCCACCCATTGTGCAATTTTCCTTTGCACTTCTGTCATGTGTGTGATATTCTGTGTTACCGGGACTGAATGCAGGGATAGCTGAGGGGAGTGATATTTTAAAACTGAATTTAAAAAAAAAAACCTATTAACGTCAGTTGTATCAAACAACTGACGTTAATAGTATTTTATAAAATATACAGTACACTATTAACGTCAGTTGTTTATTAAAACTGACGTTAAAATTAAAACTTTAAGGTCGGTTCTTTATAACAACTGACGTTAGTTTTAACAAAATCAACGTCCGTTGTATTAAAGAACTGACGTTAATAGTTTTAGTTTAACGTCAGTTGTTTAAAAAACCGACGTTAATTTTTACAAAATTAGGTCGGTTTTGTTAAGGAACTGACGTTAATAGTGTTATATTTAACGTCAGTTCTAAACTGACGTTAAAATATTAACTATTAACGTCAGCTGTATTTACGTCAGTCAGTATTCTGACGTAAAAAATCAATTTTAACTGACGTAAAAAGCACTTATTGCACTAGTGATTTTTGTGAACTGTCTTGTTGTTCGGGATAGACACTTTCTTGATAAAAGAAGTTTCTAGATGAGACTTAGTCTAGTCACTTTTACTTTTGGTGAAAGTGATCCAGTCTGAAATTTTGTCGGGCTATTGTTATTTTAAATTGTCGTTTGTAAATCCTTTGTCCAAGGAATAAATTCACTTAAGGTTAGGAACTATTCGTTTTGTGAGTTCCTAATTCTCAGGGAGTTCTCATGAAAGAAGGAACTTTATTAAAATCATGGTTGTAATTATGTATTAGCTATGCATTTTTATACTCACGAACCGATCAAAGAATCTTTTTGCATATTGGACATTCCTGTGTTCTTTTCAGATCAACAAAGTTCTTCTATGATTACTTACCTTCTTGAGAAAGTAATACCTTGGGATTAAGGAAATCCTGTCTGGTTTTGAGTCACAAATTTCGAGGACGAATTTTTTTTAAGTGGGGTAGTAATGTAACACCCCGATTTTTCGGCTTTCTAATATCGGTATAAGTATAAATAAATGTTTATATTTATATCTGAAACATAGAAAATGATTTTGGGAAAACCAAAGTCATATTCATATCATACTTATTTTTATAAGTATACGATTAAATTTTCGATTGAAAATTCAGACGGAACCCAGTCTGCGTTTTCGCTGACAGTAAGATTTTACTGATCTGAAAACCTAATTTTAACCCGAGAAAGAAATGAATAGATTTTATATCTCATTTCCAACAATATAGGTTATTTTGAAAATTTTCAAAGTAAATAGGTTTTATACTTGATTCGGGCGTAAAACCCTAAACCGGGTAATCGATGGAGTCGAGAACGGACGTGTAGAGACAAAACTCGACATCGGATACTGAGATATGGTGCCACCAAGGGTGGTGAGTCATATGGATTAGTCACCATGCCATGATTGCTTTTAACAAAAAATCTAGATATTTCTTTAAATTAGTGTAAAGACCATTTTGCCCTTGGATTATTTTACCCTTGAACTTTCCTTGAAATGACAAGTTTGCCCCATATTTTGTGGACACAAATCAGCCACCTCTCCTTAAACCTCAACCACATAATTTTCATGATTACTTTAGGCATGAAATTACCAAAATGTCCTTAAGTCTTTACTTAATCACAAAATTTCCCTAAGTGAAATTACACCTTTGTCCTTAAATGAAAAACAATTTGGACCCTTTAGTCCAACCAAAACCCACGGCCAACACACCACATTAAGCCATTCCATCCATTTTAGTAAGTCATCATCTTCTTCCTTTGCTTTGTTCTTCATTTTCTCTCAAAATTCTCCAAGTTCCATAAGCCATTTTTGTGAAGCAACTACATGATTCCTTGCTTATTTTTCAATTCCAAGAGTTATAGCATGATTCTCTCACTCAATCATCATCTTGTTCTTCATTCATTTTGTGATTTGAAGTCTTGATCATATTTTTCAATTCCTAGATCTAGAACTTTGAAAATTCATAGAAAATCATAGAAAAATCCTTTTAAAGTGAAACCAATTTCTATGATTTATCCTCTCTATATTCAAGATCCAAGAGCATACATCAAACCAAAATTTCGTGCCTATTGATCTTGTTGAGGCCGAACCCTAGTTATTGTGGGGGGAGGACTTTGTTCATTTTTTTTACTAGTCTTGCTTGATTCAATCTTATAATTCATATATATATATATATTTAATCCATGGTTGTTGAATCAAAATCAATCCTCTAAGCCATTATTCTGTTCATGGCCGAAATTGTATTTTGAAGAGTTCAAAGATTTTGTTTCATTTTTCAACTTATGATAATTTGTCTTAACTCTACACCACTCCAAGGTCATGGATCTAAGAGTATGTGAAATTTTGGGATCTCTAGCTAATTTATCTAGCCATGGCCAAAACTAGGGTTTTGAAGGGTTGGAGTATTTTATTCAAACCTTTGTAAGTTAATCATTAGTTTAGGGTTTTAAGTGATCAAGGATCACTAATCCACAAGCTTCGGAATTTTAGAAATTTTTATCCATCCGAACAACTCATGGCCGAACCTATCATATAGGAGTATAGGTGTATTTAGTGTTTGATTGATAATTATTTGTTGTGTTTTTTTGAAGGATCAATTGTTGTGTGCATCGTATACATGTTTTGCGGAAATCGGAAGTTTAGCGGAATTTTAAATTCTGAAACAAAAATCTTCAAGAGGTAAGGAGAGTACCTGAGTGATTTTTTTGATAGATGTATTTAATTTGTTTGGGGTCAGTAAATTTTAATTGGTGTGTTAATTATTTTCTGTAGTGTGAAATCATCTGTTTTGCAATTATCTGCTTTTAAATATTTATTTATCTGCATTTAATTGTTATTGTATGTTGTTGCATGTCATTAATTGATATGTGCTATATTATTGACATGATTGTTATTGATGTGGTTTGTGGATTGAAAAGCCTAACAGTGGTCAGTGCTCAATTAATAATGAGGTTAAAAGTGTTAAAAAAAACTTTTTACGGGATAATGAGTTTTAATTGATGATAAATAATAATATAATATTACTTAAGTATTTTAGTTGGTTGAAAATGAGAAAATTTTGAAAATAATATTATTTTAATGATTTAACAGCGTAAGAGTGTTTTATGAGTCATAGTGAGGACGTAACTGTGAAAATATTTTTGCCCTGCTAATTTATACGTAAGAAATTTCTAAATATTAGAAAATGTTGTTTTAAGAGAAAACGTTTCAAAAATAATTTTATTATAGTGTTGGAAAATTTATTTTACTAGAAAAGTCATTGACCGCGCTGTCGCCACGCACCAAAAAGAACGAGCATTTACAAAAATAATGTAGTATAGAGCGACAACTCGGATATCGTCTCTCAAGGACTCTTTAGTTGTTGTTATTATTAACAGAAAATCAAAAGTTAGTTTTGGGGGTTTTGGATTGAGTGCAATTAAAATAAAGAAAACAAAGCAATAAAAAAACAAAGCAGTTAAAAGATTAACAAATAAACTAAAGACGATTAACCTACTGTTCTTGGTTTTCCACTATCATTGGTTCAAATAAATCCAAGCCCTAAGCAGATTCTAATCCCCTTTCAGTTGTAGCAACAATTAACAAACGAAATCGCTACTACGGATACATGTTCCTATTCCCGAATTAAACAAACGGGGTTAAGCCCTCATGAACTAAACGAACATGAATGAACACACGGGAATTAAACAAACGCGATTAAGTATAGGAACATAGCATCACTGAAATGAATCAACAATACACTACACACTCCTGAATTAAACAAACAGAAATGCATAATATAGTATTGAAAAGAGAAAAGTAATTAAAACAGGAAATACAGAACCTCAAGTGTAATTAAAACCAATCACAGTAGATTAATCTAGGAGACTAGTTCTCCATTATAGAAATTAACACAAAAGTAAAGAAATAAACTACTGCAAACTACTACTACTGTCTACCAAAGACTAGCCAAAACTGGCTAACTCTGGCTTTTTTCTCAGTTCTGCCTAAGACTACTTATATACACGTTTCTGGAATCAGAGAACTTGCGAGGAGAAGCCTCTTTCGCGACGCGGAAATTGTGAACAGTCTGCGACTTTTGATCTTCTCGCGAGGCAAGCATATCATTCGCGAGGCGAAACTCTTCAGATTCCAAACTGTAACGCCCGTGACCTTCAACATGCGCAAACCGTGATGGCTTCTGGTCTTCCAAGGCTAGCGAGGCGAATGGATACTCGCGAGGCGAACGATTCAATTTCAAAACTGCCACAGCCGTGATCTTCAACACGGGTAAACCGTGATCGTCTCTGACTTTTCAGGCTTGGGTGACTCGCGGGGCGAGATATCCTTCGCGGGGCGAGTGGCTCCAGATTTATTTTATTTTATTTTATTAACCTGAAAAACAGAAAATAACATAAGTGTTTTATTAAACTATAAATCAACTAAATTAACCTAAAAATACTTTATAGACTCAAAATGCTACTTAAGGACAATCAAGTCTAATTTGGGTGAAAATGATATAAAATTAGCACAAAGCCAAGGTCTTTACTAGTTATAAAACCAGTCAAACAGAGGCTCATCAAAATACCCCAAACTTAAACTTTGCTTGTCCCCAAGCAAACTAAAACTTAAAAACATAAAAAAGACTCAAGACCTGGCAAAACATGGCAAGCTTAAGGATTCAATCAACTTTCCACAGATTTCAAGCAATTCAACAAAATGATTTTTCCTTCAGTGTTCCCCCCTTTCAAGCAAAGTAATCCCCACATTCATTTATTCTAAACAATTGAGAAATTAATCATTCAGACAATCATTATTCTAAGCAGGGGATCCAAGTCACACATAAAAGAGAGATCACCAATTTCAAACAACTGCCTTCCTCACAAGGGAAATTTGTGTTTTACTCAATCGCTCAGTTTGTGTCAGGCTATCAACATTTCACTCAGTTTCACTTTTAAGAGAACTTCCCATAAATTTGGTTTTCATCTCAAAATGATTCCCACAGAAAACATGCAAGCAACATCAGAAGGTCTTTTATGGGTTGTAATGGGGCCTGGCTAAGGGTAGGATATACAAAGGAACTAGGCTGAGGACCCTAGGAACTAAGAGAGCATGAAACTTTATTTACACTTTGACATTCACTCAAGTTCCTTTCTTAATTTTTTTCTTCTTTATGCTTCTGGGTGGATACAGCCTCTTTTATTTTTCTAATACTTTTATTTTATTGTTTTTTCTTTTCTTTCTTTTTTTTTTCTTTTCATTTTTACACTTTTCTCTTTTTTTTTTCTTTTCTTTTTTTTTTTATTTTTCCCAATCCCAAACAACACATTGCACCGGGTAGCCACCCCAAACTTTGGTTTCTTGCACCCATTCTAAGATTACATGCTCTCCTAATCCTAAGATCGGGTTAACATGGTTTTCCAGATTCTTGGGCTTATAACATTAGGTTATCAAGAAGCAATAGGCTAATAAGCTCAAAGGGGCTAACTAGGGAACATGCATTGGGGTTTGGTTATTTTAGGCTAAGTAGCTATTTACAAAGAAAATGCCTAAATCATTTGAAGCAAACACACAATCATGCAAACCAAAAAGAGATTCAAGCAAATTCAGGAAAGTGCAACTTAAAAGAGATTTTCACACAATTTAAAACATGTTGGAGGCTCAAAACCTCACCTGGACATTTTTGTGTAAATTGTTTGAAAGAGATTCTATCCCTAGTGTGTGCTTCCTATCACCCCAAACTTTTCATAAGTCATGCCATCATAACAAAATCTCAAAGTTCAGTTTTCAATCATATGGGGATCATTTTTCTTTTCAAATTTTTTTTTTTTTCAAATCCTAGGGGTAAACAGTCAACACATATTATGCAATCAATCTATGCAAATTCAATCAAATCCATCAAACTTGCCAATACCAGACTCACACAACTCCTGAGCTTCTCAAATTATTCAGGAGCTTTATTAAAAACAAAACAGAAATAAAGCAAGGAAAAGAAAATTAAAAAGAAGAAAGGGTTAAGAAAACTCATTAAGGGCGGTTCCACCAGGATCCCATTGCTTGTAGCATAAGGCCCACGTGATGGACAAAGACTGGAAGCTCATTCCATGCTTCCATGACTTGCAGACAAAACTAATTAGCAAAGAGAAATTTTTTTTTTTAAAATTTTATTTTCTGCTAATAACAACAAACAAGAGTCCCCGGCAACGGCGCCAATTTTTGACCGCGCTGTCGCCACGCGCCAAAAAGAACGAGCGTTTACAAAAATAATGTAGTATAGAGCGACAACTCGGATATTGTCTCTCAAGGACTCTTTAGTTGTTGTTATTATTAACAGAAAATCAAAAGTTAGTTTTGGGGGTTTTGGATTGAGTGCAATTAAAATAAAGAAAACAAAGCAATAAAAAAACAAAGCAGTTAAAAGATTAACAAATAAACTAAAGACGATTAACCTACTGTTCTTGGATTTCCACTATCATTGGTTCAAATAAATCCAAGCCCTAAGCAGATTCTAATCCCCTTTCAGTTGTAGCAACAATTAACAAACGAAATCGATACTACGGATACATGTTCCTATTCCCGAATTAAACAAACGGGGTTAAGCCCTCATGAACTAAACGAACATGAATGAACACACGCGAATTAAACAAACGCGATTAAGTATAGGAACATAGCATCACTGAAATGAATCAACAATACACTACACACTCCTGAATTAAACAAACAGAAATGCATAATATAGTATTGAAAAGAGAAAAGTAATTAAAACAGGAAATACAGAACCTCAAGTGTAATTAAAACCAATCACAGTAGATTAATCTAGGAGACTAGTTCTCCATTACAGAAATTAACACAAAAGTAAAGAAATAAACTACTGCAAACTACTACTACTGTCTACCAAAGACTAGCCAAAACTGGCTAACTCTGGCTTTTTTTTCTCGATTCCGCCTAAGACTACTTATATACACGTTTCTGGAATCAGAGAACTCGCGAGGCGAAGCCTCTTTCGCGACGCGGAAATTGTGAACAGTCTGCGACTTTTGATCTTCTCGCGAGGCGAGCATATCATTCGCGAGGCGAAACTCTTCAGATTCCAAACTGTAACGCCCGTGACCTTCAACATGCGCAAACCGTGATGGCTTCTGGTCTTCCAAGGCTCGCAAGGCGAATGGATACTCGCGAGGCGAACGATTCAATTTCAAAACTGCCACAGCCGTGATCTTCAACACGGGTAAACCGTGATCGTCTCTGACTTTTCAGGCTTGGGTGGCTCGCGGGGCGAGATATCCTTCGCGGGGCGAGTGGCTCCAGATTTATTTTATTTTATTTTATTAACCTGAAAAACAGAAAATAACATAAGTGTTTTATTTAACTATAAATCAACTAAATTAACCTAAAAATACTTTATAGTCTCAAAATGCTACTTAAGGACAATCAAGTCTAATTTGGGTGAAAATGATATAAAATTAGCACAAAGCCAAGGTCTTTACTAGTTATAAAACCAGTCAAACAGAGGCTCATCATCATTTTTGGACTTATAACGTTTTTACAACATCAAACGTTGGACAATTCCGATAACATTTACAGTAGTATTATTAAAAACTGTATTATTAGTTAAAATAGAGAATTTGTATCAAAGCAATATTTTCGGGTTCAAAATATTGATTTTATGAAAGAAAATGAATTTTACGTGATTTTTTAAAATGAATTTCCAACGTACAAGGATTTTGTGTATAATATTTTTTATACAATGGGTTATTTCCGACAACTTGGATAAGTTAAGTAAATTTTGTTTTTGGATTTGTGTTTCGCAGAGCGAAAATGTTGTTAAATTAAAAGACGAACCTAGCTACCAAGATGTTGGTGTCTAGAGTTCTATTACATGGACCCAGGGTCCGAAATGTTAAGTTATTGGCTAGATGTCCTATAAAAATCTATATTGATTTTTGTGTGCCAAATTCTCCGAATCTAAATATGGTTCAAGGATCTAGATTTCGTTATTTGCACATTTTTAGACTTGGAGTCGTTGTTATGGGAATGGTTGTTAAACTTAAACGTTTAAACCTTGGTTTGGTCATGAGCCTTTGAGCCTCGACAAGGAAAGAATGAACACAAAGAAAATTACGTGAACAAAATGTTTTACATGCATTTTTCATTTTATTGTAGCAAATGTGCCTAAAGGTTTTATGCATGGTACCTTGGTAGGTATCCATGTTATGGGATACATTTCACCTTTGGGAGAAATGAATGGGGGTCTAGGAAAGGTCGGGCTAATTATGACTATTTCGGGAGCTCAGATATTACTCATATTTTATATTCCGAGTTAATTACGACTGTCGTTGGATGTTCTTGTGAACTACTTACGATGATGGTTGGAGCTCGTATCCTACGGAGTTATACTTAAATAGTTGGAACTCAGAACCTTGACAGGCCAAATAATTTGAAACTTGCCTTATCTGGCAACGTTTATATTCTGCCTTATTCAGCAATAAGAGCCTGATCAGCTCATTTATTTGTTGGTTGGAGCTCGGAGATTAGTACAAAAGTTAGATGAGGAATATTGAAGTGTCATAGTTTTTAAAACAATGAAGATTGTCGGGTATGAAACCCTTTGATAAATAGAATGTTTATTGTTGAATAAATGTTATTTGTGTGTCATGCATATGGTTATCATTTTAAAATCCATATATTGGAACTCACCCATCCATATACATGTTCTTCTGTCTTTGCTATTTTACCTTGGTACATGATTGCATATGTTGCGGAAGAATTCCTTAAGTCACTTGGAGACTTAAGTCCGGATTGTGGGAAGAGATGCGTGATTATAAAGGTGATCACGAGATCTTATCAGTGAGTATCTTGTAGAGCGACCAGCTTAGGATTTTCTTTGGGTGGTATGTTTTGAGAAAGTTTGTGTAGGTGTGTTGAAAACCATTATATGGTTTAAAATTCTTTTGTGAATATACTATGTTTTATTTTTTACTATTGTGATGAGTATGTTATGTATCGAAGTATTCAGGAGAAATTGTTTTACACCCAGATTTTTGACTTCAAATAAAATAATTTTCCAAAACCAACCATCAAAATTCTTTTTAATTTATTTCCGCATGTGTTCGTATAGTAATGCCCGGGGGGGGGGGGGGGGTGTTACATACATACATAAATACATACATACATATATATATATGTGTGTGTGTGTGTGTTGTGTGTGTGTATACACACCACACACACACACACTGCCACAAATAAAACTTATGGAACCAATATGATCCAAATACACACCACTTGTCGATCCATATGTGGACTCCACATACGGATCAACAAGTGGTGGTTCATCACTGGCAACAGAAGCCTCTAGAAATCTGCTAGCACCACCACCAAGCCTCCTACATTTGCCCCATGTCTCAAAGGAATTACTTGAGCTAGCTCATCAAAAGTCGCAGGGTTATAAGGAATTGGGGTCTTAGCATAAGTCTTGTTAACTCCAGATCCAGAAGGAGAACCAACACCATATCCTCCCATATCGGCTACATTTGTACCATTTCCCATTGGTATGTTTGGTTGTCTCTCTAATTAGGCAATAAGTCCTAGGTAGGGTCTAACTGGGATATATGATTTATGGTCCTTTTCTCTAGAGGAGAAGAAGAAGAACCATGACCAACAACACCAACATGAGGCACATGACCAATTGGCATAGTTTCCCGCCTCAAGTAAGGATGGTAACGCACCATGAAACCATTCCTATGTGTTTCATTTCCAGCAACGTTGTTATGCGTAAAAGGCGATGGTAAAGGTGCAACCCTTGATGTGATCGGGTTAGCCCTTGGTGATTGTAGTAGAACAATCGGGTGTGTTGGGGCTGGGTGGGGAGGCATAACTGATTGTGTGTTGATTGTTCCTCACGCATTCAAGCATTAGAGATGTTAGTGGGGGATGTTCTTCACAGGGGAGGTCGTCCGAGAGTAAGGCGATCTGTCCGTCCGTGGTGATTCATCCGAGAGTTAGGTGAATCATGTACACCCGTGGTGGCGCATCCGAGAGCAAGGCGCGTCGGCTATCCAAGGGGTTCCCCATGGTTTGGTGAACTGCCGGTGTTGGTGCTTATTGGCCAATGTGGATATGTAACTCCAAAATTGACTTCCTGAGGTAGATTGGATCCACATGCATAATGGAGTAGTGGAGTAGTGTTGCACCGCATAGCATACGTTGATTTAATTGTTATATATAATATAAATGTGTTGTGTATGTTGACTTGTGATAACTTGCTATTGTTATGATGTATGCTCATCTTGTTAACTGCTTCCATGCTATTATGTTTTATACATGTTTCTTACTCCCCGTCTTTTGTTGTTTGCTTTGCATGTACCTTTCTTTTATGCAGAGGACGGTGAGCAGCCCGTTGAGGAGTGACTCTGAGGTGCCGCTACTCGTAGTTTAGGATTTCTTAGTAATGTTGCTTATCCGTGATGTTTCCCGATTTTTGGTTATACCAGCTCTGTAACATGACATCGGGGTTGGCTTTATCTTTCATGTTATGTTTTTATTTCCGTCATAAGTAGTTTGTTATAATGTGGTACTTTCTACCTATGGTTTTTAATTTTAAAATAAATGATATGCATGTTTTTATTTTATTTCTTCTATGCTATTGCTTTATAAATATATGCACGTTAGAGGGTGTCACAATTACAATTATATATTACAATTTTTGGTTAAAACTTTTGGAGAGGAAGGAAATTGGAGAGAGGTGTTTGTAAATTAGTTTGGGCAATCAAGTTACTAAATACCATTGCTTTTAGTTCTATGGGCTGATTTAAGTGTAAGTGACTTTTTCCATTAAAAACATATTTTACTAAGTGTTTATGTTAAATAATATTGTTTGTTAGTAAAGGAAAATTAACTAGCCTATTTGGATATTGATTGATTGATTTGTTTATACCTCCATACTGACCAATGCATTTGTATATTTTAATTACTTTTCTTTATAGCTACCTACTTGATCAATATGATTTAGTTTGATTTTTTAATGCATTTTTTGTCTCATAAAACACTCTTACGCTGTTAAATCATTAAAATAATATTTTTTCAACTTTTTCTCATTTTCAACCAACTAAAATACTTAAGTAGTTTTATATTACTATTTCTCATCAATTAAAACTCATTATCCCGTAAAAAGTTTTTTTAACGCTTTTAACCTCATTATTAATTGAGCACTGACCACTGTCAGGCTTTTCAATCCACAAATCACATCAATAACAATCATGTCAATAATATAGCACATATCAATTAATGACATGCAACAACATACAACAACAATTAAATGCAGATAAATAAATATTTAAAAGAAGATAATTGCAAAACAGATGATTTCACACTACAAATTAAAAATAATAAACACACCAAATAAAATATACAGACCCCAAACAAATTACATACAACTATCGGAAAAACCACTCAGGTACTCCCCTTACCTCTTGAAGATTTTTCTTTCCGAATTTTCAAATTCCACCAAGCATCTGATTTTCGTAAAACACGAACACGATGCACACAACAATTAATCCTTCAACAAAACACAACAAATAATTATCAATCAAACACTAAATACACCTATACTCCTATATGATAGGTTCGGCCATGAGGTGTTTGGATGGATAAAAATTTCTAAAATTCATAAGCTTGTGGATTAGTGATCCTTGATCACTTAAAACCCTAAACTAATGATTAACTTACAAAGGTTGAAATAAAATACTCCAACCCTTTAAAACCTAGTTTCGGCCATGGCTAGATAAATTAGCTAGAGATCCCAAAATTTCACATACTCTTAGATCCATGACCTTAGAGTAGTGTAGAGTTAAGACAAATTATCATAAGTTGAAAAATGAAACAAAATCTTTCAACTCTTCAAAATATAATTTCGGCAATGAAAAAAATAATGGCTTAGAGGTTTGATTTTGATTCAACAACTATGGATTCAATATATATATGAATTATAAGATTAAATCAAGCAAGACTAGTAAAAAAAATTAACAAAGTCCTCCCCTCACAATAACCAGGGTTCGACCTCAACAAGATCAATAGGCACACAATTTTGGTTTGATGTATCCTCTTGGATCTTGAATATAGAGAGGATAATAAGATCATAGAAATTGGTTCCACTTTAAACGTATTTTTCTATGATTTTCGATGAATTTTCAAAGTTCTAGATCTAGGAATTGAAAAATATGATCAAGACTTCAAATCACAAAAATGAATGAAGAACATGATGATGATTGAGTGATAGAATCATGCTATACCTCTTGGAATTGAAAAATAACCAAGGAATCAAGTAGTTGCTTCACAAAAATGGCTTATGGAACTTAGAGAATTTTGAGAGAAAATGAAGAAGAAAGCAAAGGAAGAAGCTGATGACTTACTAAAATGGATGGAATGGCCTAATGTGGTGTGTTGGCGGTGGGTTTTGGGGGGCTAAAGGGTCCAAATTGTTTTTCATTTAAGGACAAAGGTGTAATTTCACTTTGGGCAATTTTGTCATTAAGGTAGGACTTAAAGACATTTTGGTAATTTCATTCCTAAAGTAATCATGAAAATTATGTGGTTGAGGTTGAAGGAGAGGTGGCTTATTTGTGTCCACGAATTGTGGGTCAAACTTGTCATTTCAATGAAAGTTCAAGGGTAAAATAGTCCAAGGGCAAAATGGTCTTTACACTAATTTAAAGAAAGATCTAGATTTTTTGTTAAGAGTAATCATGGCATGGTGACTCATCCATATGACTCACCACCCTAGGTGGCACCATATCTCAGTATCCGATGTCGGGTTTTGTCTCTACACGTCCGTTCTCGACTCCGTCGATTACTCGATTTAGGGTTTTACGCCCGAATCAAGTATAAAACCTATTTATTTTGAAAATTTTCAAAATAACCTATATTGTTGGATATGAGATATAAAATCTATTCATTCCGTTCTCGGGTCAAAATTAGGTTTTATGATCAGTGAAATCTTACTGTCAGTGAAAACGCGAACCGGGTTCCTTCTGAATTTTCAACCGAAAATTTAACCGTATACTTATAAAAATACGTATGAAAGTGGAATATAAACATTTATTTATACTTATACCAATATTAGAAAGCAGAAAAATTAGGGTGTTACAATATACACGCACATTTATATTTGCAAGTATTAATTAACACCGTTAACCCTTCTATCAGCTTGCATCCAACACTTTCATATCTTTCGTTAAAACTCAATAACATTATTATTGTTTCTCTCTCCTCTCACTCTTGATTCCACCATTTTTTGCGGGTGCGTTCCACCATTTTTTTGGTGATCGAAGCTAAATTACCATATCATTCCTCTCATGTACTCTTAGTCGGAAAAAATAGAGAAAGAAAAATTAGAGATAAAAATTAATTTTTTTTTATATGCTTCAACGAAAATTTTAACTATGTTAACTTATTTAAACATAGAGGATTAACTTGACAAAAATAAAAATTAGGAGACAAAATTGAAAAAAATAATTAAAATAAATGATGAAAAGACTGATTTTGCCAATTATTTTAATAATATCACTTTATTAGTAAACAAACATATTTTGGAATATACTTTACCAATTAAACGATTTCTCATATAACAACATTTAATCCCAATATCAAATATAGTACATAATAATAATAAACACCATTAGTAAAATCCTTAATTAGTTTCTCTTGTTTTGGTAATAAGTTGAATGGTAATATTTCTAAAAGATAAAAATCCCAACACATGAAAAACGTTCCTCTAAATTTCAAAATCTATATTTTCATTTAAAAAGTTGAGATCCAAACCGTGTCTCTAATTCCAAACCCTCACTATAAATACGTCCTATTTCACTTGGCTTTCTCACCACAAACACACACACACTCTCTCTTCCCTTTTTTTTTATACAACATAATTCTCTTTTAGCTACTGATAAGCCTCTGGCTTATCTAGTTTTATAACTAGATGGACTGTGGTTTTTGTGCAAATTATTCGAGTTCACTCTCGTTTTCGCCCAAAATTGCCTTGTTTTGTTCCTAAGTTGGACTTTGACTCGTTCTAGGAAATTCTCATAGTTTTTAGTCTATTTTGAGTAGAATTACGCTTTTTGTTCTTTTTTTATTGTTTCAGGTTAGAAGTGAAGCTCCAAGAGTCAAGGAAGCATTTCGAGTCAAGAAAACAGTGGAAATTTCCATTCTAGGGATACTCGCCCCGCGAGTAGATGCTCGCCTCGCGAGCCTGAAGATCAGTAAAACAGCAACAGTCATCAATTCTGGTTCGTCTCGCGAGAGTCTTCTCGCCCCGCGAGAGTCTGAAGACCCTGGAATACAGAGACCATCACGGCCTAGCCATGATGAAGGTCACGACTGTTACAGATTAAGGTTTGAAGACTCGCCCCGCGAACACACTCTCGTCTCGCGAGAATCCAAATTAAAAGCGCGCCAAAACTAATGTTCGCCTCGCGAAAGACTGTTCGCCCCGCGAGCGGACGAGAAACAGAATCCCTATAAATTGTTGTTTCAGATCAGATGGAAGGATGCAGATCCGAATCCTAGTTTTAGCCACTGTATAGAGTAGCGTTTAGGCTAGTTTCTTGTCTCTTTGGAGCTGCGTCTCCTCTTTTCTTTTTCTTATTTTGCTATGGAGGTTATGTCCGATTGTTTGTCTATGAGCATGAGGAACTAATCCCCTCGTCTGAGGGAACAATGAAGCCACCCATGGCGGTGTAGATTCGATGTGATGTATGTCTATCTCCCTTTTTCTCAATAAATGTTTTCCAATTCTGATTTGATTGTGTTGATCATTTGCGCGCGTGATTGACTTGTTAAACGTGTTGAGGCTGAGAGGCGATTCGCGTTTTAGAACTTGAATTGGGATCATCGATCGAATATTACACGAAAGTGAGTAGGAGATCGGTGCAACCTTATAGGGAACAAGAATTAACAGAATTTGATGATTAGGATTATGATACCTAGTAAGTATTTAATCCAATCTTCGAATATGTCCTAATGAGCACGACAGTGGATTTAGGAGAATTTGGGCGTCCCAGTTGACATCGTAATTGAACTTAGGGAGGAATTCATCATCACTTGGGTATGCATATTGGGTAGGTGGATTTGTGACCTTGGACATTTTTAATTTCATATTTTTAGTTAATTATTTTATTTAGATTTGTTAATTTAGATTACAATCCTATTTTCTCTCTCATCCACCTTTTGTTACTTAACCAACTTATCGAACTTCTCACGAATTAGTTGAATTGGTAGCCCAATCCTTGTGTTCGACCTCGGTAATTTCTTACCGTGTTATTTTATTACTTGCGACGACCCGGTACACTTGCCGGTGACTCATCAAGTTTTTGGCACCGTTGCCGGGGATTGGCACAACCAATTTTCCTAATTTTTAGGGAATTTGATTATTTGGTTAAGCTGTTTTTATTTTTATTTTTCTGTTATTTCTTTATTATTTCTCTCTACTTCTTTGATTCCACTTGGTCTTGCCTTGTTTTGTATGCGAGGTACACGAAGGAATGCTTCCGGGTTGCGAATATTGTAATGGAGACCATGACACTTGGAGTTGTCCGTTCTACTTCTCTCAAGAATATGTGAACTCGTGCCATAATTTCTATGACAACGTGCCCCAGAACAACTATCAGAGTCAGAATCAGTATTGGGGTTATATGAGGGGAGACCATCCGGGTTTCGCTTGGAGTAATGCTGGCGATGGTCTAGATTGGCAACCACAACCTCAACAGAATTGGCGACAACAACCTCAACAGGATGGTGGAAGACAACCTTGGGAGTTGGCTCTTGAGAGGACAATTGCGGCAATTGATAAGATGGCCCAACAACAACAACCTTGGGAGTTGAGTCTTGAGAGGGCAAATGCGGCAGTTGATAAGTTGGCAATCTATACAGACACAACATTTGAGAAGGCAAATGCGGCAGTTGAGAAGTTGGCCCAACAACAACAACCTTGGGAGTTGGCTCTTGAGAAGGCGAATGCGGCAGTAGAGAAGTTGGGTCAGCTCGCAAAGCGACTAGAAGAGCGTCTCCCAGGCACTTTCCCAGGTGATACCGAGAACCACCCTAAGAACCAATGCGAAGCCATAACAACTAGAAGCGGTAGGGTGTTGGGATCTGACTGGGATGCAACTAGTTCTCAGGAAGTTGAGGAAGAAATACCACATGTTGAGGAAGAGCAACCTAAGGAAGAGGAATTGGAAAGGGACAAGGCACCGGAGCAAGGGGGTAGAGATCAAAATGCAGATAAAGTGGTAGAGGATTTCACCATGCTTGCCAAGCAACCTGAAATTACTGCATTGGATAACTATGTTGGCTTACATGCATGTGTGGACATTGGTAAGTTAGACCCTCCCACTTGTCTGGCACACTTCCTCGTGAAAACACAATTTGACCCGAGAGGAAGTGAGTTCATCATTGCGGAGGTCAAAGAAGTTTTCACACTCAGGCCAGGTGAAATCATGGATAGAGTCATATTGCTTCTGCAAGGGCCACTTCACAAACCATGGGATCCGGGTGGAAGATCTCATATGATGAGCATCTCTTGGCCCTTGTACCATAGGCTATGGGATCCAGGTGGATGCTTCTTAATAAGTCAAGCTCGGGACGTTAAACAAGCGCTACTTGGGAGGCAACCCAAGCTAGGTATCCTTTGTTTTTAGTTTCTGTCATTTATATATATATATATATATATATATATATATATATATAAAAGAAGCTTGATTCGCCACGCGAATCCACATTGGCGGCGCGAGACAGAAGCCCTGAATCTCAGAGGCTTGCTCACGTTTCTGTCTCGCGTCGCAAGGTATTCTTTCGCCTCGCGATTCTGGGCATCATCATCTGTTGGAATTCCAGATTCGCCTCGCGAGATACTACTCGCCTCGCTATTCTGGAAAGTGTGAATAACAATTTTCCAGATTCGCCTCGCGAGTGGTCTCTCGCCTCGCTAATCTGCACTTAAGGTTTTAATTTGCAGGAGCTCTTCCAGGATGCTATGCAACAGAAGGGAGTCCGTGAGACCAATTGGATGAGGAGGCAACCATGGAAACTTGATCAGGGAGCACCCTCTCCTCTCCTCACTTTTATTTTGTTTTTGTTTTTGTTTTGTTTGTCGCTCTTGAATAATTTGAGAAGATCAAGAGTTTGTGTATGAATGTCGTGTCAGCAAGCTTTTTGGATTTTAATTAAATTGAGCATAAATTGATTGCATAAATTATTTTGACCATTGATGATTTCCCCCTAGGTTCTGAAAATAGAAAATTGATCCCCATGTGAAAAATTGAAAAGTGAACTTTGAGAATTTTATTGTGATTACTTGATTTATGATAAGTTTGGGGTGAGGGGGTGCACACACTAGGAATTGTATCTCGGTCAAACAATTTGCAAAATGTCCAGGTGAGGATTTGAGCCTCCAACTTTGTTTTTGATTGTGTGAATCACTTTTAAGTTGCACTTTCCCGAATTTGCTTGAATCTCTTTAAGGTTTGCATGTTTATGTGTTGCTTCAAATGATTTAGGCAATTTTCTTTGAATAACTACTTGGCCTAAAAAGAACCATCCCTAATGCATGTTCCCTAGTTAACCACATTGAGCCTAATTAGCCTATTGTTTCTTGATGACCCTATATTATAAGCCAAAATCTGAAAAACCATGTTAACCCGATCTTAGGATTAGGAGAGCATGGAAGCGTAGCAAGAGAAGGGTTGTGAGAAACTAAGTTTGGGGTGGCTACAAGGTGATATGTCATTTTGGGTTGAGAAAAAGAAAAATAAAGGTTGGAACCCAAGGCAATATAAAAAAAAAAAGAAAGAAAAAAGAAAAAAGAAAGAAAAAAAAAAGAAAAAAAATTGCCAAAAGAAAAGGGGCAAAACAAAAAGATTAGCAAGGAAAAGGCTGTAGTCACCCGAGGTAAAAAGAAAAATGGAAAAAGGAATTTGAGTTGAATATGTGTGAAATGCTCATGCTCTCTTAGTTCCTAGGGACTTAAGCCTAGTATCCTTGATTATCCTACCCTCAGCCAGGCCCCATTACAACCTTTATAAGACCTTCTGATGTTGCATGCATGTTTTCGTGGGAACCATTTTTGAGATGAAAATCAAATTCATGGGAAGTGCTCTTGGAATGTGAAGTTGAGTGAAAAGTTGATAGCCTAGACACAATTGAGCGAATGAGTGAAATTTTACATACCCTTGTGAGGAAGGCAATTGTTTGAAATTGGTGATCTTCCTTTTGTGTGTGACTCTGATCCTCAACTTAGATTAATGATTGCATGAATGATGAAGTTCTCAATTGTTTAAAGTAAATGAATGTGGGGGTTACTAATGAGTGTGATTTCACATCATCTTTGTCTATCATTTTGCATGCATTTTCATGTAGTTTAGGCATATTTTCATTTGATTTGTGGTTATTTTTACTTTGGAATGGGTAAGGCGGTTTTCGTGTGTTGTTTTGCAGAAATCAAGGGTAAAATGCTCAAGATCAACCATGATGGAGTTTGGATGAAGATATGGCTTTAAAAGTGAAGAAAATGAGCCAAACAGAGCCCATCACGGCCTAGCCGAGATTCCCATCATGGCCATGATCGAGCAAAGCTGAAAAAGAACAAAGGCTGAAGTCAGAGTCTGTCACGACCTGGCCGTGATAGCCATCACGGCCGTGACCCAAAACCACCACAAGTCAGAGCACATCACGGCCACAACCATAATTCTTATCACGGCCACAAAATGAAGGCTCACGACGCGAGTCCACTCTCGCCTCGCGAGAGACTGGATTTCACAAAACTGCTAGAAACAGAGACCGTCACGGCCAGGCCGTGATGGCCATCACGGCCATGACGCGCATTACTTGGACCTGAAGAAACCGAATTGGATCAGAATTTGAGTTAGATTGGGATTCTAACTTCCCACATCTATAAATAAGGACTAGGCAGAGGCAGGAGATCAATCATCATCATAGAGAGACATCATCTAGGACACCTTTTGGCTACATTTGAGGATCATCTTCTCCTCTCCTCCTCTCTTCTCTGATTTTTGTATTTTTCATTATGTTGTCAACCCAGCTTGACATCTCCATGGTAAGACTGGAGTAGTAGTTTGTTTCTAGGGATTGGGGCTCTGCCCGAGTTTTGTAAATGTTGTTGATTTGATGTAAAATCATTGTTGATTTCGTTATTGCTTTAGATCTGATTTCTAGCGTTTTAATCAATCGTAAAATCGGTGACCGCTTATTTGCGTGACGTAGACGTTCTAAGGAGGAACCTAGCGGTGAACTTAGGATTTCTAGTGTGTTTCACTCGTAAAGTCCGGCGGCCGCTTATCAACGAGACGTGGATATTCTAAGGAGGAACCTAGCGGTGAACTTAGGTTATTTGCATGACTGAGATATTCTAAGCAGGAACCTAGCGGTGACCTTAGGTGTCGGACCAATAGAAGTCAGACTTGGGACTGAAATCATGAGAGTTAGAAGCCGTCCCTCGAGGAGCAACGAGTTGTCACGAAGCGTAAAGGGTCCGATCTGGGATCGACTACCACGAGAGTAGGGGTCGGGTCAATTGGGCACGACTTTTGTAACCCGAGAGGGAGCTTAAGCTATCAGAGGATAAACTCGCCTTCAAGGCAATTTCGGTAATCAACAAAGGTAAATCAGATTAGCAACATAAACAGCCTCAAAGGTAACCCAAATCCCTAGGAATCCGTTTAAATCTAAAACCCCATAAACAATTGTTTTCTGTTTGTTTATCTTTTAAATTCAAATTCAAAACCCCTTTTCAAAAATAAAGATATCCTTTAAAACTGTCCAGATCTGATCGATTCGAAAATCGATTGCGATTCGAGAACACAGTCTCTGTGGGTTCGATATCTTTTATTACTTGACGGCAATCCGGTACACTTGCCGGAATCGCAAGAGCGCGGCGCGCAACAACACACGCACGTCGCGACGAGACACATCAAGTTTTTGGCGCCGTTGCCGGGGACTGTGCCTTTTCGAATCTCAATTCAATTTTTGAATTGATTTTTCTGGACCTTTTATTTTTATTTAGTTTTTATATCTGAAAAAAAATTCAAAAATCTTTCCTTCTGTTGTATCCATCTCTCTGTGTGTTTTATGCAAAGATCCCTAAGTCTTGGGAGCCTTGGTGAAGTTGATCCGGAGATCGAGAGGACCTTCCACAGACGTAGAAGACTACAAAGAGAGGGAGAAAGGTCGATTCCCATTCCACTCATGGCGAATCAACTGGATACAAAGCCTTTGAAGGACTACGCAGCCCCAAATGCGAGAGGCTTACGAACTGGGATTGCAAGGCTAGAGATTGAGGCGGAAAACTATACCATACCGCCCATGCTAATCAACATGATTAGGCCACATCAATTCGGAGGATTGCCTTCGGAGGACCCGACCGATCACATAGAGACATTCTTAGAGTTCACCGACGCAATCAGGATTAATGGAGCCTCGGTCGATGTTGTACGTTTGAGACTGTTCCCCTCATCTCTCACTGGAAAGGCGAAAGCCTGGCTTAAGCAAATCCCCGCTAACACTTTGTCCACTTGGGACCAACTGGAGCAGGCGTTCTTGGAGAAATTCTTCCCTCCATCCAAGACGGCCTACATACGGACCCAGATCACCGGCTTCTTCCAGAAAGACAGAGAATCATTATCAGAAGCTTGGGATCGATACAAGGGACTGCTGGAGTTGTGCCCACATCACGGACTCGAGAGGTGGTTAATAGTGCACACCTTCTATAACGGATTGGATTACTCTTCGAAGGTGTCACTAGATTCTGCAGCCGGTGGAGCATTTATGAATAGGCCTCTCACTGAGGCATTCAACATCATCGATAATGTCGCCACCAACTACCACCAATGGGGATCCGAAAGAGGTAATAACCCGAACAAGATTTCGGGGGGTAAGTTTGAAGTAAGTAGCATTGATCTGATTATGTCTAAAATTGACTCACTAAATAAACGATTAGATAAGATTGAAAAAGCTAATGTGAGTGCAATAGGTGCTACTAACACTATTTGTGAGATTTGTGGAATACAGGGACATGACATGATGGAATTCCCTCGTGGTATCGCTCATGGATCCGGCGCTTCGGGTGAGCAAGTGAACTCTTGTCACAACTTCTACGACACGAACCCGAAGCTGCCCAACTATGCTCCCCCAAATCCCTACAACCAAAGGAAGAACAACCCTTACCTCTCCTACGGCAACTACAGCAACACGCTCAACCATGAGTTCCAAGAGGGCCAGGGTAATAGGAAACCTGCTCAGGGGTATCCTCAAGTGCAGCAGTCTAAACTCGAGTCTTTATTGGAAAGTTTTGTCGAATCTCAGACAAAACAAAATGAGGAGTTTAGACAACAAGGCAGGGCAGTGAACGAGTCAATAAAAGAGCTAGCATCCAAGGTAGACAACTTAGCCACTCATAGCAAGATGCTAGAAACACAAATTGCCCAACAAGCCAGCACATACACTAGACCTAAGGGTACATTCCCGGGTCAACCCGAAGTTAATCCCATTGAGCATTGTAATGCCATACACTTAAGGGATAATAAGCTTGGGGTGGGGGTAGATGAAATGGAGGTGGAACCGGAGGAGGACACGAGCGAAAAGGAAGAGCTAGAACCGAAGTATGTCCCTCCACCACTGTACCAACCCCCAATACCTTTCCCACAAAGGTTGGTCAAGAGAAAGCAAGTGGAAGTAGAAACTAAGAGCTTAACTGAGGAGCCAAATGTCATGAACAAATCTAATATGCCTCCTAAACTGAAAGACCCAGGTAGTTTCTCTATCGCTTGCTCGATTGAAAAAATGCAAATAGACCAAGCCTTATGTGACCTAGGGGCTAGTGCGAGCTTGATGCCCCTCACTATCATGGAAAAGTTGGAAAGCAAAGAGTTGAGACCGTTCAAATTCTCCTTACAATTTGCGGACGGCTCAACTAGGACTCCTCTAGGCATACTAGAGAATGTCCCTGTGAAGGTAGGGAAATTCTTCATCCCTACCGACTTCCTGGTATTGGACATGAAAGGGAATTCTGAATTCCCCATCATTTTAGGAAGGTCATTCTTGGCCACCGCTGGAGCAGTAATAGACGTAAGGAATGGTAAACTCTCTCTAAATGTAGAGGAAGGTAGGGTCGATTTTCATTTGACTAACTCTTATAACAACCCTCTTTTTTGAGAGCCATGTGTGCAGGATCGGTATAACGTCTCCAGTGGTAAAATAAGAGCTGAACATGGAAGCAACTCCAAAGATATGCATGGCTAATGATGCACCCAGCAGTGATGGAATTGGAGTTGCTGTCCATACTGAAACAGAACTTCCGCCGGGAGGAAGGAAGGTTAGGAAGCTCCGAGAGAAAAGAGCAAAGCGGAAGCGCAACTGGCCGTATGAGCAGAATCGGCTATTCGAAGGAGTTCCGTGTAAGAGAAGTGTTCCGGCACTTCTACGCCCAGTCGACCCCGGTTGATTGCAGGAAGTATGGTCAAGCTTAAGACCATAAATAAGCGCTTCTTGGGAGGCAACCCAAGTTTTCTTTCCCTTTTCCTTTTGTTTTTGAATTAACCTCTTGAATAATTTGAGAAGATCAAGAGGCAAAAATATCATTAATAGGTTTGTCTAGTGTTTTCAGGTTGAGAAAGGGAAGAAGAGCAGAGAAAAATAAAGTCAGAAGCCATCATTCTGTCACGGCCGTGATAAGCTATACAAGAGCACAGAAAGGATCACGGCCTAGCCGTGATACACATCACGGGCGTGATGAGTAGGATGCCAAGATCAGAGAGCATCAAGGCCTAGCCGTGATGTAGATCACGGCCGTGACAGGGCAACTCCTGAGGACCAGAAATGATCACGGCCTAGCCGTGATACACATCACGACCGTGATGAAATTTCCACCCAAGTTTTGACTGGAATGTGAGCCAACACCCGCTACCACCTCGGTAATTTGTTCCATTTTTCTCCTCTCTCCGACTTGATTATTTACATTGGAGACAATGTAAGTAATCAAGCTTGGGGTAGGGGTATTTTTGCATTATTTTTGCATTTGCATTGTTGCATTCATATTGCATTCACATAGGCATAGATTGGTATGATCACATTCTCTAGATTGCCCCTCACTTAGAACATGCATCCAATTGTGAGAACTTGGAGCCAAATGAATTGAGATAGTGAATTTTTGAACCCAATTTTTCATTATTCTTGAGATATGGCTAAAAATAAAATTTCTTGAGATAATCTTTTGATAGTTGATGATTAGCATGTGGTTCCTTAGATTTGTGATTCTCACTGATTTTTGAACTACTAAATGTAAGATTTTGAGCCAAAAGGGGTATTCACTAAATCTACCCCATTTCTTGTGATAGAGTGTTGTAATTCCTCTTGGACTGTATTTTCTAGAACTTGACTTGAAACCATTTCGAAACTTAAAAAATTTTTTGAAAACATTTTTGGAAATGATTGAGGCACTAGGTATTTTTCCGGCCTCCCGAGCTTTGAATGTTTAAATGCTACCCCTTAGTTGCCCAATTTTGAGCCTTAAAGAAAAAAATACTTTTCTTGGTACCTTGAATTACTTTGATAAATAATGCTTGGTATGGCACCTTTTAAAGTATTACAAAAAGGGCAAAATGGTAGTTGGAAAAAGTATGGGATGAAAAAGCTAGAAAATAATTTCTCTTGAGCTATAAATCCCCCCTTCTCCAAATAAATAAAATGAAATAAAAAAAATGGAGAAGGGGATGACAAAAGAAAGTGAGAAATAAAAAAAAATAAGGAAGAAAAAAAAGAAAGAAAAGAAAGGTGGAAAAAGTAAATCAAAGCCCCTAAAAGGTATTTTAGAAGGTGTCATGCTTTGTAATGTTTGATAATTTGTCTAGCCTTCTTGAAATTCCCTTTCCTTGATTTTCCCACCTAACAATAAATCCCATGGCCACATTACAACCAAAATAAAAGACCTCTTGATTCTTATGTGTTTTCATTAATAAAGTAGAGATTTGGTTAATAGTCAAGCCTATGGTAGAGTACTTTCCTTGAGAAAACTGAGTGAATTGTCATATACCCTAAAATACTTGAGTGAGGTGAGATGAGTGCCCAAATCAGTGAGAATATGAACTTGAAGAACCTAAGCATCTAATTGGACTTGAACTTGATTATCTCTTGAGTGCTTATTAAATATGCCTGTCACTTGGTTTAGCTTCTAGGGTTCTTGGTTCACTATCCATGCTTTGAATGATTTATATCTTATGGCCTGAGTAATTGCTTGAGGACAAGCAAAGTTTTAAGCTTGGGGTGGTTTGATGAGTGTGATTTCACATCATCTTTGTCTATCATTTTGCATGCATTTTCATGTAGTTTAGGCATATTTTCATTTTGATTTATGGTTATTTTTCCTTTGGAATGGGTAAGGCGGTTTTCGTGTGTTGTTTTGCAGAAATCAAGGGTAAAATGCTCAAGATCAACCATGATGGAGTTTGGATGAAGATAGGGCTTTAAAAGTGAAGAAAATGAGCCAAACAGAGCCCATCACGGCCTAGCTGTGATTCCCATCACGGTCATGATCGAGCAAAGCTGAAAAAGAACAAAGGCTGAAGTCAGAGTCTGTCACGGCCTGACCGTGATAGCCATCACGGCCGTGACCCAAAACCACCACAAGTCAGAGCACATCACGGCCACAGCCGTAATTCTTATCACGGCCACAAAATGAAGGCTCGCGACGCGAGTCCACTCTCGCCTCGTGAGAGACTGGATTTCACAAAACTGCCAGAAACAGAGACCGTCACGGCCAGGCCGTGATGGCCATCACGGCCATGACGCACATTACTTGGACCTGAAGAAACCGAATTGGATCAGAATTTGAGTTAGATTGGGATTCTAACTTCCCACATCTATAAATAAGGACCAGGTAGAGGTAGGAGATCAATCATCATCATAGAGAGACATCATCTAGGACACCTTTTGGCTACATTTGAGGATCATCTTCTCCTCTCCTCCTCTCTTCTCTGATTTTTGTATTTTTCATTATGTTGTCAACCCAGCTTGACATCTCCATGGCAAGACTGGAGTAGTAGTTTGTTTCTAGGGATTGGGGCTCTGCCCGAGTTTTGTAAATGTTGTTGATTTGATGTAAAATCGTTGTCGATTTCGTTATTGCTTTAGATCTGATTTCTAGCGTTTTAATCAATCGTAAAATCGGTGATCGCTTATTTGCATGACGTAGACGTTCTAAGGAGGAACCTAGCGGTGAACTTAGGATTTCTAGTGTGTTTCACTCGTAAAGTCCGGCGGCCGCTTATCAACGAGACGTGGATATTCTATGGAGGAACCTAGCGGTGAACTTAGGTTATTTGCATGACTGAGACATTCTAAGGAGGAACCTAGCGGTGAACTTAGGTGTCGGACCTATAGAAGTCAGACTTGGGACTAAAATCACGAGAGTTAGAAGTCGTCCCTCGAGGAGCAACGAGTTGTCACGAAGCGTAAAGGGTCCGATCTGGGATCGACTACCACGAGAGTAGGGGTCGGGTCAATTGGGCACGGCTTTTGTAACCCGAGAGGGAGCTTAAGCTATCAGAGGATAAACTCTCCTTCAAGGCAATTTCAGTAATCAACAAAGGTAAATCAGATTAGCAACATAAACAGCCTCAAAGGTAACCCAAATCCCTAGGATTCCGTTTAAATCTAAAACCCCATAAACAATTGTTTTTTGTTTGTTTATCTTTTAAATTCAAATTCAAAACCCCTTTTCAAAAATAAAGATATCCTTTAAAACTGTCCAGATCTGATCGATTCGAAAACCGATTGCGATTCGAGAACACAGTCTCTGTGGGTTCGATATCTTTTATTACTTGACAGCAATCCGGTACACTTGCCGGAATCGCAAGAGCGCGGCGCGCAACAACACACGCGCGTCGCGACGAGACACATCAATTACGTTGATGCAAGGGGGGAATCATTGGAGAAAAACTGTTTAGATTGCATGAAATTTGTGCGAAATCGATTGATTCCTTTAGGCTTGCCAAGTTTTGAGTCCTTTTTGAGTTTTAGCTTGCTTGGGGACAAGCAAGGTTTAAGTTTGGGGTGTTTTGATAAGCCTCTGACTTATCTAGTTTTATAACTAGATGGACTGTGGTTTTTGTGCAAATTATTCGAGTTCACTCTCGTTTTCGCCCAAAATTGCCTTGTTTTGTTCCTAAGTTGGGCTTTGACTCGTTCTAGGAAATTCTCGTAGTTTTTAGTCTATTTTGAGTAGAATTACGCTTTTTGTTCTTTTTTTATTGTTTCAGGTTATAAGTGAAGCTCCAAGAGTCAAGGAAGCATTTCGAGTCAAGAAAACAGTGGAAATTTCCATTCTAGGGATACTCGCCCCACGAGTAGATGCTCGCCTCGCGAGCCTGAAGATCAGTAAAACAGCAACAGTCATCAATTCTGGTTCGCCTCGCGAGAGTCTGAAGACCCTGGAAGACAGAGACCATCACGGCCTAGCCGTGATGAAGGTCACGACTGTGACAGATTAAGGTTTGAAGACTCGCCCCGTGAACACACTCTCGCCTCGCGAGAATCCAAAATTAAAAGCACGCCAAAACTAATGTCCGCCTCGCGAAAGACTGTTCGCCCCGCAAGCGGACGAGAAACAGAATCCCTATATATTGCTGTTTCATATCAGATGGAAGGATGCAGATCCGAATCCTAGTTTTAGCCACTGTATAGAGTAGTGTTTAGGCTAGTTTCTTGTCTCTTTGGAGCTGCGTCTCCTCTTTTCTTTTTCTTATTTTGCTATGGAGGTTATGTCTGATTGTTTGTCTATGAGCATGAGGAACTAATCCCCTCGTCTGAGGGAACAATGAAGCCACCCATGGCGGTGTAGATTCGATGTGATGTATGTCTATCTCCCTTTTTCTCAATAAATGTTTTCCAATTCTGATTTGATTGTGTTGATCATTTGCACGCGTGATTGAATTGTTAAACGTGTTGAGGCTGAGAGGCGATTCGCATTTTAGAACTTGAATTGGGATCATCGATCGAATATTGCAAGAAAGTGAGTAGGAGATCGGTGCAACCTTATAGGGAACAAGAATTAACAGAATTTGATGATTAGGATTATGATACCTAGTAAGTAATTAATCCAATCTTCGAATATGTCCTAATGAGCACGACAGTGGATTTAGGAGAATTTGGGGGTCCCGGTTGACATCGTAATTGAACTTAGGGAGGAATTCATCATCACTTGGGTATGCATATTGGGTAGGTGGATTTGTGACCTTGGACATTTTTAATTTCAGATTTTTAGTTAATTATTTTATTAGATTTGTTAATTGAATTTTTGATCCTAATCTCTCTCTCTCTCAACCACCTTCTGTTACTTGACCAAACGCATCGGATTTCCCACGGATTAGTCGAATTGGTAGCCCAATCCCTGAGTTCGACCTCGGTAAATTCTTACCGTGTTTATTTTATTACTTGCGACGACCCGGTACACTTGCCGGTGACATCAACAGCTACGCTGCTACATCTAGCTAGCTAGCATCGTCTCTATTGTGTCCCTTGTACCATTTCCAGCCTCTCCCTTTCTCATAGAAACGGCATCAAATGTCCCACTCTCAGACACTGAGAGTAGTACAGACAGTTCTGGTGTTGGTGAAAACAACACCACCATCAATAACCCACCTCATCCAGCTCATTCTCCTCCATCTCCTCCTCGCCCTCGCCCTCATCGTCATCTTCCTCCTCTTTTGCCTCGCCCTCCTATTCCTTCTCCTCCTCGCCCTCATCTTCGTCCCCATACTCTTCTTCCTCGTGCCACTAGAAGCTTCCAATGCCTTGATTGCTTTTGCTCCTTCCCAACGAAAGGTGCGCTGATGAAACATCAAAGAGAGAAAGGGGTCTCCCACTTTTCTCCGATTAGTTACAACTTGAACAGAACCCTTCTCAATCTGGTTCGTGGTACCAGACCCCAACCAGTTATGCCTCCCCACCTACCCCCAACACCAACGGTTGTGCTACCACAACCACCAAGGGCTAACCCGATCACATCAAGGCTTGCACCTTTACCATCGCCTTTTAGGCATAACAACGTTGCTGGAAATGAAACACATGGGAATGGTTTCTTGGTGCGTTACCATCCTTACTTGAGGCAGGAAACCATGCCAATTGGTCCTGTGCCTCATGTTGGTGTTGTTGGTCATGGTTCTTCTTCTCCTCCAGAGAAAAGGACCATAAATCATATATCCCAGTTAGACCCTACCCAGGACTTCTTGTCCCAATTAGAGAGACAACCTTATCGACAAATGGGAAACGGTACAAATGTAGCCGATGTGGGAGGATATGGTGTTGGCTCTCCTTCTGGGTCTGGAGTTAGCAAGACTTATGCTGAGACCCCAATTCCTTATAACCCTGCGGATTTTGATGAGCTAGCTCATGTAATTCCTTTGAGAGATGAGGCAAATGTAGGAGGATATGGTGGTGGTGCTGGCGGATTTCTAGAGGCTTCTGTTGGCAGTGATGAACCACCACTTGTTGATCCACATGTGGAGTGGCTCCCTACAAAAAGGGGCACCAACAAGGTCACTTCCAATACTGGGGTGGACGTGACTCTCAAGCTGTGATACTTACATAGATATAATGCCCTCACTTTCTACAATTCTTTATAATATGTATGAGTCAATTCCTATTTACTAAATATTTCTAGCATAAACAACAAGGGGAGAATTTATTCTTTCTGAACTTTAGTTTGGCCTGGTTGCTACTCCCTTATTTGGTGATGTTGCTAGCCCTTGATGTGGTTTAATCAGTTTATCAAGTGGCTCGTGAAAAATGTAGTAAGAGTGTGCATCAGGGGTTTAAGTTTTTTTTTTTTATAAGCACAAATTTATTCAAACCAGTACAAAGGATACTCTAACCCGTATACAAATAATCAAAATCTGGAGAGTCCACGACACTGTCTTAGACATTGAGCCGGGTTAATACACAAATGAGAGAAAAACAATCCTAAGTCCCTACCCTCTTTTTTATAAACCAACCCCATGAGATAAACTTAATGTGAGCTAAGCAAGCTGTCATATCAGCACAAGCACCCTGGAAAATAATCCTATTTCTCAAAAGCCACAAAGCCAAATCAGGTGTCTAACTTTGCGATATTTCCTTCCTTGTAAGAAAAAATCGTGTTGTGCAAAATGCTGCAGACCCTCATTATGAATCACACGAAAAAAAACCAACCAGACATAAGTTTGAGACCAAACCTGAGATGAGAAAGGGCAAGAGAAGAAAAGGTGGTTGTTGTCCTCTTGTTATGTAAAGCAAAAAACACAGCACAGCTCATGTAAATTTGAAATCACACCGCGCCTAGACAGCTGGCTTCTAGTTGGTAGTCGATCTAGCAAAAGCCACCAAGCAAAAACCAAAATCTTGGAAGGCACAGACATCTCCACAGTTTTTAGAAAACATTGTTTACTGGATCATTAGAGGATGAGAAGATTTTTGATTGAAGAATATACTAAGCAGACTTGAAAAGGAGTTGAAATTATCTGGCTTCCAATTCCAAGAATCTGAAGACTGTTGCTGCAAGACTACCAAAGACAAAAGATTTTGAAGTTCAGTCAAGATTTCTTCCTCCCAAACAAATAGACTACGCCTCCAACGCCAACACCAATGCCAACCAACACTAGACCACTCACCAAAACCCGAAATAGTAGCTTTCTGGTCCAAAGAAACCTGATACAACCTTGGAAAAACATCTTTCAATCTAGTATCACCTAACCAGCTGTCCAACCAAAAAAGAATTTGAGACCCATCTCCCACCTTCCGAGCCACTGCATCAGAAAACCAACTAGGAGACATGCTACTAGCCAAATCAATAGAAATCAAATCATGCCACCACGAAGAATTCCTTTACTGTCTAGAACTATGACTCAAATCACAATCTAGAGCCATATTTGAATTGCAAGAGTCTATACCAAATAGCTTGTCAATCCATTAGAAGGATCCATCTCCATTTGGACAACAAGCTAATATTAAAGAGCTCCAAATGTTTGACACCAAACCCACCATTACTCTTCGGCATGCACACCCAATCCCAAGAAATCAGGGGTTTAAGGTAATACTATGTGTAATAAAGAAGTGAGCTATGTCTTTAGTTAATTGCATCTCTCTCTTTTTCTTCCTCATGTATTGTTTCTCTACTTTATATCCTTCTTATACAAGAACTCAGAAATTCATCATCAACAAGTATGTCTTCGTTCACTTTGAAAAGTAATTTTACTTCCATTAAATATGTCACGAAATGTATGAGTGGCTAGGATATGGTCCAATTACCACTGGTAACGTCATTGCGAAGGCCAGAAATGAAGAAGCCACGTCCTATGAAAGAATCAACTATGGACAACTAGTGTTCTAGAATTGAAAAAATAAATAAATAAAAAAACTAGTGTTATAGAGTACGTTAATGTCACTTCACCTTTAGGATAATAAACTGCCTCAATTTTTATTGGGAAACTTTTCCATTGCTAACAAGTACCAATATACCTATTGTTTATTAAGATATATTTATGTTTTTATGCACTCGTATATATAGTTATTAATTTCTAATAGATACCATCTTAGTTGAGTTAGATTTCATGTTTTTTTTTTTTTGGGTAAGATTTACAACTTTTTACAGATTGCCTATCCCTCGTAATTAACTAGATAAATCTTAATGTTTGGAGAAAATGAGAAAGGATGAAAAGAGAGGGAGGTCTGGGAGGGAAAAGTTTTGTTTGAAAATTTTTAAAAATGAAGGGAGAAAATTGAAATATTTTCTTTCTAAATCCAAAACGCTCAATTTTTTAATTTTTAAGAATATTTTAAAGTTATCTCGCTTAGGAAGATTCTGGAAGATTTATACAATCAGATAAGAAGAGAATAAATTTTATTACCCAATCAGGGCAAGGAGAACAACACATGATAACCCCTCACTGGACAAAATTTTTGTCTTGTCAGTGTTTGATGAACAATGAACAAGACAAACAAAATAATATTAAATTTACTATAATATCCCTTGTGATAATATTATATATGTATATATATAAAATAAGTATTGTATATATAATATATATTATAATATAATATAGTATTATATATTAATATATTATAATGTAATATTTAATAGTAAAAATTATATATATATATATAGACACACACACACACACGTACAATACGTAAAGTAACATACTGATAATATTTTAAATATATATAAGTAAACGTTTGGGGGGTGTGTTTGTAAGAGAGAGAGAAAGAGAGATCTAAGGATAGTTTTATATTTTTTGGTGGTAGGTCCATGAGACAAAAAGTTGTCCCATGGTTTGATAAGAGACAAAAAATTGGGTTTTTGTCCAATCCCTCACCCTCTTTTTTGTCTAGTCCTAGGATCATTTTTCAAATCAAATAAGAAATAAATTTTTTACGCTGTACAGTCCCTTGTTTTTTTTTTCAAATCAAACACACATTGTTCACTTGTCACTTCCCTTATTCTTCCTGTTTATATTTTTAATTCCTTCTCCATGTATCCCCCACTCAGTTCCCTTTAATACCCTCATTGTCTTTGTTAGATTGCATTCCTTTTTTCCAAAGAATTTTGCATACTTCCTGTGGAAGAGTCTGTATATATATTAATTATCTAGTGTATAAATTGATCTCTCTCTCTGTACTAATTATTATATAATGTGGCAAACAATTTGATAATCACTACCAAAAAAACTGTTTAGCGACCGGCATATTCGGTCGCTAAACTTTCTAAATCAGTCGCTATTTAATTTAGCGACCGAATTAGCGATCGATTAATGGTGGTGACTGAATACCTGGTCACTAAGTTTTTAGCGACTGAAATATTAATTCGGTCGCTAAATGACGACCGTAATTTCGGTCGCTAAATAATAAAAAACGGTCGCTATAAGGTTGGTCGCATTGTTTCGGTAACCATTATTAGCGACCGATAATCGGTTGCTAGTTCGGTCGCCAATTTTGGTTACTGTTAACCTATATTAGCGACGGATTTTCGGTCGCTATACCACATCTGTCAATGTCAAATAAAGTTTAGCGACCAAATTATTGGTTTCTAATTCGGTCGCTAAACTGGTTATTATTAATTTTTTTAAAAATAAAATTTTTAAAATACATTTTTTTCTGTTTTTCTTTAAACGTTAGCAAAATTACTAATAAAACACACCAAATTACTAATGAAATATACAATCATAAGAAATAATAAATATATATAAAAAAATAATCCAAAGTGTCGTACAAGAATCGTTTAAAGTCAAAAATATGAAAAAAAATCAGTCATGATGAGGGGGAGGTGGAGGAATCCATTCATCCTCAGCATCCATACCACCGACGTCTGCTATCTGATCGTCCTCTGCAGAGCATGACATCGATGGTCGCGGCGGCGGGAACCGAGGAGCGCCGAGAAGCGGCACAACCGTCATAGCATCACCCTGAGCAACTGGAGTGTAGATGCTCATCTGCTCCAACACCAGCCGCAGTGTCTGGCCCTGCTCGATGCTCGTCTGCATCAGCTGTTGTTGTGCCTGAGTCAACTGTGCAATCTGGTTCGCCATCTGCTGCTCTCTCTCGCTCTTCTCCCGAAGCTCCGCGTTCAGCTGCGTGACGGTGTCCTGCATTTGGTTGAACTGCTCCTGAGGGACGGTATCGGCGTAGGAAGGAGCAGGCGTGCCGGATGATGAAGCGAGAAACTCGCCTCCCAGGTGTCCGAGGCCATACACGTGCCCTTCTTGTTCCTGCCCCGGCGACCTCCAAATAAATGGCATTATCGTCGACGGAGATAGGAGAGCTGAGCCCATCACCAATCAAAGCCTCATCTTGTGACTGTGAGGCACGTGATATGGCATCGTCCTTCTTCTCGTTGAAGCCCACCTACAAAGTATAGTTGAAGAGATTTAGTTAAAATTATATCCAATATTAACAAATCATTTATAATAAATTACAAGTAAACACAAAATTGTTATTTTGCTTACAGCATAGTTACGGGCCTTGTCGTTGACCCATGTCCCCGACTTCAACTTCTTCGTCCTCTCCACCAACTCCATAGCAGTGGGGGGCATTGCTTCTGTGCTTTTCGCACAGAAAAATATAATCTTAAATTCATAAGAATAATTAAAAATGAAAACTAATTAATTAAATAGTATATTAAGTCAAAAGTTTAATGTATTACCAGCTCGTAGTAGTGGGCGGCGACTGATTTACACCCGCCGGTCCAAGCACATGCGCCACCATCAGAAGCTCGATTACGCCGAGCTGTGGCCTGGATCTCCTGGAACTTCTCAGTAGCCCAGTACTGGTCCAGCTGCCTCCTGATCTCAGGATCCACCCACTTCCCCTTATTCTTACCCTGCCTCAGCTTGTTCGTCAGATTCTTCATGACCAGTGAGCCTTTATGCTAAAAAATGTCCTTGACGAGAGCCTCTAAAGCTACGTCCCACCTATACTCTTTCTGCAACTTACAGTTGTTAGGAAATTCGTGTTATATATATAATGTAAATTTAATTTAAATAACTTAATAAATTGTTACCTTAAACTCTTTAAACAACTGATCCCTATGGCCCCCTGGGATAGCCTTCCATGTAGGCCATGGACCATCAAACTTACATCGCAGGATCTTCGATATCGAATCAGAAGGGCCCTTCGCGGGCAGAAAGCTGCAGCAAAATTAGAGCATTAATAAATGTTATAAATAAATTTAAAAAACAAGTAAATAGGAATTAACGTTACTTTATATATATATATTAAAAAATTAAATTAGCTTACTCGTTATCCCCCCTAGGGATAAGAAGAATCCTCCTGTCGGATGGACCACGACTCTCCTGTCCCGATGATGATGATAGTCCTGTCGTAGGTGTGGATGATGAGGGTACAGCCTGTGTCCCGACCACATGAGACTGGGTAGGGGGTGCAACTCCATCACCCTGAGGTGTCCCGTCCACAGAGGTGCTGGTAGGGTGGTCTCGATCTGAAGGCCGTGGACCGGCCGGCGAAGGGACTCTCGCAGCACGACCTCCACGAAGACCTCCACGACGACCCCTACCTCTAGAGGAATCTGCCATCTGTGAAAAAAAAATGAAAATATGATTACACAATAGTGTAAATAATACAAAAAAAAATTACATAAGTAGAATGACATTTACACAATGAATTATGACATAAATAAATTACCTAAGTAGAATCTCCGTCACTAAATTCACCCTCACTCTCATCAGTATCACTTGATCGGAATGTACCTTCGCTAGATGCGTCCAACTCGGATTGATCCATTAACTCTCTTTCAACTTCTTCCCCATTTCCGGAAATGTCCGCCAAAGAATTAACAATAATGTCCGGCGTAATTTACAACGGTGCATGGGGTCTTGAAAACTCATCATCTTGGTACGGAGCATCTTTTTCAGGCTGGTTGATTACATTATCAGTAATTATACTGCGAGCCTTTATCTTAATAACACCCAACCAGCCTTGATGTCCTTCGGGATATGGCGAGTAATAAACCTGATCTGCCTGTTGTGAAAAAATGAATGGGTCGTACGCCTTATTATACCTTCGAGACAGCCTAACTTGAACAATACCATATTTTTTATCGATTTTTGTCCCTACGTCAAGAGTAGGATCAAACCAATCACACTTGAAGATAACTAACTTCATCACGGGGAAATCGGTATAATCGAGTTCAAGGATGTCAGTTAGAACCCCATAGAAATCATCCTCTACATTGCCATCAGTGGATCGCACACAAACACCATAGTTACACGTCTGCATTCCTTCATTCCATGTTTTTGTGTTAAATTTATATCCATTTACAATATAAGTATTCCATGATGTAACCATCTGTCAGGCCCCCATGCCAAATTTGTCAACAATGAATTTTGAACATTGTTTTCTGGATCTAGTACCTTAAAAATCAAATATTATATTATTCTTATACATGCTATATATTTAAGGAGATAAAATGTATTGCAACAAATGAAGATGCTTAACCTACATATTTACTGAACCACATAGCAAAGTGAGAAGTAATTTCTCGATCAACCTGGTCGTTTGAAATGTCAGGTTGGAGATTCCTTAGAAAATTGCCGTACATCCTACATATGGGAGATTAACAGCAGGGCGATTAATAATCATAAATGTCAATTGAACTTATAAAAGACATTGTAGAAACTTACTCTAAATATGGCGCCACCTCTTCACAATTTTAAAGGATATATAGATGAGCAGCATTAATGTCACGATGCTCCAAGAAATATCCTTTTGATTTGCCACTAAATCTGCCCGGATAGTTGAATATTGATATAGGAGGACTAGTTGAACTTCCTTCACCCGAATCAACATTTCTAGGCATCTTTGTCCTTCTCGTGTTAACTTCGTCCGGATAGAAATAAGAGGGAAAAGTGGAAGTCTCCTCTACTAAGTATGCTTCACAAATGGAACCCTCCACTCGTGCCTTGTTCTTGACTTTGTGTTTAAGGGAGTGCAGGAACCTATTAAAGAGGGATACATAAAAATAATTACTAGTTTAAGGGAAAGCTAAACTACGCTCTTGATAGTGTGATTTTACATCATGTTTCCTGTACACTTTTGCATGCATTTTCCATATAGATTAGGCATTCTTTATTTGATTTTAGTTAGTTTTTCCCTTGGAACGGGTGAAGCAGTTTCTTGGTGTTGTTTTGAAGGAATTTAAGGAAAAATACTCAGAATTAGCCTTGATGGAGCTTGAATGAAATAGAGCTTGAAAAGTGAAGAAAATGAGCCAAGCAGAGCCCATCACGGCCTGGCCGTGATGACCATCACGACCATGATCAAGAAGACTGAGAAGATTGAAGGCAAAAGTCAGAAGTTGTCACGGCCTAGCCGTGATAACCATCACGGTCGTGACAGGCTAGACAGAACCAATCACGGCCTAGCCGTAATGAGGCTCACAGTCGTGATTCTCCAAATTTGAAAGCGCGCCCGCTCCAAAACTCGTCACGGCCTGGCCGTGATGGCCATCACGGCCGTGACGCGTGGCCTCTCTATAAATAGAGCGCAGAACAGACAGAAAAGAGAATTCTGATGGCTGGGGAGGATCCTGAGGTCTCTGACACAGACTCTCAGACTGACTTCTAACCTAAAGGATACTTGGAGGCTGCGAAGAGGGTTCCAACCCTAGAAGGGAGCTGCTGAGAGGGGCTGCTGTGACGATGGTGGAAAGCTCCCATGGAGTTTCTTCTCTCCTCTTCTCCCATTTTTCTGGTTTGGCTTTCTCTGTAATTATGAGTAGCTAATCCCCGTTTGTTGGGATTAGATGTAACTAAACTAAACTTCATGTATTTGCCTTGACTGATTAATCTATGTTTATGTTTCTCTATTAGTGATTGATTTCCTTCGCTTAATGCCTGTTGTGGCTAGCACCCCCATGACTTGATTAGTGTTTTGGTATGCAATTGGAAAATTCGTATTAGAACCAGAGCTAGAATTAATCACCTAGTAACCCTTGAGTCTAGGAATGGAGTTTGGTTTACTAGTAATCGCGTAATCCCTAATCTTAATGCAAATTCATTAATCTAGGCCACCTAAGGAATTAGGGTCTATTAGTGGATTTAGGCTCTTGCCATCCGAGGAATCGGGGCTTGAGTAATCTAGTGGGTTGATTTTAATATTTGAAGCATGAATGGGAGGTATCTAGTCTTGGTAGTGCATGAGGCAGAGGTTTGGTGAAGTTTAGTCCCAACATATCCTTTTCGCATTCCAAGTATTCAATAAAAATACAAAAAGATTTTATTCCTTTTGTTTTGTTTGTTTTGAATTCTCTTCTTAGTCTAGATAGTTATTGAACTTGTGAACTGGTAATTGACATCCAATCCTCGTGGGAATGATAAACGGTCTCACCACCGTATTACTTGCACGACTGGGTATACTTGCCTAGATTTTCGTTCAACAGCTCTCGTGTTCATGAATTTCATATGTATTAAGTAAAATAGTTGATGTTGTTTACCTGTCAAATGGATACATCCAGCGGTATTGGACTGGGCCACCAACTCTTGCTTTGTAAGGTAGATGAACTGGCAGGTGTTCCATGGAATCAAAGAAACTCGGCGGGAAGATTTACTCCAGCTTACGTAACAAAACGGGTATCTTGACTTCCATATCCTTTAATTGATTCACATTTAGTGTTGTCGATGTAAGCTCCCTGAAAAAGTGGCTAAGCTCAACAAGTGGGTTCCAAATTTGCTTCGGTAATGCGTCGAACGCAATTGGAAGCAACCGTTGCATGAACACGTGGCAATCATGCCTCTTCATTCCATGTAACTTTGCTTCCTTAATGTCAACAAATCTACCTAGATTGGAAGGATACCCATCTGGTAACTTTAGTTCTTTAACCCACTTACAGACGACCAATATGTGTTTTGCTTAGTGTATAACTTGCCTTCGGTTTGATAAGTCTGCCACGACCACCGTCCTGCAACTCAAGCTCCTTCCGATTACAAATTTCAGTCAGATCCAATCGGGCTTTGTTTGTATCCTTTGTCCTCCCCTTGATGTCCATCACAGTGTCAAACACATTCAAAAACACATTCCTCTCAGTATGCATGACATCAATGTTGTGACGGAGTAGCTGCGTCCTCCAATACGACAACCTCCAAAATATACTTTGTTTTGTCCAATTATGGTTGACGCCATAATCAGGAATATGTTCTCCTTGGGATTCATGGACGAGCGGTAAGTACTGTACTCTGCATCATACATTAGGACCAATCAAACGTGGTGGAGGCGGTGTTGTCTCCGCACAACGCTTCTTGAATGCATTCTTGTTCCGCCTATAAGGATGATCTTCTGGAAGGAATTGATGATGACAATCAAAATATGAGATCTTTTGACTATTTTTAAGCATGAATGCCTTCGATCACTCCATACATATTGGGCATCCAAGCTTCCCCGCGGTCATCCAACCCGACATCGTCCCATAAACGGGAAAGTCGTTGATCGTCCACATCAAAGCTGCTTTCATGATGAAATTCTGCCTCAAAGATACATCATATGTCAACACACCATCATTCCACAGCATCGTCAACTCATCTATCAGCGGCTGCAAGTACACATCAATCTTACCTTTTGGATTAGACGGACCCGAATTATGACTGTTAGGAACATAAACTCCCGCTTCATGCACATCCCCGGGGGAAGATTGTACGGAGTCAGGATAATCGGCCAACAAGAGTATGCTTTTCCAGACTGCCCAAAAGGATTAAATCCATCAGTTGATAACCCCAATCGGACATTGCGAGGGTCCTGCGAAAATGCCATATGAACCCTATCAAAATGCTTCCAAGCTTCTCCATCAAATGGATGACACAAGACATCTTGCTCCCTCTCATGCTCACTATGCCACCTCATGTGAGCTGCAGTGGCCATCGAAGAGTACAATCTTGTAAGTCTTGGCACGAGCGGAAAGTACCACATCTTTTTTAGCGACCTCTTCTTCTCAATGCCCATCCTAGTGGTTGTCTTATACCGATCCGCACCACAAAATCGACAACATGTTATGCTTTCCGCTGAATCATCCTTATAGTACAACATAGATCCATTCGGGCAACAATCAATTTTCAAACACCCCAGACCCAAATTTTCCACAGACTTCTTAGCATGATAAAAACTAGTAGGCATCCGATTGTCTTCTGGCAACGCCTTGGACACTGACCTGGTGAGGCAATTAAAACAACCTTCTTGCATATTGTAGTCAGATTTGATACTCAACCATTCCATGCACATCGACAACTCCGTGTACTCCAGACATCCTTCCCACAATGGAGATCGTGCAGCACTCAACATATCATAGAATCTTTGAGCTTCGGGATTCGGATTCTCCTCTATGTATTGGGAACCCATTCCACCATCTTCTCCCCCATCTTCTTCTAGTACAACACCAACCGATGGTCCAGCATGATCCATTATCATCTGCTCGTATGGATTCAATTCTTCCCTCTGGTCACTGTTGACACGAAAATCTGGGCAAGTATACCCAATCGTGCAAGTAATACGATGGTGAGACCGGTTATCGTATCCACGGGGATTGGATGTCAATTACCAATTCACAAACTCAGTAACTATCTAGACTATGGAGAGAAATCAAAACGAACAAAACAAAGGAATAAAATCTTTTTGTATTTTTGTCGAGCACTTAGAATGCGAAAAGGATATGTTGGGACTAGACTTCACCAAACCTATACCTCATGCACTACCAGGACTAGATACCTCCCATTCATGCTTCAGATATTAAAATCAATCCACTAAACTACTCAAGCCCCGATTCCTCGGATGACAAGAGCCTAAATCCACTAATAGACCCTAATTCCTTAGGTGGCCTAGATTGTTGAATTTGCATTAGGATTAGGGATTACGCGATTACTAGTAAACCAAAATCCATTCCTAGATGCAAGGGTTACTAGGTGATTAAATTCAATTCCGGTTCTAATACGAATTTCCCAATTGCATACCAAAACACTAATCGATTCATGGGGGTGCTAGCCACAACAAGCATTAAGCATGGAAAATTAATCACTAATACGAAGGCATGAACATAGAATAATTAGTCAAGGCACATATATAATAATCAGTTTGATTACATCTAATCCCAACAAACGGGATTTAGCTACTCATAAAAGAGAAAGCAAAAACCAGAGAATTAGGAGAAGAGGAGAGAAGAAACTCCATGGGAGCTTTCCACTATCGTCACAACAGCCCCTCTCAGCAGCTCCGTTCTAGGGTTCCAATCCTTCCTTAGCCGCAACCTCCAAGGTCTCCGTTTTTAGGATGGTTTCTGGTCTCCACTAGGGTTCCCAGCTCCAGATCAGATCCCTTAGCTCTGTTCCCCCAGCTCCTTTCTGTCTGTTCTGCGCTTTATTTATAGAGAGACCGTACGTCACGGCCGTGATGGCACCCGGTGAAATTTTTATAAGTATACGGTGAAATTTTTGGTTGAAAATTCAGATGGAACCCGGTCTGCATTTTTACTGACAGTAAGATTTTACTGATCAGAAAACCTAATTTTGACCCGAGAACGAAATGAATAGATTTTATATCTCATTTCCAACGATATAGGTTATTTTGAAATTTTTCAAAATAATTAGGTTTTATACTCGATTCGGGTGCAAAACCCTAATCGGGAAACCGACGGAGTCGGAAACGGAACTGTAGAGACCTGTCAAGAGATCGGGACAACGAGTCATACACGATGACTCATGGAGGATGAGTCAACAAGCATTTATGAGCATTAAATGCTAGTAATAATGACTTTTACGTAAAAAGACCAAAATACCCCCAAGCTTTCGCGGGTATTAACAAGACACATCTACACACTTTTAATCACTCATTTTACATGGTTGTAAACCTACCACATCTATCCATATATACTCAACCATACCTATTTCATTTTGCTTGCATTTCATTATTTTCCTCTCAAAAATCGAAATCGGGTAAATGACGGAGCTACGTACGGAATTTGCGGGACCCGCTAACGGATAAATAGGATGTCAGATCATGCTGAGTCACCATGGATGAGTCACAATATGACTATCAAGTGTAATGATTACTTTTTAGGGGAAATGACCATTATGTCCTTATGGTTGATTTTAATTACAAATTAACCTAAAGCAATATTACACCTTTGTCCTTGGATTTTTGGCATATTGACCCTTTTGCCCTTGAAACCCACGGTCCCAAGGCTTCCAAGAGGCCCAACTTCACACATATTTAAGGAGCACTTCATCTTCTCCAAGTGTTTGCTCTTTTTTTTTCTCCATTAAAGTGTTAGGTTTCCATAGCTCATTTTGTGAAGGAAGTGTTAGATTTCTTGACATTTTCTTGATTCCAAGAGGTAAACCATTCTCATCATCCTTATTTAGCATCATGTTCTTCATTGAATTTTTCATTTTGAAGTCTTTATCCATATGATACATTTTAGGGTTTCTAGATTCAAAAATTCATAGAAATTCATAGGAAAATCCATTTGACATGAAAACAATTTCTATAATCCTATTATTACCTCTATATTCTAGATCTAGAAGCTTGCATCAAACAAAATTTTCTAACCCTTAAAACCTAAAGAGGCCGAACCTATACTCTAGAAAACTAGGGTTTTGTTCCAATTTTTTTAACTAGTTTGTCATGATTCAATCTTATTAGTTGAATAGGTATTGAATCTATATTGTATGAACCAAACGAAGGTCTCTAAGCCATTTTATTTATCATGGCCTAAATTCATTTGATGAGGGAATGGAAGATTTAAATTCAATCTTTGTTCAATAACTATTGATTTAGTGTTTTGAGTAATTAGGAGTGATTAATCCAAAAGTTTAGAATTTTTAGAGATTCCTAACCCTAAGGGCAGCCCTAGGCCGAAACCTAAATGTAGTAATATAGGTTTGATTAAGTTGTTTGATTGTTGATTAGTTGTTGTGTTTAATGAAGGATAAAGTTAGATTATCGTTTACGCGCGTTACTGACACTGCGGGATTTGTCAGAAACTATTCACTGAAGAAACTGTGTTTTTGAGGTAAGGGGATCTTACCTGAGGGATTTTTCCCAATAACTATTTGTGATTAGTGTGTGGTCTGTATGATTTATCTGTGGTTGTAGTGTTTGGTTGTGGTTGTCGTATTTGATTAGAGTTGTGTTATTTGTTTGTGTTTGGTTATCTGTATTTAATTATTTATTTGCAGTTATATATTATGATATTGTGATGCATGATCTTCCTGGGAATATTGTTATGATGTTGTTGATTGTTGTTTGAGAAGCCTGACAGTGGTCAGTGTCCAATCAATTAATCAGATAAAAGCTTTAAGAAGACTTTACGAGGAATATTCAATAGTAAATTGAGAAATATTGGAAGATATTATGATTTAAACAATTATTTGATAAAATAAGGAATTATTTGAAAATATTATTATTTTAATGATTTATTAGTTTAAAAGCAATTTATGAGTCACGGTGAGGGCGTAACCGTGAAATTATTTTTGTACTGCTAATTTTTATGTAAGAAATTCCGTAATATTATAAAATTATATTTTATGAAATTAAATTCAAAAATAACTTAATTATGATATTAGAAAATTATTTAAGTGGAAAAAGCTAAGATTTGGCTTAAATGACTTTAAAAATGTTTAACGATGGTAATTTGGAAAAGTATCGATGGCAAGTGTTTCTAAAACGGCAGTACGTATTTTAAACTAAGTTTGAGCCTCAAGTGACTCTCTTTTTGAAACATGAAGTTTTCAGAAAAGATTTTAGTAACTGGTGATTTTACGAAAGAATTTTCCCTTTGAGATGATTTTCCAGAAACAAATTTTACGCAAACAGTGTAGACAGTGAGTTTGAACTTAGTAATCGAGATGTAGGGGAAATAGAGTTTTTGTGGCGTTTTGGGATTTGAGTCTTAATTTTGGTGTAGTTTTGGATTGCGTGTCCTATGGACTGCGTGTCCTAATTTCGGTTTAGTTTTGGACTGCGTGTCCTAATTCCGGGGTAGTTTTGGACTGCGTGTCCTAAGTTTGGGGTAAATAATATTATTCAAAGTGAATACTGTTTTCTATTACCACGAACCTAAGCCCGAGGCATCGGTATAGGGGTTTCGTGATTGAGCACTCGAACTTGATGTCCTGTGTTATTAATAAAAGTGTTAAGATGTCTAAAACTATGGTTGGTCGGAAGCTTTTAAGCTTCTGCATGGAAATATTGAACACAAAGAAAAACTTCAAGAACAAAATGTTTTACATGCATTTTAGGTAGACATGCCTATTTGTTAATCATGATACCATGGCGATATTCATGAATCGACGTATCATTGTGCCCTGGTTGGACAATGAAAATCCATATTCGGTGATCACTGCTCCTTAAATTGGACAGTGTGCTATGGTAACCATATTCGGTGATCACTGTGCCTTGTGCTGGATAGTGTGCTATGGTTTTGGCTTCGTGCCTTTTTGCTTGCGTGGCTATTGAGTTTGATAAACTAACCTCGAGGTTGGGATATCTCATGAGATTAGGTATGAATTTAGATTATGAATATGAAGTGTTCATGCATAGTTTTCAAATGACGATGTTTGGGGTACGAAACCCAGTGATAAACTATTTGCCTTATTATGAATGATTATGTTTTTATGAAAATGTATATGTGTATGTTTTCTTTTATGTCTCGCATGTATTTATTGTGTTAAATCCATATATTGGTGTCTCACCCTTACAAACATATCAGAGCTGCACAAGGGGTATGATCTCTACAAGAAGAAGAAGGCTGTCTAGTTCGGGGCATGCTGTTACTGCTTCTATCGGTTGTAGTGTCTGTTAGTTATGACCAGCTTAGGAGTCTTGGTTGGGTTTTAAGTTTGAAAAGGTCAGTAACTGTGGGGTTGTAATTAGTCTTTGATTTAATTTTATCTTTTAAAAAATTGAAACTTTTTGAGAAAAATTGTATGCCGTAGTGACCTCGTTAAGAATATGATTTTATTGTTTTAGTGTATGTATCCTGGTGTTCCAGAGTTTTCCATAGAAGAAAATTTTTACACACGAGTTTTCTTGCTTAAAATAAATAAGTTTTCCGAAAGCAACCAGCGAATTAAAGTTTTATTTTTCGCAACGAGTTAACCATGTAATGACCTAGGGAGGGTGTTACATTAGTGGTATCAGAGCTGGTCGAGTCTTTCGGGAATGTTGGGGAATAGGTCTGTTGTGTTGATGTTGTGTTTTCTCTGATTAGGACTTGACTGAATTACTTCTTAGAAGTAACGTGTTTTAGACACATAAGTATACGTTTCCGTTTCTAGTTGGGGTCAAATCATTCCTTTTCCAACGATTATGAATTGTTTTCACACTTATATTGTTGGACCAATTATTATGGAATTTTATTTTTGTGAACTATCCTATTATTGTTCGGGATAGACATTTTCTTGATAAAAGAAGTTTCTAGATGAAACTTAATCTTGTCACTTTTACTTTTGGTAAATGTGATCCAGTCTAATATTTTTGGCCAGACTATACTCCTTTTAAACATTGTCGTTTTGTGAATTTCCTGTACGAAGGATGAATTCCCTTGGAATTCAGAATTGTTTATCTTTGATTTTCTAAGCAGCTGGAAGTTCTTATGGAAGAAGGAACTTTATTAGAGTCATGGTTGTAAACATGTATTAGCTATGCATTTTTACACTCACGAACATATTAAAAAATCTTTTTACATCCTGAACATTCCTGTATTCCTTTAACAAAATTCTTCTATAATTACTTACCTTCTTATGAAAGTAAAACCTTAGGATTAAGAAGATACTGTATAGTTTTGAGTCACGAAATTTCGAGGACGAATTTTTTTTTAGAGGTGCAGTAATGTAACACCCCGATTTTTTTGCTATCTAAGATCGGTATAAATATAACTAAATGTTTATATTTTTATCTGAAACTTAGAAAAAGATTTTGGGAAAACCAAAGTCATAGTCATATCATACTTATTTTTATAAGTATATGGTGAAATTTTTGGTTGAAAATTCAGACGTAACCCGGTCTATATTTTTACTGACAGTAAGATTTTACTGATAAGAAAACCTAATTTTGACCCGAGAACAAAATGAATAGATTTTATATCTCATTTCCAACGATATAGGTTATTTTGAAAATTTTCAAAATAATTAGGTTTTACAATGTACAGTAAAATCTCGTCTTTGAAGACGAAAATCCTTTTGTCTTAAAACCAAAATCTTTAAATAAAATCAAATCAATTTTCCATAGTACTTTCCATGAAATATACATAGGTAGAGGTTTCTCAATAGATTTTCTCGAAAATTCTTAAAAATGTTTAACGACAGTTTCGCCGCTTTTTACTGAATTTAGGCCCAAAAGCCATATTTTTGAAAACATGGTTCTTCACCTCAAATGTATTACTCTCCTAAATTATATTACTCATATGAAAATGTTGAAACACTGATTGTACATCTTACTCTCCATTTATACAAAATTCCTAAAAATTTGACCGAACGTCGTTAATTTTGTAAATTGCGTAAATCATTTTTCAACGATTTTACACTCTAATAGTCCAAAACTCATTTTGGAGTTTTAGAACAGTTTGATAGGCATGAAAAACAGTCTCTCACCATCCAGTTAAATATATTTTCGAAAATTACAATTTAACCCATAAACTTTCATTAATTGCAAAAAGATCCTTATTCACTTAAATCCTTATAACTTTTTATATATAACTTCAAATCACACCAAACCAACTTCTTTAGAAATATTTTTCGGTTACCCTCATATTTCCATAAATTACAATTCTACCCCCAAATATTTTACAGTATTTGCAAAAAGGTCCATTTTTACAAAAAAACTTATAACTTTTTATGTATTAATCCTATTAACACCAAACCAATTTCTATAGTTTTGTCTCATCAAGGACTAAAATCTGGATTTCAGTACATTCACTGAAATTCTCAGAAATTGCATTTTAGTCCCTAAGGACTCACAAAATCATATCTTTCAATATACACATCCAAACCAATCCAAACCAATTTCTATATTCTTATATATTCATTCAATCCTTATAAAAATTATTCAAATAAATTAACTCAACTTGAAACCCCATTAATCAGTTATGGCCGAATGGCCTTAAATAAATATATTAGGCATTTTTCTTACTAAGTCATGCAAACAACAATCTTGATTCCAACTTAAGGTCATCGGAATCAAAACAACCATATGACATATCATACCACAACCAAACATCAAATCAAATCCTCCAAGAGGATCACACACATAAATCAATAATACATAATCCTAACACTTAGGATTTACAAGACAACATACAAATACTTTAAACCACATATATATCTACATTAAGGTAGGATAGTAGTAATCTCCCCCCTTACCACTTGTAGACACTTGGAAAGTCAAGTAATAGAAGGATGTTGTTCACCTAAAGTCTCAAGGTTTGAACCAACAAACCTAGCCATGAACAACCAACAAGAAAACAAGTTAAAGATTGAAGAAAATCATCCTAGCACACTTGAACATAGTTTTGGCCAAAATTGAAAGAAATGGCTAGATATCTCTAAATTTTTCAAGCTCTTGGAAAGTGAAAATAGAAGTCATATGAAGATCATAGAAATTGATCTCACATTAAAATGATTTTTCTATGATTTTCTAGGAATTTTCAAAGTTCTAGATCTAAGAATTTTAAATGATGATCATGGCATGAAAATCATGAAATGAATGAAAAAAAAAGACATGATTGATCATGTAGAAGAGAGGTTACCTCCTGATGAGGAGTAATGGTCAAAACAAGCTTAGTTGAAAATTTGACAGCTTTGAGGGTGTGGTGATGTTACGAGCATATCTCACGATTTACTCATCTAAAAGTTACAAACTTTGGCTTGTTAGAAAGGTAAGAAGGAGAGGCACAACTTTTATGTTTAAGGTGTTGTTTTATTCGGATCATAACAGGGGCGTAAAGAGCCTTATTTCCATTGTTCTGTTGGGATGCTGAGGATTTTGAGTTGTTTTAGTAATTTCCAATATACGTATCCATTTTTGAGGATCTTTATCTCGTTGGAAAGAAGAGATGAATAGGAACAACTTTCATGTAGAAAGTTTTTCGAGTTTCAGAACATAAAAGTGTTAGAATTTTGGTACAGTTTCGGATGAGTATGAGCATCAATGAAGTCTTTATGTGTTCTTAGAGAAAATGATGAACAACCTTCATGAAGAAGATGAAACACTTGTGAAGCAGCAAAAATGAAATGGAGATAGCCTATTATAGAGGGGAGACCGTGGCTTCGAGGGACCAAATGGTCAAAAATGTTGTCATGGCAAACTTGGAGTTACAAGGAAAGATTAAGGGTATTTTGGACTTTTCACATATAAGTAATCATTATGCTATGAAATGAATATGTGGTGGAGATACTCTTAGGGTGGTGTGGCTGAGTTTGGACCACAAGAAGGAATAAGATATTTTTAGTTACAAATCATGGTTGGCTAACCTTGGTTGGAGTTAACCAGACATAAGTTAGGTTAGGGGTATTTTAGTCTTTTCACATTTACTTGTCATAAATGAACATTAATGGCTATGGTGAGTCATTATGGTGACTCAATCCTCTTGAGTCATCATGGACGACTCGTCGTTCTGTTCTCCCGATATATCTCTGCACATTCGTGTCTGGTTCCGTTGTTTACCCGATTAGGGTTTTTGAGAGAAAGGTGATGAATTGAAATCAAAATGAAATGAGTTTGGTTTAGTGGAGGTGCTGCACGAAATTACGTAGATTTAGAGGGTATTTTGGTCAAAATTCACTTAGGGACACTCTTGGAATTTTACTTAAAGATCAAGGGCATTTTTGTTTTTTTACATATAACCATCATTACTTGCATTTAATGCAAGATGACTACCCCCTATGACTCACCCCCTTGAGTCATCATAGATGACTCATTGTGCTCATCCACCCGGCGTCAGGTTTTGTCTCTGCACCTCCGTTCTCGATTCTGCCGATCCCCAATCATCGATTACTTGCCCGATTACGTATAATAACCTATTTATTTTGAAAATTTTCAAAATAACCACTATCATCGTAAAAAAAGTAAGAATATTAACTGTTTCATTCTCGGGTCAAAATTAGGTTTTCTGATCAGTAAAATCTTACTGTTAGTTAAAACGCAGACCGGGTTTCGTCTGAATTTTAAACCTAAATTTTTACCATAACCTTCTACCATAAGGTAGAGTATAAATATGATTTTGTTTTATCCAAAATAATTTTCTAAATCTCAGATAAAAATATAAAGAATTAAAAATTCTGCCGATAATGAAAAACAGTAAAAACGGGGTGTTACAATACTACTCCTCTAAAAAGAATTTCGTCATCAAAATTAACTCGTCTTTGGAAAACGAACACGAAACCCATCCTTTTATTTCATGCTCCAGAAGCATATCATTCTCGTTTTTCGAAACGTGGCGTGAATTACTTCATAGATTAGACTGTCACTCTGACTTATACTGTATTTGCTAAACTACCCGATAAAACAAATCATGTAAATCCCTTTAAAACTCTCAAGACGCGAAGCACGCTCGAATAATTCGAATGTCAATAGAATGAAATACATGAATTTCCTATAGATTTGGAAATTTGAATGATTCAAAACTTTGACTCCCATTTACGGTGGTGATTCTAACACACCGATGGTAAAAAAGAACTCGGAATTTGAACAAATAATTTTCAAGAAAAAAATCTCTAGACTTTACTCTTTCAACAGAATAAAGTAAAATGAATAGAAAAACAATGGATATTCTTTATACAAAAAGTTTCTTTAATAGGTTCCTGAATGTAAAAATGTGTTGTACAGCCACATATTTACAAACGTGACCCTAATAAAGTTCCTTCCTCATTAGAAACTTCCTTTAAAAGACAAAATTTGAAGGTGACAATTTTCTCAATTTCCAAGAGTTTAGATTTTAAATCAAAATATCTTGGTCTTTAAGAGAGCAACAATAATTTTTTGTGAATTCCCTCACTCGAGGTAACTCTGATTCATTTGGCATAAAAAAAAAATTGACGTGAATTGTCAAAATTTCATCTGCCATAAAATTTATAACTTTTCATCCACAAGGGTAACAAAGTATGATCCGTAAAAGATCATTCTATTTTAAATTGCACTCATTTGTGAAAAATGCAAATGGTCAAGTTTACAAAACTCAATTCTCAACAACAATGAATTATCCGAACGGATTTTCCCAACTAGTATGAGTTAGCAAGAAACTATAAAGATAATTACATCAAGGAATAATATAAGAATGCAATTTTGATTGTTCTATAAAAACTTATACAACAAAAGATGCGACTATAAAACCTAACCAACTCAGAAACATGATGGCAACAAATATAGGTAGTAGATTGATAAATACACAGTATTTTACACATTCATAGAAAATCAAGAATGATTCTATACTGAATTAACAGTATAGTCAAAAGTCTACTTTCTATGACACACTTCACTTAAATATATTTATTTGATTGTTATACTCCAGTCCTACTTGTTGTGAAGATTCTACCCGTTAACAACTACCCACGTATTCAAACATTAAATATCGGTGGACTACCTCCTCTTGCACATTGTTCTTTAATCGAATCCTTGTCCGTGGTCTCTCGGCTCACATGTTGTCTCCAGAAGGTACATCCCTAGGCTTTCCGCACACTCTAGCGACATGTCCAGGCTGTCCACACTTAAAACAAATGATGCCCAGAATCTTGCAGTTCTTTGTAGCATGACTCATGCCACACTTCATGCACTTCGGTAAAGGCTTCCTAGACGATCCATAACCTTTACTGCTACCACTAATCCACTTCCCTTTTGGCGGTGTCCACATTGGCCTTGGGTATGGTTTCTCTTGGAAAGATCAAAAGCTTCTCTTTCTACCTTTACTCACTTTTAGATCTCGAGGCACTCGACACTCTTCCATCAAGATCGGAAACTGCAGTAGTTTCAATGACCATATTGTCTTCCTCATTTTAACCTTTAGATTGTCCTCCAATTCCTTACACGTTCGCACCTCCTCGTAATTCTTTAAATACAACTCCTTGAACTTAATCATCTCTTCCAACTCAGCAGCATACTCACTGATAGTCATGTCCTCTTGTGCATGTTGCAGGAACTCAATCTCCTCTACACGACTCACTTTAGTGGAAGCATACTTCTCCAAAAGTTCACTTCGAAACACATTCCAGGTGATCGCACTAACAGCTGGCATGTTTCTCTCCACCAAAATCCAGCATCTCCTGAGACAGCCCGATGTGCCCCATCGTATTATTACATTAAAACCTTAATATTTATTTACTTAATCGCGCGCTCACTATTGAAAATACGTAAAAATTTAAAACTTAATTAATAATCATATAACTTCTACAAATATAAAACACACCAAAGTTGTAATATATATAATTACACACATGTTTATTTAAGACAATACCAAAACACTGTTAAGGGTACCCTCTCAGTAGGATCCCTCACAGATATAAACTTCACTACAGACTTACTTAGCGGAAATATAAATACTCCGTAGACACACTAACCATCATGTCTATACTCTAATCGTCCTGGATCACAGCTCGACCTCCAGCATCCGGTTCATACGGAGTTCCATCTAACTCCTCAGTAATTGGTTCCTCCATCGGGTCTTCTCGTACGATCACATCAGAAATAAAATACAACACACAGACAGATATATGGAATAAGAAACAGTTCTATCATCAAAAAGCGGAAAAGACTAATAGTAAATTATACAGTAATTGTCACAGACACGCATCACTCAAAATCAACAATCATCCTCAATCCACTATATCATCCTCTACCCTCAGCCCATGCAACTAAAACTTTATACTGATGTGGCCATCTTCACTCCCCTGTCACATTAGTCAAGTAGTCCGAAACGGTCCAGTACCAATAACTTTCGAAACGCATCAAAGGCTAAACACTTATTAGTCTAAAATGGTCCAGTGCCAATAACATACGAACTCGTCAAGGAACATCCTTCCATAACGGTCCAGTGCCAGGAACATTCGAACTCGTCAAGGAACATCCTTCCATAACGGTCCAGTGCCAAGAACATACGAACATACGAACTCGTCAAGAACTAAAGAGTATTACGGTAGTCTACCTCGGCATCCACATCCGTAGGGCACTCACCCGCAATATCCGATATCTCCAAAATAGGATATCCTGACCTCGTGTGTTCCACTCACACGGCTGTGACTAACAATATCTCGATAAATGAATCTCCCTAATTTACCTCAATAACAACCTAGTGCCTCAACCTTCCATCAAAGTCTCAACACCTTTTTCCACATAGATAAAACCACTTAATTAGGCTAGGCACCTCTAAATCACCTTTATTCTCTCACCCAAACAATTATCTTCCGAACAACACATATCCTTACTTAAAAATCAGCTAAGCACAATATTAACAACCAGGCAGATCATGCATAATATAACATCAGAAAATATTCATATATCTCAATATCATATAAAGCAATTTATCACAACCAAATCATAATAATCAAACCAAATAAATAACAAAGTCAGACTCTGTCACGGCCTGGACGTGATATCCATCACGGTCGTGACAGACAACAAAGGCAAGAATGCTACAAAACAGAACTGTCCGGCCTGGCCATGACAACCATCACTACCGTGATGACAGAAGAAACATCCTCACAATCATAATTATTCAAACACCGAAACAATACGTCACATGCAGATGGAATACCTCAACCAGCGTATCACAATAAATTCGATAACATAAAATCAAACATCCTCAAATACTTAAAATCAACTTAATGTCGATAAACCTACAATCCCCGAATCACCATTGGTTTTACAGAAAAGGTTTCCAATGGGATTTTGGTCTTGTCGATTACTCGACTACTAGTAGGGTTTAGGTCGCCCTACACAATTATCATATAATCTACTACTTATCGATTCCGACGATAGGTTGATTCTTTTCCCCACCTGAGTTTGCACCGGAAACACGTACACGACGATCCTCGTTATTCCGCCACGAGTTAACACAACCACCTTCAACCAAACAACATAATTATAATTAATCAACTAACACCCATCTTTGACACTTTAGGGCTAGGTTCGGCCAAGACTTAGAAATAGGTTTAGGATTATCTTCTTAATGTCATCTTTTGGATCCTAATTACTAGAGTCTTCACTAACATAGATTACTTATTACAAGACTAAAATTTGAAACAAAATCCTCTAACCTTTAGGGTTAGGGTTTCGGTCAAGGGCTGACCTTTAGGGTTCACAATCCTTAAAATTCCTAATCATGATTAAGTCATATATTAATGATCCTTGATTAACCTAAATCATGGATTAGTGACCAAATAACTAAATTTAAAACTCAAAACTTTCTAACTCTTTTATACATAGATTCGGCCTTGATAGGTTCATAGGGCTAGGGTTTTTAGTTTAACAAATCAACTTGGATTTATAAAGCATACATACTAAGAGATTGATTCCTAAAATCATTTGTGAAAACCATAACAAAACTCAACAAAACTCACCCACTTAGGGTTTGGCCAACATAATTATTTTTGAGTAAAATATTCATTTTAAGAGACTAACATGGATTAGAGTGTGTAATCATACATGCCATATAGAATACATGATCATACATGAAAACACATGAACAAAACTCTACCAAACCTACTTTGATAGATTCGGCCAAGGCTAGGTTTTCAAGAAATAAATTTTTGATTACATCATGCTCTTGGATTTAGATAGTAGACTTGATATCAAGAAGATAGAAAGTAGTTTCATCATCATTAGATTTTTCTAGAATTTATTATGACTTTTCAAAGTTCTAGGGTTAGAAACTTGAAAATGATGAACAACTATGATACAAGCCTTGAATCAAGAAACTTGCTAAAGAATATAGGCATGATTAAGAATGAAGATTTGAATTTACCTCTTGAAGATCAATGACAAAGGAAATCCAAGAACTTGCTTTGCAACTTAGAACTAAGAAACTTGGAAACTTTAGAGTTTTTAGAAAGCAAATGACCAAAGAACTAAATGAAAAGTGAGAGGAGGGTATTTATAGTGTGAGTGGCGACATCTCAAGAAAATTCTAGATGAAGATGAGTTGTCATGTTAAAGGATCAAAATGCAATTAAGTTCTAAGGACCAAATTGCAAAGATTCCAATAGTTGAAGGACTAGTTTGCAAATAGACAATAAAATGTCATGATGATGATTTTTGTCACATTAAATGCTAGCTTATCTTTGACTTAGTTGGCTGATTTGATGAGTCAAGGATAAGTTAAGACAAATTCAAGAACATTTGAGAATAATCTAGAATGTTGAAGAAAAACCAAGAATGATGTAGAAAAGTGTGGAACATTCTAGAAAAATCTTGATTCATCCATCAAATGAGAAAATCATCTTCTCTCATGGGCTTATGTATTTGGGCTTGACACATTTGGGCTTAGTTTCATTTTCTTGTTTGTTGTGGGGCCCACTTGAAGATTTAAGCCTTTAAACTTAAGATAAGAAACTTAAATGGGCTTTATGGACTCAACTATGAACTAGAAAAGTTTGGGCTTCTAAGCCACGACCATTTAAGGTTAGAAACAAGGATTCTAGCCCAATCCACTTGGAAAAACGAAAAAAACTAATTTAGGGACAAAAGGGTAATTTACAGAAAGTTCAGGGACTTAACCGTAAAATTTCTAAATTTTCTATTTAACCCTGAAAAACCTTCTAGACTTAAAAATATGATTCATCCCCTTGAATCATCTCAAAATCCTAAGAAAACCCTCTATCGGTTTTGAGAAACTACGAAATCTCTTCCGTCGTCTACCCGATTACGTGTTTCGCCCGAAAATATAAATTATTTTATTTTTTTTTCCAAAATAATTCTAAAAATACAGAATTGTAGAAAATAAAATACTAAACTTAAGTCTTTCATTCACGAATTAAAATTAGGTCTTTTGAGCAGTATTATTATACTGTCAATGGAATTCATGGTAGGGTTTCGCCTGACTTTCCAACCTAAATTTTAATCGTAGCTTCCTACGGTCAAGTAGGATTGAGTAATAACCTCCGTTTATTTAAAATAATTTTATAAAACTCAAATAAATTTATAAACATATTTATATGTATTATTGTTATTTAAAACAGTAAAATACAGGGTGTTACATTACTACCCCTCTTAGAAAAAAATTTCGTCCTCGGAATTTCTTAACTCAACACTAGACATCATCTTGTAATCTTATCTTAATCTAAAGCTCCAACAATATATTTCTCCTCGCTGTTTTTCCCTTAGGTGACAGCGGTAACTTCATAACAGAATTCATTCTATTTATCCTCGAACTTATCCATCACTATATTCTATTCATTGTTCTTAACCTTTCCCACTTGATCTAACATCCTTAAAGGACATAATTAAAACTTAATCCTTCGAACATATCCTATTATTCCAATTTATATCAAAATCATACATACCGTGTATGAGATCTGCAGCGTGAGGGGATTCAACTCTTCTTATGGTAAACACTCTCCCAGCAGCTTGAGGTTTAACCATCTGCTGATCGGTTGCAGAAACTCCTCCCTGGGTTCCACCTCTATAACCTCCAGCTTCCCTATTCCCAGCTACCGACTGCGGCATACCTTTCTGTCTACAATCACGAGCATAATGACCTGGTTTCCCACAGTTGAAACAACCAGATCCCTCCTTACAATTCCTAACATAGTGCGGTCCTCCGCATCTGAAACAAACTAAGCGTTGTTGTTGCTGGCTTGTTCCAACCACTGGTGTGGTAGCTACTGGTGTTGGTGCCACTGTCTGCAATTGTCTGGCATATGGTCCTTGTCTCTCTTGAGAACCCCTATCTTCTCTCCGTTGGAGACCTGATCGAATAGGACCTCCACTCCTCTGCTGCCTCTGCTCAACAGCTTGCCTCAGATCTATGCTTTCTATGGCACTGCATCTCTCTACTAGTTCCGGAAAACTCTTGATATCGAGAGATATTATAGCCCTTTGTAGTCCATGTCGGAGTCCTTCCTCAAACCTTCTACATTGCCAATCTTCATTTGGGAATCTCTGATAAAATTCAGAATATTTAATCAGAGCCTCAAATCGTGATGCATAATCACCAACCGTCATGTTGCCTTGTTTGAGACTCATGAATTCCCTTTCTTTCTCGCGTCGAACTAGTCGCAGAAAATACTTCTCAAAGAAACAGTCACTAAACAGCTGCCAGTTGATAACTCTGCCTTCGGCATCCAGCAATCTTCGCTTGCCTCTCCACCAAGACTCTGCTCCTCCAGTTAGCATGAAGGCAGCATACGTCACTTTCCTATCCTCTCTGCAGCGCATGGTATTGAATATCTTTTCGATCTCTTGTATCCACCATTCTGCCTTCTCTGGATCATAATCTCCTCGGAATTGAGGTGGCTTCCCTTTCAGGAAAGTAGCCATTCCGGCATCTTCAGCTGCTGCAGCTCTCCTTTGATTCTGTTGTTCCTGTTGTTCTTTGTTCATCTGTAGCATCTCAAAGATTCTCTTGTGTTTGTAACAACAGAGCAGTAACTATGTTTTTCATGGTATCTTGAGTCTCAGATGACTCTCCTCCACTTCCAGTATGATTATTTTCCACATTGTTAGCTCCCACAATTCTTTCAGGAGTTCTGTCACACATCACAATCGGACGTCCTCTTCCACGAGCCATGATTCTGTAAAAGAAATCATTTGCTCTGATCAGTATGACATATAATACCACATAGACCAGTATATAAATACCATATGCCACACTAATGTTAATTATCGCGTCGGATTCGGACACACTACCCATCTTCTAAGCATAGTTAAAATCCGATGTGGACTCAACTAGACACGGCCAGTAACTACTTCCTAGACCTCACAGTCCGATTAGAATCGAACTGCTCTGATACCACCAAATGAGACACCCCGATGTGCCCCATCGTATTATTACATTAAAACCTTAATATTTATTTACTTAATCGCGCGCTCACTATTGAAAATACGTAAAAATTTAAAACTTAATTAATAATCATATAACTTCTACAAATATAAAACACACCAAAGTTGTAATATATATAATTACACACATGTTTATTTAAGACAATACCAAAACACTGTTAAGGGTACCCTCTCAGTAGGATCCCTCACAGATATAAACTTCACTACAGACTTACTTAGCGGAAATATAAATACTCCTTAGACACACTGACCATCATGTCTATACTCTAATCGTCCTGGATCACAGCTCGACCTCCAGCATCCGGTTCATACGGAGTTCCATCTAACACCTCAGCAATTGGTTCCTCCATCGGGTCTTCTCGTACGATCACATCAGAAATAAAATACAACACACAGACAGATATATGGAATAAGAAACAGTTCTATCATCAAAAAGCGGAAAAGACTAATAGTAAATTATACAGTAATTGTCACAGACACGCATCACTCAAAATCAACAATCATCCTCAATCCACTATATCATCCTCTACCCTCAGCCCATGCAACTAAAACTTTATACTGATGTGGCCATCTTCACTCCTGTCACATTAGTCAGTAGTCCAGAACGGTCCAGTACCAATAACTTTCGAAACGCATCAAAGGCTAAACACTTATTAGTCTAAAATGGTCCAGTGCCAATAACATACGAACTCGTCAAGGAACATCCTTCCATAACGGTCCAGTGCCAGGAACATTCGAACTCGTCAAGGAACATCCTTCCATAACGGTCCAGTGCCAAGAACATACGAACATACGAACTCGTCAAGAACTAAAGAGTATTACGGTAGTCTACCTCGGCATCCACATCCGTAGGGCACTCACCCGCAATATCCGATATCTCCAAAATAGGATATCCTGACCTCGTGTGTTCCACTCACACGGCTGTGACTAACAATATCTCGATAAATGAATCTCCCTAATTTACCTCAATAACAACCTAGTGCCTCAACCTTCCATCAAAGTCTCAACACCTTTTTCCTCATAGATAAAACCACTTAATTAGGCTTGGCACCTCTAAATCACCTTTATTCTCTCACCCAAACAATTATCTTCCGAACAACACATATCCTTACTTAAAAATCAGCTAAGCACAATATTAACAACCAGGCAGATCATGCATAATATAACATCAGAAAATATTCATATATCTCAATATCATATAAAGCAATTTATCACAACCAAATCATAATAATCAAACCAAATAAATAACAAAGTCAGACTCTGTCACGGCCTGGCCGTGATATCCATCACGGTCGTGACAGACAACAAAGGCAAGAATGCTACAAAACAGAACCTGTCACGGCCTGGCCATGACAACCATCACGGCCGTGACAGACAGCAAACATCCTCACAATCATAATTATTCAAACACCGAAACAATACGTCACATGCAGATGGAATACCTCAACCAGCGTATCACAATAAATTCGATAACATAAAATCAAACATCCTCAAATACTTAAAATCAACTTAATGTCGATAAACCTACAATCCCCGAATCACCATTGGTTTTGCAGAAAAGGTTTCCAATGGGATTTTGGTCTTGTCGATTACTCGACTACTAGTAGGGTTTAGGTCGCCCTACACAATTATCATATAATCTACTACTTATCGATTCCGACGATAGGTTGATTCTTTTCCCCACCTGAGTTTGCACCGGAAACACGTACACGACGATCCTCGTTATTCCGCCACGAGTTAACACAACCACCTTCAACCAAACAACATAATTATAATTAATCAACTAACACCCATCTTTGACACTTTAGGGCTAGGTTCGGCCAAGACTTAGAAATAGGTTTAGGATTATCTTCTTAATGTCATCTTTTGGATCCTAATTACTAGAGTCTTCACTAACATAGATTACTTATTACAAGACTAAAATTTGAAACAAAATCCTCTAACCTTTAGGGTTAGGGTTTCGGTCAAGGGCTGACCTTTAGGGTTCACAATCCTTAAAATTCCTAATCATGATTAAGTCATATATTAATGATCCTTGATTAACCTAAATCATGGATTAGTGACCAAATAACTAAATTTAAAACTCAAAACTTTCTAACTCTTTTATACATAGATTCGGCCTTGATAGGTTCATAGGGCTAGGGTTTTTAGTTTAACAAATCAACTTGGATTTATAAAGCATACATACTAAGAGATTGATTCCTAAAATCATTTGTGAAAACCATAACAAAACTCAACAAAACTCACCCACTTAGGGTTTGGCCAACATAATTATTTTTGAGTAAAATATCCATTTTAAGAGACTAACATGGATTAGAGTGTGTAGTCATACATGCCATATAGAATACATGATCATACATGAAAACACATGAACAAAACTCTACCAAACCTACTTTGATAGATTCGGCCAAGGCTAGGTTTTCAAGAAATAAATTTTTGATTACATCATGCTCTTGGATTTAGATAGTAGACATGATATCAAGAAGATAGAAAGTAGTTTCATCATCATTAGATTTTTCTAGAATTTATTATGACTTTTCAAAGTTCTAGGGTTAGAAACTTGAAAATGATGAACAACTATGATACAAGCCTTGAATCAAGAAACTTGCTAAAGAATATAGGCATGATTAAGAATGAAGATTTGAATTTACCTCTTGAAGATCAATGACAAAGGAAATCCAAGAACTTGCTTTGCAACTTAGAACTAAGAAACTTGGAAACTTTAGAGTTTTTAGAAAGCAAATGACCAAAGAACTAAATGAAAAGTGAGAGGAGGGTATTTATAGTGTGAGTGGCGACATCTCAAGAAAATTCTAGATGAAGATGAGTTGTCATGTTAAAGGATCAAAATGCAATTAAGTTCTAAGGACCAAATTGCAAAGATTCCAATAGTTGAAGGACTAGTTTGCAAATAGACAATAAAATGTCATGATGATGATTTTTGTCACATTAAATGCTAGCTTATCTTTGACTTAGTTGGCTGATTTGATGAGTCAAGGATAAGTTAAGACAAATTCAAGAACATTTGAGAATAATCTAGAATGTTGAAGAAAAACCAAGAATGATGTAGAAAAGTGTGGAACATTCTAGAAAAATCTTGATTCATCCATCAAATGAGAAAATCATCTTCTCTCATGGGCTTATGTATTTGGGCTTGACACATTTGGGCTTAGTTTCATTTTCTTGTTTGTTGTGGGGCCCACTTGAAGATTTAAGCCTTTAAACTTAAGATAAGAAACTTAAATGGGCTTTATGGACTCAACTATGAACTAGAAAAGTTTGGGCTTCTAAGCCACGACCATTTAAGGTTAGAAACAAGGATTCTAGCCCAATCCACTTGGAAAAACGAAAAAAACTAATTTAGGGACAAAAGGGTAATTTACAGAAAGTTCAGGGACTTAACCGTAAAATTTCTAAATTTTCTATTTAACCCTGAAAAACCTTCTAGACTTAAAAATATGATTCATCCCCTTGAATCATCTCAAAATCCTAAGAAAACCCTCTATCGGTTTTGAGAAACTCCGAAATCTCTTCCGTCGTCTACCCGATTACGTGTTTCGCCAGAAAATATAAATTATTTTATTTTTTTTTCCAAAATAATTCTAAAAATACAGAATTGTATAAAATAAAATACTAAACTTAAGTCTTTCGTTCACGAATTAAAATTAGGTCTTTTGAGCAGTATTATTATACTGTCAATGGAATTCGCGGGCCGGGTTTCGCCTGACTTTCCAACCTAAATTTTAATCGTAGCTTCCTACGGTCAAGTAGGATTGAGTAATAACCTCCGTTTATTTAAAATAATTTTATAAAACTCAAATAAATTTATAAACATATTTATATGTATTACTGTTATTTAAAACAGTAAAATACAGGGTGTTACATTACTACCCCTCTTAGAAAAAAATTCCGTCCTCGGAATTTCTTAACTCAACACTAGACATCATCTTGTAATCTTATCTTAATCTAAAGCTCCAACAATATATTTCTCCTCGCTGTTTTTCCCTTAGGTGACAGCGGTAACTTCATAACAGAATTCATTCTATTTATCCTCGAACTTATCCATCATTATATTCTATTCATTGTTCTTAACCTTTCCCACTTGATCTAACATCCTTAAAGGACATAATTAAAACTTAATCCTTCGAACATATCCTATTATTCCAATTTATATCAAAATCATACATACCGTGTATGAGATCTGCAGCGTGAGGGGTGTGTTACAGTAAAAACGGTGTGTTACAGTTAACAAGACTTATGATGAGACCCCAATTCCTTATAACCCCAATTCCTCATGTATTGTTTCTCTACTTTATCTTCTTCTTATACAAGAACTCAGAAATTCATCATCAACATGTATGTCTTTGTTCACTTTGAAAAGTAAATTTAATTCCACTAAATATGTTGACGAAATGTATGAGAGGCTAGGATGTGCTCCAATTACCACCGGTAACGTCATTCTGAAGGCCAGAAATGAAGAAGCCACGTCCTCTGAAAGAGTCAACTATGGACAACTAGTGTTCTAGAATTGTAAAAAAAAAACAATAAAAAAAAAACAACAACTAGTGTTGTAGAGTAAGTTAATGTCATTTCTCCTTTAGGATAATGTCAATTGTTAACAAAAATGAAACTGCCTAAATTTTTTTGACACCAAAATTTGACACCATGGGGGACACCCTAGTTTTGAGTAGGTTGTTTATCACTTTAATCTTTCTCTCTTTATTTTATTGATTCACAACCTACTCAAAACTAGGGTGTCCCCCCATGGTGTGAAATTTTGGTGTCAAAATATCATAACTCAATTCTCAGGTTCATCGGATCCATCAGAACCAACGAACAACCCTAATTGGTAGTAGTTGCTTCATCTTATTTACTTTTCCCAATGGTGGGATTGAAAAATAAATAAAAACAATACATGCTCTATATATGGTATTTTTGTTAGAGTTTAATTTTTATGCACTGTTAATGTAAAGAACTTTTACACTGGCATCCAATAATATCTTGACAAATCAATATTATTGTTATTTCTCTCAGTTATTTAAATAAAAGCATATATGCCAAAATGTTAGTGGATGTCAATGTAAAACTTTTTAAACTGATAATATATACTACTTTAATCCTTTATTAATCACGAAAAACAAAACTAATTATTATTCTACAAAAGAATTTAAAATTCATCTATCACTATCATATCTTCTGATAAAATTCAATAAAAGATTATTGTTTCTCTCTCTTCCCTCTTCTCACTCTAAATTCCACAAATTTTTTCGCTGAGTTCCACCATTTTAGTGGCAACTAAAGCTAAACTACCATATCACTCCTCTCACATGTGCTTGATCGGAAAAAAGGTGGAAGAAAAAAGAAGAGATAATTTTTTTATTATGCTTTAACGGAAGTTTGGATGGTGTTAATTAACGGGCTGAATGGGTAACAATGTTAACGTATGCAAACATAAAAGACTAACTTGACACAAATAAAATATAGGAGATCATATTAAACAAAATAATTAAGACAAATGATGAAAAGACCAATTTGCCTATTATTTTAAGAATATCACTTTATTAGTAAAAAAATTAATATTTTAAAATATAATTAACAAATTAAATGAATTCTCATCTTATAATATTTAATCACAATATCAAATACAGCTCATAATTAATAAACGCCATTAATAACATCCTTAATTAATTTCCCTTGTTTTGGTAATAAGTTAAAAAGGCAATATTTTGAAAAGCAATAGATCCCCACACATGAAAAATCTTCCTCTAAATTTCAAAATCTATTTTTTATTTAAAAAATTGGGATCCAAACCATGTCCTTAGCTCCAAACCCTCACTATAAATATATCTTATTTCACTAGGCTTTCTCACCACAGACACACACTCTCTCTTCCTTTACTTTTGACACAACATAATTATCTTCTAGCTAGATAGCTAGAGCTAGCATTGTTTTCATCGTGTCCCTAATACAATCTCCAACCCCACCCTTGCTCGTAGAAATGGCGTCAAATGTTCTAGTCTCAGACACTGAGAGCAGCACTGGCAGTTCTGGTGTTGGTGAAAAGAATAGCACCTTCAATAACCATCCTCCTTCTCCTTCTTTTCCTCCTCCTCCTCGTGCTTCTCCTCCTCGCCCTCGTCCTCCTCCTCCCCTCACCACCGGCACCTTCAGATGCCTTGATTGCTCTTGTACCTTCCCCACTGGCGATGCACTGATGGCACATCAAAGAGAAAATGGGGGCTTCCACTCTCTTCCGATGAGCTGCAACATGAACAGAACCTTCCTCAACTTAGTTCATGGTAACGGACCCCAGCCAGTTATGCCTCCCCAATCACCGCCAACACCAACAATTGTGCTATCACAACCACCAAGGGCCAACCCAATCACATCAAGGCTTGGACCTTCACCACGTGGGAGTGGTTTCCTGCGTTACCATCCTTACTTGAGACAGGAAATCATGCCAATTGGTCTCATGCCTCATATTAGTGTTGTTGATCATGGTTCTTCTTCTCCTCCAGAGAAGAGGACCTTAGATCTTATATCTCAATTAGACCCTACCCGAGACTTCTTGTCCGTATTGGAGAGACACCTTTCGGGGCAAAGGGGAAACGTTGCAAATGTGGCACCAAACGCGACACAAAATATGGTACAAGGAATTTCTAAAGGGAAAGGGATAGTGGACTTGAACATGAAGCTCTAAGTTGGTCTAGAGTTTTAATTTTGAGTTAATAAAGTAGGAAGGATTTTTAATTGGGCGTTATATTTCTGTCATATGTGTATATATGTACTTTGAGGTTCTATCATCGCTTTATTGCCTTTGGAGTATGAAAATCTGGTCTTAGTGTCATTGTTATATTTGGTCTAGTCTCATTGGGATTTAGGGTGTCTTTTAGATTGTTCACCCAGATTTTCAGTCTAATGTTATTATTCTTGTTATTCTTATCATGGATCGTTTGATTAATCTCATCATTTTGTATTGTTTTTTTCTTTATTATCAACAGAAAGTTTATTGAACTAGAGTATGTTGGGTACCCTAATGTTTACAATTAAAAGACAACAAAATTTGTTCTATAACATAAAGACCAACCACTAATAGAATTAATATGTCAATTAATATACTCATACATATTGAGATAAACTAAACTGCTAACATTTTATGATATTGCTACACCAGTCAAAGAAAGATACATTTCCCAGCTTCTAATTAAACTGCTAACATAAAGCTTGCACTTCTTCTAGAATTATGTCACCTAAAGCTTCACAGTGAATAGATTTTGAATTATTCCCGTAGCAAGGAAAGGAGATTGTCTAAAAAAATATATCCATTTCCACCTCCAACTACAAGCTTAATTTCAATCAATGTTTTAACAACTGAATTGAAAGTTGAATCTACAGGATATCTGAATAACGATTGATTCAGTTAGATAATCAACTTTGCAGATGAATTGTTATTTTTAAATAAACAAAATTTTATTAAAGAGTACAAGGGGTACTCTAACTCGTACAATTTACAACTTATCAATGACCTAACAAAAAAAGCTTCATACATTGAAAAAGCGACACACACCAATATAAGAACAAACAATTTCCAACTGCGAATTTAGAACAAAACCAAGACCAATCTCACCTTAATAAGATCCACGTACAATGCGAAGCATATTATAGTTTGCTTAAAGATATTCTCATTGAGCATTAAATAGTCCACAATGTTGGTGTAAGCCCTAGAGGCCAGTGTATTTCTTAGACTTACATTTGTATCTTGCTATATATGATATGAGGCATTCCAGTTTATTGTGTTACTTGTTTAAACATAATAAAGTCCTTAGAATAGAAATTTCAGTTTAATAGAATATCAAGTATATGACTTGATCGTGAGACACTATTGAACAATAAAATCCTATTCTTAAATATCCGTAGTCAAGTATTTTATTAATAAGGACAATAATAATACATTGAGACTATTATGTGTGCAGACTGATGACCATATCTCACGGGTCGTGGATATGAGATATCGAGTAGCCGCATAAGTACACATTAGAGTAATGATGTACTGGATTGACCCACCATGAGAACACTACATGGAGCGTTGTGTGAGTGTCATAAATAGTTCTCATAGTGACAATGGTGTATGCAATCCTTCGACCTGAAATCACTACGATCCCTACATGAGGAGTCGTGTGCTTTAATATCGTCAAACGTCATATGTAATAGGATGATTATAAAGACGGACATTGGGCATACCACGAGCCATGCAGAGGGATGTGAGTGACCTAGATGGAATTTGTCCCTCCTACATAACAGGAGTAATATCTGTGGGCCCCCGATAGAGTGAGACTGTAAAATGCATGGTCGTGCTGAAATGAGTCAATATGAGATATTGACCTCATTTGTTGTTAAGTGTACTCGGGTATCAGGGAACATGATATTGAACCATACAAGGGTGACACATTCCATGTCTTGTGTTCAATATAGATATATGGACAAAGGGATAATAATGCACATGAATATTTGTCACAGAAAGGTTTCGTCAAATCACTGACTTTCTCACTACTTAGGTAGCAGTTATGTATTGCTAGATACCGCTCACTGTTTGTAATATGAAATGGGATTTAATATTACTAATAACATTTTGGGAACCTATAGGGTCACACACATAAGAGCGGATTAAAAGAAGCATTAAAAGGAGAGTTGGACTTTTCTATTGGGCCTAGCACATAGTACATGGGGCTTAGGTCAAACGATGCTCACTAACTCACTTAAGGAGGTGCTGCTATAAGTAGACCACTTAAGCTATTGTGCCTACACGGTTTTGTTTTACCCTAGCCGCACATAGAGAGTGATAGTGAACAGCAGGTCTCGGTTTTCGAAGCTAGCACTGTGAGACAGAGACGCTTCGGGTTCGTGACGTTGGACGTTCACGGAATCTGCTCGTGTGGATACCTTAGAGACATCGTTCGTGCGGTGTTCGTGATAGACAAGTTTAATCAACTGTCATCGCTTCAAGAGGTAAATCTTCTAACCATGAATCTTGACCATTCCCAACACACAAAATCGTAAACCAGAACACCATCCAAACCTGCTTTAACTTCTTTACTTTCACATATATACCACTATGTTGAAAAATGTGATTTATCATCCAAAGGCAGAACTACCCTAATGATCAGCCGCTGGCTCATCTAGTTATATGACTAGTATGACCGTGGTTTTGTGCTAATTTTATATCATTTTCGCCCAAATTAGACTTGATTGTCTTTAAGCATCATTTTGAGTCTGTAAAGTATTTTTAGGCTAATTTAGTTGATTTAGAGTCAAATAAAGCACTTATGCTATTTCTTGTTTTCAGGTTAATAAAATGAAATAATTCTGGATCTTTCGCCCCGCGAGAAGGCATTCGCCTCGCGAACCTGAAGCGTGACTGTTCCAAAAAGTTCAAACCTTTCTGTCTCGCCCCGTGAATACATTACTCGCCTCGCGAGACTGAAGACCAGAAGCCATGACTTTTCCATTCCTCGCCACGCGAGCCGTTCATCGCCTCGCGAGAAGACCAAACGATTGCAGACTGTTCATGATATTCGCCTCGCGAGTCAGTGTTCGGCTAGCGAGCTAGCTGATTCCAGAAACTGTATTTAAGCCTGTTTGAAGGCAGAACTGAGGAGTTAGTCAGTAGTAGTAGTTTCAGTAGTTTATTTTCTTTTATTTTCTTTTGTGTCCCTTTTTTAATGGAGAACTAGTCTCCTTGATTAATCTACTGCGATTGGTTTCCATTACCACACTTGAGATTCTGTTATTCCTGTTTTATTTACTTTTCTCTTTTCAATGCGATGCTATATGTTTCTGTTTGCTTAATTCAGGAGTGTGTAGTGTTCTGTTGATTTGTTTCGGTGATGTTATGTTCCTATATATAATCGCGTTTGCTTAATTCGCGTGTGTTCAATTCGTGTTCGCTTAGTTCACGAAAGGCTTAACCCCGTTTGCTTAATTCGGGAATAGGGACATATATCTGTAGTAGTGGTTTCGCTTGTAAATTGTTGCTACAACCGGGAGGGGATTAGAATCTGCTTAGGGCTTGGAATTTACATGAACCGATGATAGTGGGAAACCGAGAACAGTAGGTTAATCGTCTTTAGCTATTTGATAACCTTTTTAACTGCTCTGTTTTTATTGCTCTGTTTATGTTTTGTTTCTTTATTTTATTTCAAATCCAACCCCCCAAAACTGATTTTGTGTTAATAACAACAACCTAAGAGTCCTTGTGAGACGATACTCGAGTTGTCGCTTCCTATACTACATTTTTATAAAACGCTCGCTTTTTGGCGCGTGCGCGACAGCGCGACCAAAAATTGGTGTCGTTGCCGGGGACTCTTGTTGTTATTAACAGAAAATTAAATTAAAAAAGAATCTATTTGCTGAATTAGTTTTGTCTGCTTTGTCTGATTATGGATCTTAGTACTGCTATGGATAAATTACTGTTTGGTGATATGCCTAATGTTGATTATAAACCACCACCATGCACAATTATCCTAATTTTGATGGAATGGATAGGCTCACTTATTTGAAGCAATTGTTTCAGCAGAGAAGGTTTTGTGGCATGTGCGGCTCGCCTGAGCACCTGTATGAGGCATGCCCCATTCTGACAGAAGATACTTATTTGCCTCGATGCTATGCAATCCGTCCTTACAATCAAGGCAACAAGCTTGAGGATGATGAAGAACCTTTGGAATTAGATGCATGTGTTGAAAGTAATGGGATGGATGAACTGTGTGCAGAAAGTCCAGACAATCAGACCTTTACTAATTCAGTTTCTTTTACTACATGTACTGACTGTACTGACACTAACCCGTGTGCTGTTTGTGCTGAGTTTCTTGATTCTGTTTTGCAGGGTGATAGTGAGAGTGAAGCTGATTGTTCAGCCGAGGTTCTTGACATCATGGATACTCCAAATGTACCATCCATTGAGCAGCCACCTCCCACTGTAGAACCACCAGCAACGGAGTTCAAGCCTCTGGATTTTGCTCCCTTGGATATGAAGACACCATGGCCAGTCCAAGGGGTTGAACCCCACTTCTATTGGGAGGATTTTATTGACAAGGTTGAAAAAGAGGTCATCTGTGACCTGAGAGGGAGTGAGAAGTCTGCCGCACTTGGTGGAGCTACCATGATTATCAGGCGCCCGCTCTCATATTTATGCTTCATGCCATGGGATCCGGGAGGATCATTTCGTACTTTTAGCATTCTGTGGCCACTGTATCACAGACAGTGGGATCCTGGTGGAACCACCCCTATGAGTTTTTCTGAACCCTACTCTTTTTAATTGCTTTGCTTTGCTTTATTTCTGTTTTGTTTTCAATAAAGCTCCTGAATAATTTGAGAAGCTCAGGAGTTGTGTTGAGTCTTGTATTGGCAAGTTTGCTGGATTTGATTGAATTTTGCATAGATTGATTGCATGACATGTGTTGACTATTGATGATTTCCCCCTAAGTCTTGAATTTGAAAAATTGATCCCCATGAAATTTTTTTTGAAAAACTGAACTTTGAGATATTTTGTTATGATGGCATGATTTATGATAAGTTTGGGGTGATAGGAAGCACACACTAGGGATAGAATCTCTGTCAAACAAATTTCAAAAATGTCCAGGTGAGGATTTGAGCCTCCAACACGTTTTAAACTGTGTGAAATCACTTTTGAATTGCACTTTCCCGAATTTGCTTGAATCTCTTTATGGTTTGCATGTTTATGTGTTTGCTTCAAATGATTTAGGCATTTTCTTTGTAAATAACCACTTGGCCTAAAATAACCAATTCCTAATGCATGTTCCTAGTTAGCCCTTTGAGCCTAATTAGCTTGTTAATTCTTGTTGACCTTATGTTATAAGCCTAAAATCTGAAAAACCATGTTAACCCGATCTTAGGATTAGGAGAGCATGGATCCTTAGCAAGAGAATGGTTGCAAGAAACTAAGTTTGGGGTGGCTACAAGGATGTGACATGTCATTCTGGGATTGAGAAAAAGAAAAAAATATAATAAAAAGGTTGAAAAAAAAGGGGGAAAGGAAAGAAAAGCAGAAAAAGAAAAAAAAAGAAAAAAAAGAAAAGTGTAAAAATGTTAAAAATAAAAGTATTAGAAAAAAAGAGGCTGTAGTCACCCAAGGCATAAAGAAAAATGAGAAAAAGGAACTTGAGTGGAAATTCAAAGGGTAAAAAGCTCATGCTCTCTTAGTTCCTAGGATCTTCAGCCTAGTACCCTTGTATATCCTACCCTTAGCCAGGCCCCATTACAACCATAAAAGACCTTTTGATGTTGCATGCATATTTTCCGTGGGAATCATTTTGAGATGAAAATCAAATTTATGGGAAGTGCTCTTAAAAGTGAAATTGAGAGAAATGTTGATAGCCTAGACACAAACTGAGCGATTGAGTGAAATGCTAAATGCCCTTGTGAGGAAGGCAGTTGTTTGAATTTGGTAATCTCCCTTGTTTTGTGTGTAACTTGGATCCCCTGCTTAGATTAATGATTGTTTGAATGATGAAGTTCTCAAATGTTTAGAGTGAATGCATGTGGGGATTGCTTTGTTTGTAAGGGGGGAATATTGAGGAAAACTGTTTTGATCATGAAATTGCATGAAGTTTGTGCAAAGTTGACTAAATCTTTTAAGCTTGCCAAGTCTGAGTCCTTTTTAAGTTTTTGAGTTTTAGTTTGCTTGGGGACAAGCAAAGTTTAAGTTTGGGTTATTTTGATCAGCCACTGGCTCATCTAGTTTTATGACTAGTATGACCGTGGTTTTGTGCTAATTTTATATCATTTTCGCCCAAATTAGACTTGATTGTCTTTAAGCATCATTTTGAGTCTGTAAAGTATTTTTAGGCTAATTTAGTTGATTTAGAGTCAAATAAAGTACTTATGCTATTTCTTGTTTTCAGGTTAATAAAATGAAATAATTCTGGATCTTTCGCCCCGTGAGAAGGCATTCGCCTCGCGAACCTAAAGCGTGACTGTTCCCAAAAGTGCAAACCTTTCTGTCTCGCCCCGCGAATACATTACTCGCCTCGCGAGAATGAAGACCAGAAGCCATGACTTTTCCATTCCTCGCCACGCGAGCCGTTCTTCGCCTCGCGAGAAGACCAAACGATTGCAGACTGTTCATGATATTCGCCTCGCGAGTCAGTGTTCGCCTCGCGAGCTAGCTGATTCCAGAAACTGTATTTAAGCCTGTTTGAAGGCAGAACTGAGGAGTTAGTCAGTAGTAGTAGTTTCAGTAGTTTATTTTCTTTTATTTTCTTTTGTGTCCCTTTTGTAATGGAGAACTAGTCTCCTTGATTAATCTACTGCGATTGGTTTCCATTACCACACTTGAGATTCTGTTATTCCTGTTTTATTTACTTTTCTCTTTTCAATGCGATGCTATATGTTTCTGTTTGCTTAATTCAGGAGTGTGTAGTGTTCTGTTGATTTGTTTCGGTGATGTTATGTTCCTATATATAATCGCGTTTGCTTAATTCGCGTGTGTTCAATTCGTGTTCGCTTAGTTCACGAAGGGCTTAACCCCGTTTGCATAATTCGGGAATAGGGACATATATCTATAGTAGTGGTTTCGCTTGTAAATTGTTGCTACAACCGGGAGGGGATTAGAATCTGCTTAGGGCTTGGAATTTACATGAACCGATGATAGTGGGAAACCGAGAATAGTAGGTTAATCGTCTTTAGCTATTTGATAACCTTTTTAACTGCTCTGTTTTTATTGCTCTGTTTATGTTTTGTTTCTTTATTTTATTTCAAATCCAACCCCCCAAAACTGATTTTGTGTTAATAACAACAACCTAAGAGTCCTTGTGAGACGATACTCGAGTTGTCGCTTCCTATACTACATTTTTATAAAACGCTCGCTTTTTGGCGCGTGCGCGACAGCGCGACCACCTAACACCCAACCAAGTGTAAACTACCACCCACACCTGAAAAGAGAATGTACAAGAAAAAACAAGTATACAAAACTTTCTAATTCACACAGTTACATAGCACACACCTCACTTGATCAATGGAGGAAATGACATTTCTCCTGAAGTAATTAAGTTTGATGGGAACTCTATCTAATATTCACCTACCAAGAAAAATCACAATTTTTGAAGGAATCAAAGTATTCCTAAACTAATTAAAACATGCATCTTCAAAGATCTATTCCAATTGTTTCGTGTTTGTTTGGATAAGTGTTAGATAAAAGTGACTTCGAATGAAATTGATTTTGTAAAATTGATTTGGTTACAATTGTGTTTGAAGTGAAGTGATTTATGTTTGGATGTTTTTATTTTGAAAGCAAGTTTGATATACAACATAGTGTAAATTTTTCAATTCAACGCAAAAGCTATTTTCTGTAATTTTTAGTCAAAGTCACTTCTGAAGGCAAAATGAATTCTTTGATAGTAGTCATTCCGTATTGCCCCTCTAAATTCTCATCCTTATCCTGCTCAATAGGATTGGTATTTTCTTCAACAATAATTTCTTCAATATCCTCATCATCACTGGATAAATTATCCCGAACTTGAACTAGATTTGTGATATCACCAATTGCTGCAACTTCACTATTACCTTCTTGAAAGGGTGTAGTTACACCAATATTATCTCCATCATTAATAACCTTTTCCTCATTAACAGGCATAATCTCCGAATAATTCTTATTCTTGGGGACATAAATAGCTCTAGTCCTGCGATTAACAGTATTATCTTCTTTTCTTCCTTTGCCAGTTTCTTTTAAAGAATTATCCACCCTCCTACAATTTGAGATCGAGTGACCAATTACTTTGCAAGAAGAACAGAAAAGTGGTAATTTTTCATACTCAATTCCTACCAAGAAAGCAAATTCCTTTCTCCTACAAGAATTTTTTCCCAAAGTTGGCTAGCATGATCCACATCCACCAAGACTCTTGCATAGTGCCCAAGAGTCTTATTGATTGTCGCATCATCCGAAAAAAGAGGAACGCCAATCCCTCTTGCTATAGAAAACAAGATCTTAGATTTCCAATATTCTTGAGGAAGACTATGAATCCTTATCCAACATTGTACATTTGTCTGCCTCACCAGGCTAGGATTAAAGTCAGGAATCCATGAAAATAGACGCAAGATTCCTGGTTCCATATTCCATGATCCTACATAAAGCACTCTGCTCATATCCTCAATTGAGGAAAAAGAGAAGTCGAAGAATCCTTTGCCTATTGGCACCAATCTCCATTGACTTAGGGGCTGCCATAGTTTCGTCAGCTTAGCTCTTAAATCATTCACTCTAACTGGTGTGTCCCCTTTAGACAACAATAACCTGCCATTAAGGTTATTCTTTGAGGCCTCTAAACCTGCATCATACTCCTCCTTAGGAATTGTCACCGCAAAGGCCTCACCTTTCATCCATGGAATCGGTAATTGGCTCAAAGGTATATCACATGCATTGTTAAGGGCTTGAGCGAAAATTTTCCTTTGTGGTAACGGTGGAGAAGAAGAAGAAGGGGGTCGATGAGAAAGATCACGAGCAAGAAAACTCCATGGGATGATTGGAGTAGCTTTATCCATGATGATCATGCAAACCCTAGGTGTTTATGTGGAGGCAAACCCTAGCAGAGCCATCACAAGTGTGTAAATTCAATCCAGTATAAACATGCTTTAAATACATGTTTTAAAACATGTACGTTTTGAATTATGGGTGACTAACTTTAATGGTCAGTTGTATACAATTGCTTTTTACTAATTAGGATAAATTGGCCTTGTAACACCCCCATTGTGCATTACTTTGTGAACACGTGCGGAAATAAATTAAAAACAAATTTTGTCTGGTTCCTTTCGGAAATTGATTTATTTTAAGTTAGAAAATCTGGGTGTAAAAAAAAATTCTTCTTAACACTTCGGAAAATTGTGATACACATAACAAAAACAATACATTGACACTATACTTCACAACACACATACACAAATTTTTATTGATAAACAAACCTTCTACAACGTATAATTTTTTCTTAAAAGTCTTTTCTTAGATACTATACAAAAAGCATCAAGACACCCATACTAATCTTCTTAAAATATACATCCTTAAACACAAACCTAAGCTGGTCGCTCTACCAGACACTCATTGTTAAGACCACCAGACCATCCCTATGATCCCACATCTCTTTCCGCAATCCGGACTTAAGTCTCCAAGTGACTTAAGGAACTCTTCTGCAACATCTGCACTCATGTACAAAGGTTCAAACCAAAGCCAGTAGAACAAGTATATCCAAGGGTGAGAACCAATATATGGATTTTAAAACGATAGCCATATACACGACTCTAAAACATAATTTAACATGTATATTCAAAAATAAACAATTTATTTATCAAAGGGTTTCATATCCGACAGTCATCGTCGTTTTTTTTATATAAAAAATGACACTTCAATATTCATCATCTAAATTTTGTACCTAATATTCGGAGCTTCAGCCACCAAATAAATGAGCTTATCAAGCTCTCGTTGCCAAATAAGGCAGGTTTTAATCGTTGCCCTATAAGGCAGGTTTTAATCGTTGCCAAATAAGGCAGGTTTTAAATTAACCATAGCACTGTCCAAAACAAGGCACAATGGATAAGGTTTCATTGTCCATCAAGGCACAATGATGCAATATCATGAATATTTGCCATCAAGAATTCAAGTCCAAATGCGTAGGCACGTCTGCCCCAAAAATGCATGTAAAACGTTTCGTTCACATCATTTTCTTTGTGTTCATTCTTTCCTTGTCGAAGCTCAAAGTCTCACGACCAATCCAATGTTTAAACATTTAAGTTTATCAATCATTCCAATAAAATAGACTCCAAGTCAAAATGTACAAATCACGAAATCTAGACCGATGCACCAGATTTAGATTCATTGATTTTGGCACACAAAATTCAATATAATGTTTTATAGGACATATAGCCCATCACTTCACCGTTGGGACACCCGTCCACACTATAGAACACTAGAACCCGACGTCTCGGTAACTAGGTTCGTTTTTCATCTTTAAAATCATTTTTGTTCTGTGAAACACAAATCAAAAACAAAATTTCCTCAACTTATCCAAGTTGTTGGAAATAACCCGTTGTATAAAGCTACTTTACAAAAAATCCTTTTACATTGGAAATTCGTTTTATAAAATCATCAAAATCACTTACAAATCATTTTCTTTCAAAAATCTATATTTTGAACCTGAAAATATCATTTTGAGACTAATTCTCTGTATTAACTAATATTGATTCTTTTAAAAATACTTCTGTAAATTTTGTAGGATTTGTCCGTCGCTTGACGTTTTAAAAACGTTTTAAGTCCAAAATATGACTTTTCTTGTAAAATAATTTTCCCAACACTATAATAAAATTATTTTTGAAACTTATTTTTTTTAATAACATTTTCTAATATTTAGAAATTTCTTACGTATAAATTAGCAGTACTAAAATATTTTCACGATTAAGTCCTCACTGTGACTCATAAAACACTCTTACGCCATTAAATTATTAAAATAATCACATTTTCATTAGTTCCTCATTTATAACCAATCAAATACTTAAGTAATATTATATTACTATTTCTCATCAATTAAAACCTATTATTCCATGAAAAGCTTTTTAATGCTTTTAACCTCGTAATTAATTGAGCACTGACCATTGTCAGGCTTTTCAATCAACAAACAACATCAATAACAATTTCATGCCAATAATATAGCAAATAGCACAATTATGACATGCATTAAAATATAATAACAATTAAATGCAGATAAATAATTAAAAGTAAATAATTTAAAAGCAGTTATTTCTAACTACGTAAAACAATAAACAAGCCAATAAATTATACAAACCGCAAACAAATAGCATATAGCTATTGGAAAAACCCCTCTGGTACTCCCCTTACCTCTTCAAGATTTTTCCTTCTGAATTTAAGTTTCGTCAAACGTCCGATCTCCGCAAAACACGTACACGATTCACACAACAATTTATCCTTCAACAAATCACAACAATTAATTATCAATCAAACAACTAAATACCCTATTTTCCTATATGATGGGTTCGGCCATGAGGAGATTAAGTGGCTAAAAAAAATTCTAAAATTCATAAACTCTGAGATTAATGATCCTTAAGCACTTGCAACATAAGATCAATGATCGAAACTCAAAGATTGAAATAAAATCCTCTAACTCCACATAAAGTTAGGTTCGGCCATGACTAGATAAATTAGCTAGAGATCTCAAAATTTCACATATTCTTAGATCCATGACCTTAGAGTAGTATAGAGTAAAGATAAATTATCATAAGTTTGAAAAATGAAACAAAATCTTTCAACTCTTCAAGAACTTAATTTCGGCCATGAACAAAACAATAGGTTACAGATTTTAGTTTGATCCAATCATCATGGATTCAATACATACATGACTAAAAAGAATTGAATCAAGCAAGACATGTTAAAAAATTGAACAAGGTTCCTCCCCCCAATTCAAGCTAGGGTTCGGCCTTGATAGGTTGAATGGGAAAGAAATTTTTGTTTGATGCATAGTCTTGGATATTGAATATAGAGATGATAATAAGATCATAGAAATTGGTTTCATGATCATAGGATTTTTCTACACTTTTCTAAAGATTTTCAAACTTTCTAGATCTCGTAATTGAAAACGATGATCATGGCTTTGAAACATGAAAATGAATGAAGAACATGCTATTGATTGAGTGAGATGAGTATGGTATACCTCATAGAAATTGAAAAATGGCAAGAGATCAAGTAGTTCCTTCACAAATTTTGGTTATGGAACTTAGAGAATTTTCAGAGAAAAAGTGAGGAAGAAGATGAAGTTTGAGAGAAATGAGTGGAATGTGTAACACCTCCCTTGGGCATTACTTTGTAACGCATGCAGAAATGAATCAAAAATTAATTTGCTGGTTGCTTTCGGAAATTTAATTTACTTTAGGTCAAAAAACTCGGGTATAAAAATTTTCTTCCTGAATACTTCAGTAAAATGACACACACATCACAAAAGTAAAATAACATTATACTTGACGATACACATAAACTAGGTTTGTTCATAAATCAGGCCACCACAACATATAAGTTTTCTTGAAATTATTTCCATACTGAGAAATTTACAAACCATACCAAGGATTTCAGAATCCCCTAAACTAATTTTCTCAAAATTACACAACACAAGGAAAAATCCTAAGCTGGTCACTCTATAAAACATCAACTGGAAGAACTCTGTAGTTCTCACCACTATCAACCTCTACAAAGATCGGGATTAGTATCCCCAATTGAAGTTAAGACTTCCTCTACACCATCTACTACCAGTACCAAGGTACAGCGGCAAAAACGAGTAAAACCTGATATATTGTAAGGGTGAGACACCAAAATATGAATATAAGCACGATAACTACATTCGTGACACGCAAAACAGCATATCGGCATATAAAGTCTTACAACATAAACTTCTAAAAAATAACAAGTAATTTACCAATGGGTTTAATACCCACCCAGTCATTGTCCTTTATAAAAAGATTCATGACACTTCACAGTTAAACATCTAATCTTTATACCTAATCTCCGAAGATCCCAAAGTCTTGTAAAATGAGTTGATCAAGCTCTTGAATGGCACATTGTCAACAAAAGAACAATGGTCAACATCAAAATGGCACATTGTCCAAACTCTTGATACAATGGTCAATATCTAATGGAACATTATCCGAACTCCCGGCACAATGGTCAAAAAAACAAATGGCACATCGCCCAAAACTCCCAACACGATGGTCAACAAAGAAAATGGCACATCGCCCATTCAGGCACAATGGTCAACTTTAAATGGCACATTGTCCATTAAGGCACAATGGTCAACGTGAAACACGAATATAACCATGATACCATAACTAACAAATACATCGAGACATGAATATCATCAAGATACCATGACTAACAAATACATCGAGACATGAATATCATCAAGATACCATGATTAACAAATACATCTTTAAGCAAAACTCGTTCACAGGAAATCCTTTCTATTGTAACTCATATTGAAATCCATTTTCTTTTGGAAACTCATTTTCCCGAAATAACGTCAAATCTTCGTAAAATCATTTCTAATATAAATTCCTTTATAAAATCATCAAATTACTAAGAAATTCAGTTTCTTCTGAAAATCTTTCTCCGAAAAACTCTAGTTCTAAAAAATGATCTTTAACTAAATCCATGTGTGAATGATTATTGTTGTTTTTAAGAATGCTTTCCATAAATATTTTCGAAATTAACCGTCGTTTAGCATTTTAAAAATGTTTAAGTCGAAATTTGACTTTTCCTCTTAAAATAATTTTCTAAGATAGAAATTAAGTTATTTTCGAAGATTATTTTCTCAAAATAACTTTTTATAATATTTTAGAATTTCACACGTAAAAATTAGCAGTGCAAAAATAATTTTACGGTTACGTCCTCACGGTGACTCATAGATCACTCTAATACCATTAAATCATTAAAATAATGATATTTTCAAATATTTCTTGTTTTCCTCAAAGAAAATATTCCATCAATATTATACTCCAATATTTCTCCATTTAAATATTGAATATAATTCATAAAGTTGCTTAAAGATTTTATCTGGTTAATTGACTGGGCACTGACCATTGTCAGGCTTCTCAAACAACAATCAGCAACAATATTGTAGCAATTAACCTAGGCATATCATGCATCAAAACAATATAATACATAACTGCAGATAATCAAACACAGATAAAATAACAGTTTAGCACAGAATTAAACAACCACCACTAATCTCAATCAAATACTACAAATCATACACTAAATCACACATATAATTATTGGGAAAAATCCCTCAGGTAAGCTCCCCTTACCTCTTGAAGTTACAGTTTTCCTCTCGAAGTTTTCTTTCCGATTCGTTTTCGATTCCACCTCACAACTTAGTACAATCCACAACAATTATCCTTCATAGTAAATCACAACAACAAATTAACAATCAAACAACTAAATATAACTATGTTCCTACATGATGAGTTCGGCCATGAGGTGTTTGGATGGATAAAAGTTTTCTAAAATTCCTAAGGTTTTGGATTAGAGATTCTTAATCACTCAAAAACCATAAAACAATGATTAACTTACAATGGTTGAAATAAAATACTCCAACCCTTCAAAACTTTAGTTTCGGCGATGACGCAAAATTAGGGTTAGAGATCTCAAAATTTCACATACTCTAGACCGACAGAGAGGTAGAGTTAAGATAAATTATCATAAGTGAAAAATGAAACAAAACTCAACCCTCAAAACATAATTCGCCATGAAAAAATAATGGCTTAGAGGTTTTATTTTGATTCAACAATCATGGATTCAATACATATATGAACTATAAGGATTTATTCAAGCAAGACATGTAAAAAAAATGAACAAAGTCCCCCCTCCAATAACTAGGGTTCGACCTTGTCAAGATCATAGGGAAAAAAATTTTAGTTTGATGCATACTACATACTCCTGTATCTTGAATATAGAGAAGATAATAAGAGCATAGAAATTGGTTTCATGCTCATTGGATTTTTCTACAATTTTCTATGAATTTTCAAAGTTCTAGATCTAAGAATTGAAAAATATGATCATGGCTTCAAAACACAAAAATAATTGAACATGATGATGATTGAGTGAGAGAATTATGGTATACCTCTTGGAATTGAAAAATGAGCAAGGATTCAAGTAGTTGCTTCACAAAATAAGGCTATGGAACTTAAGCTTTTTAATGGAAAAATGGAGAAAATTGATGAAGATGATGAACATTGCCTTTTATAGAAATGGAGTGGGCTCTCCAAGGGTTCTTGGGCCATGGGATTAGGGGGGTAATTGGGTCCAAGGCATAAAATTCTAGGGACAAAATGGTTATCTTATACAATGGCAAACTTGTGATTAAAACCAACATTAAGGATATATTAGTAAATTCCCTAAAAAGTCATCATTACTAACATGAGTCATCTATATGCCTCACCCCTATGAGTCATCACTTGTCTTCATCCATTGAATGTCGGATTTTGTCTCTGCACGTCCGTTCTCGACTCTGTCGATTACCCGATTTAGGTTTTTACTCCCGAAACGAGTATAACAACCTATTTATTTTGAAAATTTTCAAAAATAACCTATATCATTGGAAACTTCATAAAAACCCTAAGCATTTCGTTCACGAGTCAAAATTAGGTTATTTGAGTAGTAAAATCTTACTGTCAGTGAAAATGCAGACCGGGTTCCGTCTGAATTTTCAACCAAAAATTCCACCGTATACTTGTAAAAGTAAGTATAATATGAATATGACTTTGGTTTTTCCAAAATCATTTTCTAACTTTTAGATAAAAATATAAATGTTTATTTATATTTATACCGATCTTAGAAAGTAGAAAAATGGGGATGTTATAGAATGGCCTAAATATGGTGTGTTGGCCATGGGAATTGGGTGGCTAAAGGGTCCAAATTGTTTTTCATTTAAGGACAAAGGTGTAATTTCACTTAGGACAATTTTATGATTAAGTTAGGACTTAAGGATATTTTGGTAATTTCATGCCTAAAGTAATCATGAAAATTATGTGGTTGAGGTTGAAGGAGAGGTGGCTGGTTTGTGACCACAAAATCAAGAGGAAGTAGCCAAATTGAACTTGTCTTGCCAACCATGGTTAAATTTTAACTAGGATAGGTTAAGTTAGGGGTATTTTGGTCTTTTCACACTTAAACTCATAATTACATGAATTAAATGCTAGGTGAGTCACCCATATGACTCACCACCCTAGGTGGCAATATATCTCAGCATCTGATGTCGGGTTTTGTCTCTGCACGTCCGTTCTCGACTCCGTCGATTACCCGATTTAGGTTTTTACGCCCGAATCAAGGTATAATAACCTATTTATTTTGAAAATTTTCAAAATAACATATATCTTTGGAAATGAGATATAAAATCTATTCATTTCGTTCACGAGTAAAAATTAGGTTTTCTGATCAGTAAAATTTTACTATCAATGAAAACGTAGACTGGGTTCCATTTGAATTTTCAACCAAAAATTTAATCGTATACTTATAAAAATAAGTATAATATGAATATGAATTTTATTTTCCCAAAATCATTTTCTAAGTTTCAGATAAAAATATAAACATTTATTTATATTTATACCGATCTTAGAAAGCAGAAAAATCGGGGTGTTACAGGCCTAATTATTTAAGAATATAAATTTAACATGTGCAAGTTAACCTGAAAAAGAAAGTTCACCGTTGTGTTTTTTTTTTTTTTTTTTGAAAGGAAAGTTCACCATTGTTTGAGATATAGTGAGATTTTCAAAATTATTGGCTAAGGTTGCATTTCGATGGGATAGACAACAGATATAAATATACACAAAGCACTTAATTGCTTGTGTATGATATTTAGTACATGCTGCATATATACATCCATTGATGTGGTCATAAGTTTCTTGTTTACATATCTTTATATTAGGATTTTTTGGTGTCAAAGAACTTCGCTTAAAAGTATTTAAATATCATATTAAACAAGCTCACAAAAGTAGGAAAATTTAAGATAATTGATGAACCTAGAAATTATCAGAAAGTGCATGTATGTAGAACACAAACTATTTGCATATTTATAAAGTAACAATTAATTATTATAGTTTTAATTACTTGATAAAAAAAAATTAGTATATTTATCGTTACAGTAATGCTATTTAGTATGAATGTACTTTTTTATAGGCCAATGACCTGAGTATGATTTGATACCAAGCAATCCGGGAAACTAGTAGTAGGGGTGAACAACGGTCGGTTTCGGGCTGAAAAATCCAAAACCAACCAAAATCGAAGAGCATAATAGGTAATCCATTTCCATCTATTTGAGTGAACGGTTTCAGTGGGTGGCGGATTGGACTGTTTGAGAGGGTGACGAGTGTGTTAAATCGATTTTGGATCGGGAAAAAAAAAGTTTATAGAAGTATGAAGCTTTAACCAAAACAAACCCTGAAATATAAATCCTCAACTTTTCAACAAAATCTCAAAAAAAATATCAACTTAACATCAACAGACAACCAAATCTAAAGAAAAAGATAAGAAAGGTTGGAACTTTAAGACAGCAACACCACAAAACCATATCAGAGAAGATGGCCAACTGTCGTGGTCATTGCCGGGGTGATCTAGAACTGAAGACAAAGGAAGCAGTGCTCTGGATGAGGGACGAAAGAGGAATGCAGTCATGGCGGAATGTGTGCTAGCTGCTGGGTGGTGCTGGGATGGAGATGGCTCATGGTGGTGTCTGAGAAAGACAAGAGGTTATACACAGATTGAGAGAGAGAAATGAAAACTTTGATTTGGAAACTGAAAAGGTTAGGGTTTAACTTTATTTAATTTGATTTGTTATATCCCATTATCCCTCGTTTAGGCTGTAGGTTTTTTTTAGTAGAACGCGATCTTCATTATTTAAGTAAAAAAACAAATATTATTTTGTTAAAAATATTTTTTATAATAAATAGTGCGATCCTCTAAAAAATTTAATAAATAGTGTGATGTTATCAAGACAATACTTATTTTATAACAGTTATCAAGAAAAGCATTGATGCAAAATTTGACTTTTAGTATTCATTAAAAACATTTTAAAATTTGACCTGCATACTACCCTCACCTTGGCCTTTTTTTTATCAGTGGGAAATAAAAGAAAACAAAAAGACTAGTGCCTCATCCTAACAACACCAGAGGCATCTGCTAGTAAGGACAGCTGAAGCTCAAGAGGATAAGAGTCCCACGAGGTATGCTGAAAGCTCACCTCCCATGGGTACAACCAGAAAGAACGGATGTTGTTTACAAGAAGAGCATGCAGGCGAAGATGGTGAGTCCCATAAGAGACCAGATCAAGGGCAGTTATTGAGTCCGATTCGCACACCACGTGTTTGTAACCTTTGTCCCAAGCTAAATTGAGCCCTTTGTAGATAACCATCAGTTCAGCATAAAAATTGGTGGAGAAGCCACAAGTTCCAGAGAAGCCAAGGATCCAGTGTCCCTGCATATCCCGAATTAAGCCTCCAAATCAAGATCTACCCGGATTGCCGAAGGAGCTGCCATCCACATTCACTTTGATGAAGTTCTCAGGTGGAGGGGACCAGATCACCTCCTTCTGCACCCGAGTGGAAACACTAGTATGAAGAGAATCGAAGATAGCAGCTGATTGCACACGAATCTGGTTCACAGTATGCCAATCCTCCCAATTGACATCACTGAGGACGGAAGCATTCCTACTTTTCCTGATTATCCAGCAAGTCACAACGAAGGTAAGGCCCTTATCTCCTTCTACATTCTTGCATATCCAGGCATAAGCTCCCATAGAATAGAAATCCTGATATCTGTCTAGTCTATGAATTCCCCAAACAGATCTGGCTTTGTAGCAGTCACGGAGGACGTGTAGAATTGACTCTTGAACAAAACCATATCTAGGACAGGAAGCATCAGAGTGACATGCATGTTATAAGCGCTGCTTGGGAGCCAACCCAGGTTTTTTGTCCCTTTTCCATTTGTTTTTGAATTTAGTTCTTAAATAATTTGAGAAGATCAAGAGGAAAAAAAATCATAAATTAATATATTTGACAACTATTTTCAGGCTAAGAAGGAAGAAAGAGCAAAAAGGGCAGGGACAAACAAAGTTAGAAGTCATCACGCCCAGGCCGTGACAGTGGTCATGGCCGTGATGAGAAAACCAAGAAGACCAGAAAGGATCATGGCCCAGCTGTGATAAGCATCACGGGCGTGATGAGTAGGACCCTAAAGATCAAAGAGTATCACAGCCAAGCCGAGACACAGGTCACGGCCGTGACAGGCCAGCTCCTGAAGACCAGAATTGATCACAGCCTGCCCGTGATACCCATCACGGCCGTGATACAATTTCCAACAATCTTTGACTAGCATGTGAGCCAACACCCGCTACCACCTCGGTGAGTTGTTCCATTTTTCTCCTCTCTCCGACTTTATTATTTACATAGGGGACAATGTAAGTTTTTAAGCTTAGGGTAGGGGTATTTTTGAAAATTTTTTTGCAATTGCATTTTTCATGTTGCATTCATATAGGCATAGTTTTGTATGATCACATGATTAGATTGCCCTTTGCTTAGAGTTTGCATCCAATTGTGAGAACTTGGTGCGAAATAAATTGAGATAGTGAATTTTTGAACCCAAATTTTTTTTTTATTCTTGTGATAAGGCTAAAAATAAAAATTCTTGAGATGATCTTTTGATAGTTGATAATTAGCATGTGGTTCCTTAGATTTGTGTTTCTCATTGATGTTAAACTACTAAATGTGAGATTTTTGAGCCAAAAAGGGGTACTCACTAAATCTACCCCATTCTTTGTGATAGAGTGTTTTATTCCTCTTGGATTGTATTCTCTAGAACTTGACTTGAAACCGTTTTGAAACTTAGAAATTTTTTAAAACATTTTTGAAAATGATTGAGCCACTAGGTATTTTTCTGGCCTTCTGAGCATTGATTGATTAAATGCTACCCCTTAGTTGCCCAATTTTGAGCCTAAAAAAATAAAATACTTTTCTTGGTACCTTGAATTACTTTGATGAATAATGCTTGGTATGGAACCTTTTAAAGTATTACAACAAAAAAAAGGGTAAAAAGGTAGTTTGATAAAGTTTGGGATGAGAAAGATAGAAAAATATTTCTCTTGAATTGAAAATCTCCCCTTCTTCAAATAAATAAAATAAAATAAAATAAAATAAATGGAGAAGGGGATGACAAAAAGAAAGTGAGAAATAAAATTTAAAAAAAAAGAAAAGAAAAGAAAGAAAGGTGGAAAATTGAATCAAAGCCCAAAAAGGTATTTTAGAAGGTGTCATGCTTTGCAATGTTTGATATTTTGTTTAGCCTTTTTGAAATTTCATTTTCTTGATTTCCCCACCTAACGATTAATCCCATGGCCCTATTACAACCAGAGTAAAAGACCTCTTGATTATTTTGTGTTTTAATTAATAAAGTGGAGATTTGGTTAATAGTCAAGCTTATGGTAGAATACCTTCCTTGAGGAAATTGAGCGAATTGTCACATACCCTTAAACACTTGAGTGAGGTGAGAAGAGTGCCCGAATCAATAAGAATATGGATTTAGGAAACCTAAGCTTCTAATTGGACTTGAAATTGATTGTCTCTAGGTTTCTTATTTGAATAAGCCTGTTACTTGGATTAGCTACTCGGGTTCTTGGATCACTATCCACGCTATAATTATTTATATCTTCTGGCCTTGGTGATTGCTTGAGGACAAGAAAAATCTTAAGCTTGGGGTGATTTGATGAGTGTGATTACACCTCATATTTGTTTATCATTTTGCATGCATTTTCATACAGTTTAGGCATTTTTAATTTGATTTTTGTTAGTTTTTACCTTGGAACGGGTAAGGCGGTTTTGTAGTGTTGTTTTGCAGAAATTAAGGATTAAATGCTCAGGATCAACCATGATGGAGCTTGGATGAAGATGGGGCTTGAAAAGTGAAGAAAATAAGCCAAACAGAGCCCATCACGGCCTAGCCGTGATGACCATCACGGCCATGATCGAGCAAAACTGAAAAGAAAGAAGGCAAAAGTCAGAACTGGTCACGGCCTGCCCGTGATGCCCATCACGGCAGTGACCTGTCAGCTGAACCAGACCCTCACAGGCAGAACTGATCACGTCCTAGCCGTGATGAGCATCACGGTCATGACAGACCAAAAACTGAAGAAGCGCCCAAGGCAGAATCCATCACGGCCTGGCCGTGATGGCCATCTCGGCCGTGACGCACATTACTTGGATCAGAAGCAACTGATTTGGATCTAATTTGAGTTAGATTGGGATTCAAACTTCCCAAATCTAAAAAAATGGCATCTGAGCAGAGACTAAAAAAAAAGGACTTTTTGGGCTGCTACTCTTAGGCTAGAATTTAGGATCTCTCTTCTTCTCCTCCCTTCTCTTATTTTTATTTTTATGTTGTTGTTACCCAAGCTTGTCATCACCACGACAAGGCTTGAATAGTAGTTTAATTTCTAGGGATTAGGGCTATGCCCAAGTTTTGTTTATGGTATGAATTGATGTTTTATCTTTGTTAATTGTGATTTTGCTTTAGATCTGATTTCTAGTGTTTTCGTAAATTCGGCGGCCGCTTGTTTGCGTGATGTAGATATTCTAAGGAGGAACCTAGCGGTGAACTTAGGTGTCAGATCTATAGAATCGTACTTAGGACTGAAATCATGAGAGTTAGAAGCCGTCCTTCGAGGATTAACGAATTGTCACAAAACGTAAAGGGTTCAATCTAAATTCGACTACCACAAGAGTAGGGGTTGGTTTAATTGGGCACGGTTTTTGTAACCCGAGAGGGAGCTTAAACTATTTGAGGATAAATTCGCCTTCAAGGAATTTTCGATAATTAACAAGGGTTAATCAATTTAGTAACATAAACGATCTTGTTGGTAACCCAAATTCCTAGGAATCCATTTAAATCTGAAAAACCATAAATAGATTTACTTTATGTTTATTTGATTCAAATTTTGAGTTATCTCTTATTTCAAATATCCAAATCCTTTTTTATACAGTCCAATTTTATCATTTAACAATTAGTTGCGATTTGAGATCACGGTCTCTGTGGGATCGATATCTTTTTATTACTTGGCGACAATCTGGTACACTTGCCGGATCGCACGTGCACTCGCACGACATCAGAAGGTTCGGTTAAATTTTGGGTTGAAAATTTACTGATCTTAGTTTTCACTGATAGTAAAAGTTTACTGATCAGAAAACCTAATTTTGACTCACTAACGAAACGGTTTAGGTTTATATCGTATTTGTAACGATTCTTTTTGAAACTTTTGTGTAAAAATAAAATATTATTTTATACGGGTAAAAACTTTTGAAGTGACTGATGTGACCGACATGACGAGCATTTATGGCGATCCTATCCAAGTCATAATGGCACTTAAATATCTAAGATATTTTGGTAAGGAAATGACTAATTTACCCTTGGTTTTCAAGAGAAATAACAAGTGTGCCATAGGTGAATTTGACCAAAATGCCCCCTAACCATACGGCCCACACCCTACACACAACACTTAGGCTTTTTTTTATTTTCAATTTCATCTCCTTCACCATTTCTCTCAAAATACACAAAGAACTCCATTGTTGTCTTTGAAGGAACCTTGATAATTTCTTCATTTCTTCATCAATCAAGAGGTAACATCTCATCTCCATGATCATTGATGACTGCTCCTTCATTCATTTCATTAAAATCATGTCAAAATCACCATGTTACAATTTCTAGGGTTTTTCTTCAAAAATTTCTAGAAAATCATAGAAAAATCCTTTCGATGTGAAACCAATTTCTATTAACTCTCTATGATCTCTATATTGATTATCCAAGAGCATGAGAGCAAAGAAAACTTCTTCCCTATTTTTCTTAAAAGGGTCGAACCTAGTCATATAGGGTTTGGGTGAGTTTTGTTTCAAATTTTGAAAAATGATTCTCAACTCATTTTCATTTCAAAGAAATAAAACCGTTTTTCATAGTCTCGCCGTAAAATTCTTTTCTGAATTACTCTTTTCTTAGCAAATAAATTCTTTTATAACCCAAATGACTTTTCTGTTACAAAAAGTTTTTCAACGTCACAATTTAATTTATTTTTACAACTTAACTCCTTATAATAACTTTTTATTTTATTTATGAATTTATTTTGAAAAATCTAATGTCAGTGAAATTTTTTCACGGATTCGTCCTCACAGTCACTCATTGACTCATCTTTCGCCGTAAACATCATTCACATATTATTTTCCACATTTTATTCTAATTTCCCAAATTAAATCATTTTGATTTCTCTTCAAGCTTATCAAGCTTTTATCTTTAATTTTAATTGAGCACTGACCACTGTCAGGCTTCTCGGTCAATCACTCGACAACAGATAATCCATACAACACAGTTATAGCATACTTCACAGTTATAACACCCGGGGCTGACGAGGGTGGGGAGTGGTCGCCGGTGCAAGAAGGCACGGACAAGGAGCGTCTCCTGGCAGGCTTCTAGGCGGAAGGACGCATGAATGAACCGATTACACACACGAATGAGAGGAATCCTGAGACTGTGTAGGTATGGGACTTTACAGTTCTGGATGAATTATATGAATTGATTGGTACTACCTATACTAACAAGATGCATCTTCTTTTCGGTAGCCCATCACTTAAGAACTCCACAGTTAAGCATGCTTGACTTGGAGCAATTATGGGATGGATTTCCCAGGAAGCATGTGAGTGAGAACAAAGCACGTTGAAAAGACCCATGTTGGTTTGTGGGGATAGTCATCAACCCATAAATTAGCCAGGGATGTTACAAATGGTATCAGAGCGGCACCTATACTAGTACGGTGTGGTTCGGGGACGAACCAAGCGGAAACTGGTGGGTATGTGACACTCGGGGCTGACAAGGGCGGGGAGTGGTCGTCGATGCAAGAAGGCACGGATAAGGAGCAGCTCCTGGCAGGCTTCTAGGCAGAGGGACACATGAACAAATCGATTACACACCCGAATGAGAGGGATCCCGAGACTGTGTAGGTATGGGACTATACAGTTGTGGATGGCTTATATGAATTGATTGGTGCTACCTATACTAACAGGATGCATCTTCTTTTCGGAAGCTCATCACTTAAGAACTCCACAGTTAAGCATGCTTGACTTGGAGCAATTTTGTGATGGGTGACCTCTTGGGGTTTGTGGGGACAGTCGTCAATCCATAAAGCAACCTGGGAGGTTACACAATGCATGGCCATCTTCTAGATTTGAATTGAGAGCACGGGCGTGCTCCATGTTAAGCACAGTCGTGCTTCCTGGTGCATGGTCGTACTGTCTGGGCTGATTTGGTTAAGTTCCTTTTAGCCAAAAACTCCCTAACACTCTTAAGTCAATCCTAGGGTCTTTGACTAAACCATTGGGCATAAACCTCACCCCTCACTAGTAATCCATGTTTTATGAACATTTTGGGGAATTAATTCCTTTAATCATCATGTAAATAAAGAGCCCTATTTTAACCAATTAGAGTATTATTAACATTTTCATCATCAACCAACAGTCATTCAACCAACAATGCATAACCACATTTCAACAAACAACATTTATGACATATACAACATATCAGTTTAACCAATTAAATCATGGCATAACACATATCATCGAACATGTAAGTTGGCATACGTTATCATGAACAATTTAACCAATGTATCCAATAGACATCCTTAATAGACATACCAATAATCAAACAAACATATATTCAAACATATGACATGCATTAATAGCAATAAACAACAATTGGGTTATAGGAACCCCTCATCTTACGCTACCCCCTTGCCTAATGTTTACATTATCCTTCTCCCCATACCTGGTATGAAGATTTCAACAACGATAGCTAAACAACCACCCCAACGCGTTCCCTCAAGTGGCTCAGTCGGCTTTCCAAGCCTTGGTCAAACAAAAATGTTAACCAATTAGTTTCCAATTCAAAGAACAAGAAAAGGAAACCAAGAAGGGAAAAACCATTACCTTTCTAGGATTGGTATAGACTAACTAGACCTTCCCAAAAGCCTCCAAAACTCCAAGAATACAATGGGTTTAGAGAAAATAGGGAAAAGAGCAGTTGTAGCCACAATATGGTTTCTGTTTGTGCCAAAATAGGGTTTAAAATGTAACCCTCGGTTACTGTGCTATTTTTAAAGGCATCAGACCCGAGCACGAGCATGCTCCTTGTTGAGCATGGTTGTGCTCAACTTAGCGTCAGTGAGACGTAGTCATCCTTTGAGCATGGTCATGCTCCCTATTGAGCATGGCCGTGCTTGTGACTCAAACAGTCACAAGACGCAGCTTTGAACACGAGCGTGCTGGACATGAGCAAGGTCGTGTTCATGTACCAGAAAGGGATTTTAAGCCTAGAAATCCCACTTAGCCCTTCAACAACGATTCTAAGCTAAGTCCTAAGGCTTAAACAAACAAACAAGCATACACATATATATAACATAGAAGCGCTTAACGAAAAACGGGGTGTTACATTTTACCAATACCTTTTTAAAAAAATTGGAGTCCACCTTTTACAACGCTTCGTCAAAGACGCACTATTATAAGTTATAAATTTAATAATGTTCTATCAATTAAGCGTTGTTAATGTAATAACTGTAATAGCACTTGCAAGTGGAAACACTATCTTTTCCCCGATTCAAAACGAAATGTCATATCCCTCACCAACTTTGTCCCACTTTTAGTTGAAATAGTCCATGAAGGTAATGGCAATAATATCTCCGCATAAAAAACGAGATATTGAAATCATCATCAATTATGTTGCTTCGTATTTCAACAATATCTTTCCCATAAATGATTGTCCTCTATTTTTATTATCCTTCACACTCCAAACTTTTCACCCCTCGTTCTCAATCCATCATGTTCTTCATTGGGGGAGTTCCCTTTCTCGTGTGGGAATGATTGAAAGAAATCAGACTTAATATAATCCAGAATGTGAGTCGTAATAAAACCCAGAAGAGAGGATGTGAGTACAATAAAACCCAGAATGTGGATTTGTGCTCTATACTCACTAGAGATTCCAAGTTGAAGGTTGAAGGGTGAGAAGATTTTCTATTATAAGGTTCCACAGCTCCCTTGCTTTCACCAAGTCTTGAAAGATTCGGCAAGCTCTTGATGCCAATGATGAAAGAAATTCAGCAAACTCTTGTTGTCAAACCAGAATGAGATTACGTAATTTTGTATTGGAAGATTCAACTTTGTATTTAAATGTAATATGTAATTTCTCTTTGAATTTTTGGTTTTCCATGTGATCAATTTACCTAATTGTGTCGCACATTGTAACTCTTGTTGTCAAGATGAAATAAATTGAAGTTGTAATTCTCAAAAATACTACCACTTGTTTTTGTTTCAATGCAAAGAAATTTAGGGCATAAAAAAATGAGTGAAGGTTTTTAATAGCGCTTCCCCATGGAAACGCTACTAAAATATATATCTTTACCTCAATTATTTTTTCTTTAAAAGTACACTACCTTTTACAATGCTTATTAGGATAAGCGCTATAAAATGTGTAATGATGATAGCGCCTGCTTTTGGAAACGCTATCTTTCACCCAGTATTAAAATAAAAATGACACAGATGACTAACTCAACTCTATGCAATAAATTCTCGCACAGATAACCAGATATTCAACCTTCAACGCAGTGCACTTTTCCTTGCTTCAAGCTTAACTTCTTGCTGAGAACACCAAATTGTCTCCCCACATGTGGCATTAGTTGATAACACCAGATTGTTAGATGAGAAATGAAGGCTTGTGGCGGTAGTGGATAGCACTGATGTCATGATATACGACAAAAAGATAGATATAGGGACTGATTGCAATGCACTCATCCCTGCTTCCAGTTGACAACTTCTGGCTCAGAACACCAGATTATTGGATGAGACTAAGGCCTTGCTTCCAATTGAAAGAACACCAAATGAGACTCTCACCACTTGTGGTGGTTGTTGGAATCTAAGGGAATAGTAGTGTTATCTTCCCTGCTTCAAGATGATAACTTCTGGCAGTGCTTTCAGTTGTGAGAACCTCGAGCAAATCAATGCCCAATCTTTGTAACAATGTATTTTTTTTGTTGATATCTATGTCATGCTTCGAAACATAAGAAATTTAGTACCTAGATAATTTAGTGCATTTTTCCTTTCATCAAGCTGAGAACACCATATTACTGGACGAGGAACAAAGACTAGTGGCGTTAGTGGAGTCTAAAGGAGTCCAAAAGCTTGTTGCTTCAACACGCTGCAGAAAATAACCTGAGCAAATCAGTGGCCGAATAACAATGTATTCAATTTTTTTATATCTATAACAGTTAATATATTCAATTAATGTAATCAGGTGACATTCATTCCCCCACAGGAGATTAGTCCCCACTTCCGGCGGGGTATACTCCTGGTCAAGGACCAAAAAAAAAATTAATTTAATCATAAGAAATAAAATAGAAATACGTCCTTTGAATTCTCTTTTAACTTGTTAATTTCGTTCTTATAAACCTGCAAATCCACCCCCACCCCACCTTTTACATTGCTTCCTTAATTTGATTGGATTCTGGAAAAAAAAATGTTCAGGCTTTCATTAGAAATTAAAGCAAACTAATATATCAAAAAAAAAGGAAGTTTCAATAGTGCTTAAATAACATCGCACATGACCTATAATAGGAGGACCAAAAGTGCAATTATGCCTAAAATAAATCATTGTAGTCTTAGATTCCTTACTTACATGCACCATTTATAATTGTATATGAAAAAACTTCATCAAAATATAAGTATAAATGAGAGATTAATATCCATGTAATAGTTTGGAGTACCCATTACACTCCCTTTAATTTATTTCTTTGTCTTATGAGAAAAATAAAGACGAGACAAGGTAAGACAAATTAAGACACATGTCATTTTAGACAATTTTTTGAAATTGCTTCCCTAACACAAGCCACACGAATCATATAACCTAAAACATCATATTCTGCTTATGTGAAAAAAAATTCAATGTACAGAGAATTGCCACATAATTGGGATTTCAAAAACACAAATTTTCCGATATAGAACACTCATGTCGATAAAATGGCTTGAATCCTCTTTACGGTGAAAAATTGGAAAAATTGATATATTTAATTCCATCCCCCTATTTTACAATGCAGAATCAGTGACCTGTTTTATGTACACATTAATAAGAATTATTTGGATTTGAAGGAGAAAAAAAAAACTTTGTTGACAGTTACTTATTTGGTCAGAAGAGTCCTCTGAATAGTTGTATTAGTAATTCTTGTAGTATTACTAATTCTTATATTAGTAATCAATTTATGCAAAAGAAACGGTCTCCTATCCATCAGCAAATTCAAGTAAATTAGAAGATTCCACGATATTATTATATAATTTATATAAATACATTGACTATTTTGGTTCAAGGATACTCCCATTCTTCTCCTTCCAAGTGAGTTATATGCAAGGCCTTTTTTTCTTCTCTTGCCGCAGGAGCACAATCTTCCTAATTAATAAAAAAAATTCTTGCTAACTTCAGTCAAGAGTTGAATTTATGACTCAAAAAGTGACACCCGACCCTATTTACGTGGTGGAAAAGTCCCCGTCTCCTCCCTTCCAATATAAAATTCTCAATTACACTACAAGCCCAAAGGCCCATTACAGAACAACAAGACAAGGGCTGCCTCCTGATCTTGAATGAAAGAAAGACTACTATCGTTCACGCACTTAATTAACTAGGAGAGGGTCAGTTCCTCTGTTGGAGCTATTCAAGACTATTATTGTCCACTAGAATTTGTCATTCTCTCGCTAATAGATTGAATATTCAATAATAATTCTTGAATTGAAGCATTTTTTTCCATGTTACGACGTGCACATGTTTACTATGTTTCTCGTAGATGAGAGCATTCTTTTCCTTTCCTTTTTTTTTTGCTAGGAAAATGTTAGTATGTTAATATGTTAGTTGTTAGTTTTTTTCTCCTTTGACAGGGTTTGAACTCTAGACGTCCAACTCCGTCAACACCTTAAACCCTCAGCTCAAACCATTTGAGCTACCCCAACCCTAGCTTTTCCGTTCCTTTTAAAATCAATATAAATGCATCTTGTTGAAAACGGGAAAATTTTATAAATGGGAGAAGGGTTGAAAATATGAGAAACTAGATGATTTTGAAAGAATAGTCTACTTGGATTTCTACTTACTCTTTTTTTTTGGCTTGATGCAAACCTTAGACTATGGCTTTTATTTATACTGGTGCACCTCCTTGAATTTGTCATTCTAATCCAATTTCATTGCTTGATAAAATCTTCTTGCTTTAGTGGCTTGGTGAAGAAATCAGTTACTTCATACCGAGTTCTTCGTACTCCAATTGCACATCCTTTCTTGTGATGCACTTTGTAATATAATGATAGCATGTATCAATATGTTTACTTCGATCATATAGACTAGATTCTTGGCCAAAGCTATTGCTAACTTGTTATCCACGACAATCTTGTTTGGCTCCACTTGTGGCAAACCCAACTCCTTTACCAAGTGTTTAAGTCAACTGCATGACAAACACACGAGGTAGCATCTACAAATTCAGCTTCACACGTAGAAAGAGTAACAATCGATTGCTTCTTTGACATCCAAGGGAAAGCAGTGTCTCACATGTAGAACATGAAATCAATTGTACACTTTCAATCATTTATATTGCAATCCCAATCACTCACGCTATATCCAAAAGCTTGTAATCATTAGAAACAGAATAGTGTAAGTCAAGATTTATCACGCCTTTAAGGTAGTGAAGAATTCTCTTTGAAGCCTTCAAATGAGAGATTGATCGGTTCTCCATGTATCAAATGACGACTCCAACCGCATAAAGAATGTCAAGCCTTGCCAATGTCAAGTACTACAAACTTAAAACCAAGCTCTTGAAGAATACTGGATCTACTCTTTCACTACAAAAAATTCACTGGATCCACTCTGTAATATAATGATAGCGTGTATCCATATGTTTACTTCAATCATTTAGACTGGATTCTGGCCAAAGCTATTGCTAACTTGTTATCCACACCAATCTTGTTTGGATCCTCTCGTGGCAAACCTAACTCCTATAACAAAATTTTAAGCCAACTGCATGACAATCACATGAGGTAGCACCTATATATTCAGCTTTACACTTAGAAAGAGTAACAATCAATTGCTTCTTTGACATCCAAGTGAAAGCAGTGTCTCACATGTAGAATATGAAATCAATTGTACTTTTTCGATCATTTATATTGCTACCCCAATCATTAATGCTATGTCCAACAAGCATGTAATCCTTAGAAACAGAATAGTGTAAGCCAAGATTTATCATGTCTTTAAGGTAGTGAAGAATTCTCTTTGAAGCCTTCAAATGAGAGGTTGACAAGTTCTCTATGTATCTACTAGTGACTCCAATGCATAAAGAATGTCAGAGTTAAGTACTACAAACTTCCAACCAAGCTCTTGAAGAATGTTGGACCAACTCTTTCACAACCAAAAATTCGTTATTTAGTGACCAATTTAGAGATCAAAAAATTTCAGCCCTTGTAACGACCGATTTTCCAAATTAGTCGCCAAATTGGTCGCTAAGCGAGTTTGTGATCGATTTAGAGACCGATTAGAAAATTTTGTCAAATCACTTGTCGCTAATGTGTAGTGACTATTATAGCGACCAATTTGAAGTTTCCGTCTCTAAATCGATCGCTAAATTGGTCACTAAACAGCACATTTATTGTAGTGTTTAATCCATCTTCATGCTTTACCATGCTTCCTCTGCATTCTATTGGCGTAATTATTGGCTTGCAACTTGTTGGTTGTGTATAACAACTTTTTAAAACTATTTCCCTTTTTTCAAAAACTAATTGTTTTCTTTAACTATGAAAAATATTTTGTCAACTAACAAACCAAAATGTGTTTTTGCAAGATGTAATTCTATCAAGAATTGAAACTATTAAAAGAAAGATTAACAAGTCTATTGATTTTAGATATGAACAAGATTGTAAAGTTATCAAATCATGCAGGCATCCTGATAAACCGTTGGTTCATCTAGTTTTATGACTAGAAACACCTCAATTTTGATACCAATTGTGCGAGTTCATTCTCGTTTTAGCCCAAATTTGACTTTAATTGCTCACAAGCAATTCCTTTTAGTCTTAGGGATAATTTTTAGTAATTTCTTTTAGTTTCTTATCAAAATAAAGCATTTAATGCTACTTTTTATTCCAAGTTAAAAGTGAAGCTTGAGGAAGCTAGGAAAAATAAAGGAAACAAGCAAAAAGGCAAATTTTGGCTATTCGCCTTGTGAATCCTTGCTCGCCCCGCGAGCGCGCGCATATTCCAAACCTTATAAATAACTTTTTTAGGTCAATGAGAGCAGTTTATGATTGGAAAAGTGTAGTGTGTTTTGAGTCAGTTCTTGAAGGATGAATGCTTTTATTACTTTTTTCATTGTTTTCGTCTCTATGAGGAACTAATCCCCCTTTCTAAGGGAATGATGAAGCCACCTTTGATGGCATAGTTTATCCAAGTAATATCTTCTTATACCCTTGTCTTTTTTCTTGTTCCTTAATTCTGTTTTGTTTGCGTTAATCATGTGGCCAGTGGTTAACTAGTCTAGTGTGTTGAAGCTGGGAAGCAATTCATGCTTAGGACTTGAATTAAGAACACCGTTTGAACATTACTAGGGATAGAATAGGAAAGCGGTGCGATCGTTATAGGGAACCAAGAACTTAATAAATCTAGTTGAGGTTTGAATAAATTGGAAAATTGACGATTTACAATTGTAGATATTTCCTATTGAAAATTGGAAGTGACATTAGGATAATTGAGGGTTCCCGGTTGACAAGAAATTAAATTGAAACTAGGGATAAGGAGATAAAACACTTGGGTAACTTGCTTGATAGGGTAGGTGAATTCGTGACCTTAGAGCCTTAATCATAATCAAATCTCATCACAATCTTGTAGTATCTTTAACTAATTGTTTCAATCTTTGATTTAATTTTCTCTCTCTTAATAACTACTTCTCTTTGACTTGGTCAACGCTTCGAAATTCCTTATTAAATTGGTTAAATTGGTCGTCCAATCCTTGAGTTCGACCTCGGTATTTACTTACCGTGTTTTATTACTTGCAACAAAACGGTACACTTGCCGGATCGTCAACAAGTTTTAGGGGCCGTTGCCGGGGATTGGCACAACCAGTTTTCCTAATTTTTAGGGAATTTGATTCTTTTGGTTAAGCAATTTTTAATTTAATTTTCGGCAATTTTATCTATTTTTACTTATTTGATCCCACTTGGTCTTGCCTTGTTTTTGTGTATGCAAGGTACCCTTCCAAAGGAGAACTTGCTATTTGATCCCGAGATCACCAAGACTGAGAAGAGGTTGAGGAAGGAACTTAAAGAGAGGATGCTACTTGAAACAAACCAACCCATCAATCTTGAAGAGATGGCGGAAGAAAATCCACCACCTCCTCCTCCTCCTTACAAGCCCCTTTATGAGTACAATCTTCCTAACTTGGATAATTGTGTTTCTAGTGTTGTCAAGCCTCCTATCACGGCTAATTCATTTCAGATGAGGGAATCTGCCCTACATATGGTGCAAAGAGAACAATTTGATGGGAGTCCACAACAAGACCCTCATCGGCACATCACTCACTTCTTGGAGGCTGGTGACATGTTCAAATATCCAGAAATGTCAGAAGACGCCTTTCGTTTGGGGCTATTCCCTTTCTCTCTTCGGGATAGAGCACGCTATTGGTTGGACTTACACTTGGATCATGCAAGCATCACTACTTGGGAACAGATGGCTCATAAATTCCTCGCAAGATTCTTTCCTCCTCAGAAAGCGGCACAGTTGAAGATCGCCGTCACTTCCTTCAAGCAAACTAATGATGAGTCTTATAATGAGGCTTGGGAAAGATATAATTTGCTTTTGAGGAGATGCCCTTCTTCCTATTTTGACTTGGTAACAAAGGTTCAACACTTCTTTAATGGGTTGAAAGGGAGATATCAGATGAATTGTGATGCCGCATCTGGCGGTTCTTTCTCTTATTTATTAGCAGATGATGCATGGGCTTTACTTAAGAAGATGTCCAAGAATGATTACAACCGCAATATGGGCACTTCTAATGCTTCTGGACTTAGTACAACATCTATTGAAGCCATTCTTGAGCAGAATGCACTTTTGAAGAAGCTGAATGAAGCACTGACAAACAAGATGAAGGTGAACGCGATAAGACAGGGTTTACCTCTAGGTTGTGACTTTTGTCAAGGTGATCATGATAGTGCATATTGTCCGAGAAACCTTTATAAGGAGCATGTGGATTTGTGTCACAATTTTTATGACACGGTACCACAGCACAATGACTATCAGAGGAATAAGCAGAACAACAAATACCATCAAGGGCAGAATTGGAATATCAGGAGAGATCATCCGGGTTTCTCTTGGAGCAACACTAGTGGTGGTCTAGCCGGGCAACAACAACAGAATCATAGGACAAACTATGGAATTCAACAGCACAACACCCAACAGGCTCTCCCTCAACCTACTCAATTACAAATCACAGATGGAGAAAAACAACCTTGGGAATTGGCTATTGAGAAGACTAGTGCGGCCATAGAGAAGCTGTCAGTAAACACAAACACAGCCACTGACAAATTGGTAACTCATACAGGGGCAGCAACTCAAAATCTTGAGACTCAGATGGCCCAGTTTGCAAAGCAACTAAGTGACCGTCTTCCTGGCTCCTTCCCAGGTAATACAGAGAACAACCCCAAGAGCTAATGCAATGCCGTGACAACACGGAATGGTAAGGTGTTGAAATTTAATGGGGAAGGGTCCAGCTCTCAAGAGATTGAGACTCCAGAACACCCATAGGTGGAAGAGGAGCAAGCAAGGGAGGAGGATGTAGCCACTGAAAAGGTGCCGGAGCAAGGAGGAAGATTGTAGTAGATGAAGAATTCCGAAGGAAGAAGTGGGTTGAGCCTCAAGATCTTCCTCCCTTCATGAAGGTACATTATCCGGAGAGATTGAAGAAGCCCTTGCAATACAAGCAATTGAACAAGTTCTTGATGTTTTCCACAAGCTTCAAATTAATATTCCATTTGCGGAAGCCTTGGAACAAATGCCATCTTATGCCCGGTTTATGAAAGAGCTTCTATCCAAGAAGCGGAAGATATTGGATGAGGAAACGGTTGCTTTAACCGTGGAATGTAGTGCAATTCTTCAAAGGAAACTACCGCCAAAGTTGAAGGATCCGGGTTCTTTTAGTATACAATGCACCATTGAGGAGGTAACTCTTGGGAAGGCATTGTGTGATCTAGGTGCAAGCATCAATTTGATGCCCTTATCTATGATGAAGAAGATAGGCATAAAAGAGGAAAAAGATACTAGGATGTCACTCCAAGTAGTGGATCACTCTATCAAATATCCTTATGGGGTGGTGGAATATTTATTGGTAAAGGTAGACAAGTTCATCTTTCCGGCTGACTTTGTGGTGCTTGATATGGATGAGGATGCTGAGATCCCTCTCATTTTGGGTAGGTCTTTCTTGGCCACTGGGCGTGCTTTGATAGATGTGCAACAAGGGAAACTCACACTAAGAATGCAAGATGAGAACGTAGTCTTCAATGTCTTTGAAGCAATGAAACACCCCGTTGAGAGATCGGATGTATATAGAGTTGATGTGGTGGAAACCATTGTAAAATCTATGGCCACAAGAGAAGCCCATGGTTCTTCACTTGCAAAAGTGTTGGTAAAATCCCATGATGAGGAAGAAGAAGAAGACCTTTTAGGGGATGGGGATTATCTTGAATGCTTAAAAAACATGGAAGCCTTGCCAAGTCTCCCAAAGGATGAATGTCAAAAAGAAAAGCTCAACAAAGAGGGAATGGAAGAAGACAACAAGACACCGGAATTAAAGCAACTCCCGGGTCACTTAAGGTATGCATTCTTAAGTGAGAAGGGACAACATCCAATCATCATTAGCAATGCTTTGAAAAAAGATGAGGAAGAAAAGCTTTTGAGAGTTCTTAGGGAACACAAATCCGCCATTGGATGGAAGATTTCGGATTTAAAAGGTATAAGTCCTTCCCTGTGCATGCACAAAATATTGATGGAGTATGATTTCAAACCGGTGGTTCAACCATAGAGGCGGTTAAATCCCATCATGAAAGAAGCGGTGCGTAAGGAAGTGATTAAGCTTTTGGATGCCGGAATCATCTATCCAATCTCGGATAGCAATTGGGTTATCCCGACTCATGTGGTCCCGAAGAAAGGCGGAACAACCGTGGTGGTCAATGAGAATAACGAAATAATTCCAACAAGGACCATCACGGGATGGAGGGTTTGCATTGACTATAGAAATTTAAATGATGCAACAAGGAAATATCACTTCCCTCTTCCATTCATTGATCAAATGGTTGAATGGTTGGCCGGATATGAATATTATTGTTTTTTGGATGGTTACTCCGGTTACAACCAAATTGTTGTGGATCCTCAAGACCAAGAGAAGACGGCCTTCACATGCTCCCGCCACTTTCCAAAGGTGTATGCTTTCCATTTTCTTAGACATGGTGGAGAAATTCATTGAAATATTCATGGACGACTTCTCAGTATTTGGGACCTCTCTTGATATTCTTGAGAGAAACCAAGAAACCAACCTAGTGCTCAATTGGAGAAAATGTCATTTCATGGTCAAGGAAGGTATAGTTTTGGGGAACAAAATCTCCCAACAGGGGATTGAGGTTGATAGAGCCAAGATTGAGTTGATTGAGAAGCTACCACCACCAACCAATGTGAAAGGGGTGAGGAGTTTCTTGGGCCATGCCGATTTCTATCGAAGGTTCATTAAAGACTTCTCCAAGATCACGAAACCACTATGTGACCTTCTCGTGAAGGATGTATCCTTTGATTTTAATGCTTATTGCTTAAATTCTTTCAATACTTTGAAAAATATGCTTGTCACTGCACCTAATTGGAATTTACCCTTTGAAATCATGTGATGCTAGTGATTAGGCGGTGGGGGCGGTTTTGGGTCAAAGGGTGGAAAATTTAGCTCATGTGATTTACTATGCAAGTAAAGTTTTAAATGAGGCACAAGCTAACTATTCCACCACTAAAAAAGAACTCCTAGTTGTGGTTTTTCCTTTAGATAAATTTAGGTCCAACGTTGTGGGATCTAAAATTGTTGTATTCACCGATCATGCGGCCATAAGACACTTGATGACAAAACAAGAGGCCAAACCTAGATTAATTCGGTGGATTCTACTTTTGCAGGAGTTTGATATTGAAATTAGGGATCGGAAAGGGTTAGAAAATGGTGTGGCAGACCACTTATAAAGATTGGTCAATCCCGACACCGAGGAGAAATTACTAGACATCAAGCAAGAATTCCCTGATGAGAAATTATTCGCATTGTTTGAAAAATATTCTCCTTGGTTTGCGGACATGGCCAACTTCAAGTCTTCAAATGTAGTTCCGCAAGGATGAACTAATCAACAAAGGAAAAAAAATTCTTCTTGGACGCAAGGTACTATGTCTGGGAGGACCTTTATCTCTTCAAGCAATGCTCGGATGGGATCCTAAAGAGGTGCATTCCTGATGATCAAATCGGAAACATGTTGTGGCATTGCTATAGCTCAGATTATGGTGGACATTTTGGGGGAAAGAAGAGCGGAGAAAAAGTCCTCCAAAGCGGGTTTTATTGGCCAACACTCTTCAAGGATGCCCACACTTTTGTTGAGAAATGTGATCGTTGCCAAATGGTTGGAAACATCTCTAGGCGGCATGAACTTCCTCATAATTGCATGCTTGAAGTAGAGCTCTTTGATGTTTGGGGGATTGATTTCATAGGACCATTCCCACCCTCTTTCTTATATAAATACATTTTAGTAGCGGTGGATTATGTGTCAAAGTGGGTGGAAATAATCCCAACAACAAAGGATGATGCACGGGTAGTCATGGAATTTTTAAGGCGCAATATATTCACAAGGTTTGGGGTTCCAAGAGTCTTGATTAGTGATGGTGGATATCACTTTTGCAATAAACAAATGAACCATCAACTATCAATATATGGAGTCAAGCATAGGGTATCAACAACCTACCATCCACAAAACAATGGGCAAGCAGAGATATCCAACCGTGAGTTGAAGTGCATTCTTGATAAAACCGTTAACTCCTCATGAAAGGATTGGTCAAGAAAGTTAGATGATGCTTTGTGGGCCTATAGGACTGCTTTCAAGACTCCAATTGGAAGGTCCCCTTACAACTTAGTGTTTGGAAAAGCTTGTCATCTACCGGTAGAATTAGAACAAAAATTGTATTGGGCAATCAAAGAACTCAACTATGATTTGAAGAAGGCTGGAGAAAAAAGGTTACTAGACTTGAATGAATTATCTGAAATCTGCATGCAAGCTTATGAGAATGCAAGAATTTATAAAGAGCGGACTAAGACATGTCATGACAAGCACATCTTGCTTAGGAAGTTTGAACCGGGACAATGGGTACTTCTCTACAACTCAAGTTTGAGACTTGTTCCAGGAAACCTTAAGTCAAGGTGGTCCGGACCATTCAAGATTATTAATGTTTCTCCACATGGAGTAGTGGAATTGGAAGGTAAGGGCAAGAATTTCAAGGTGAATCGCCAGAAACTCAAACATTATCATGGAGAACCAATCCCAACTAGAAATCAAGTGCTATAGTTAATTGAGCCCTAATGGGCCGTTTCCGTTAGGCTTGGGACGTTAAACAACCGCTTCATGGGAGGAAACCCATGCTAGATATCCTTTTTCTATATTTATAGAGTCCAAAAACAAATAAAAAGAGTCCTCATATAAGGTCCTTAGCTAGAAATGTGCATTAGGAAAGCATGTAGGATTTAATTGCATTTAGGAATGGTAGGGAAGAACTCAGTTCTGGCTCGCCTCGTGAGCAGGAATTCGCCCCGTGAGCCAGAAGGAACACAGAAAATCCTATCTCTGGCTCGCCCCGCGACACCAGGATTCGCCTCGTGAGCCTGGAGGATTGGAAGAGTCAGACTGGAATGGCTCTCCACGCGAGGACTATATCACCTCGCGAGACTGAAAGGCAGAATCTCATAGGTGGGCACCTCGTTCTGCCTCACGTCGCGAACTCCACGTTAGCCTCGCGATTCTGGAAAAATAATAACTGCAAGAAATAAATCCAGTTTCGCCCCGCGAAAATAAGTTCGCCTCGCGAATCTGGGAATATGAAAGGTCTCTGAAAATCCAGTTTCGCCCCGCGAAATCCAAACTTAGGGTTCTGAATTGGGGATTTTCTTAAGTTTCGCCTCGCGAAAGTCGCAAGTATTTAACCGCGCGAGACTAAGACAAAGCCAATTTTTTTCAAAAACTTTCAAGGTCTCTCTAAATTCTCTCGCATAGGTCTTCGAGCATTCACCCAAGTTAATCACATTCTCACTCTAACACTCTCAAACACCCTCACAAGGTTATGGCTCCCCCAAAAAACTCTGAAAACAGTAAGTTAAGCGCAAGAAGCGCCAATCTGCCCATGATGATGACTTGTTGTTCTCCGAGGGACCAGGTTCCTCTTCTAGGGGTATTTCCTCTACTCCCAGCTTTCGAACTCCTCTTCATGAGAAGCATTGGGAGTTGGTAATGTAGAATGAGATGGTCCTAGAGAGGAGGGTGGTCCTTGTGGGGAACAACTATCCATCTATCTCTGGACAGATTCACAGTAGGGGTTGGGGTATGTTGGCTGATCTTCCTCGTCGGTTTGATATCAAACTGGTTCATGAATTTTACGCCAACGCCCGCAACCCCGATATTGATGACCCAGTGTGTGTTTCTATGGTGAGAGGGGTGCCCGTGACTTTCACGGCAGATGAGATTAACACTTGTCTGGGCATCCCCATCACTTGGAAGGATAGGAGCCAATATGAGATGTTGCCAGCAGTACAGGGATTGGCTACAGAGATATTGGAGACATGTTGCAGGCGGGGGGCCTAGTGGGAGGTGGGGACCTCTGGGAACCTACTGGGGTTGAGGAGGCAGGATCTATCACCATTGGCCCGGGTATGGTCGGCCTTTGTACACGCCAACCTAATGGTTAGCTCTCACGAGTCCACCATTACAGCTGCCCGGGCCCATCTTATAAATGGTATTATGAAGGAAAAGAGCATCAATGTTGGGGCAGTCATTGCACAAGATATTCAACAGAAGGCAAACTCGAGGGCACCAAATGAGTGACTGGGGCATGGGTTTCTGATTACTGAGCTAATCCGCAGGGCGGGTATAGCAGTGTCTGACTTGGTGGAGAAGATCCCTAGGCAGCCGATCGATAGAGAGTACATACGCCGCTTCTGCTTCACTGAGCTCGCACCACCAAGGAGACCACATCCCCCTCTAAGGCCACAATCACCTGATATGACTCTGCTTTTGTAGAACCAGTAGGCTATGAGGAGGGATAATGCTGTGTTGCGAGATTTTTTTAGGGAGATGTCCCTAGCTCAGCAGGAGGACCGGGTACCCATTTTCCCTTCCGAGGAGGACTTGGCACCCCAGCTAGGGTGGCAGGATTATCCTGGAGACCAGGATGCCGTGCCACAGGGGGGGTGCCCGAGGTACCTCAGGCGGATGATGCAGCAGTAGCTCAGCAGCAGGGTGACCCGGCAGATGATATTGATTTTGATCTATGAGCCGGCACCATCATTATCAGTTCCCCTACCCACACCACAGTTTTTATGAGTTCTATCTATTTTTGTTAATACTATATGGTTTTAAATTGATGGCTAGCTAGAAATTCAGTTCTTTTAGTTATTTTGATACTGAATGCACTCTTTGATGACTATATTTTTATGACGAATGCATTGATACTGATTTTTTTTATATTATTTTTATTTTGCATTTTGATTATGATATTGACCAAGGTTTTTGAAATGTGAATAAATAGATGCTTGACTTGAGTCACCTACGCAAGGTGAGAATGCCGGTTGATGAAAAAGACATCACTCCGTACCACCCCGATTATGAATATGTTCAACTATGCATTAGAGAAAAGCGGATCCCAAACCCTCACGTGGAAAACTTGACTAAAGAAAAAGAAGGGGAAATGGATCTGTTTCACTTAAGCTTTGATCGGGGTGTAAATGACTTTGTTCGGAGGGAAATTGATCGTGAAGTTGAAAAAAGGCAATATTGTGAGTTCGCAGTGCACATATCTCCTGATCATGCTCTATATGAAAAGATAAAGGAAGCAGTGGAGCGCAACCGGATCCCATTCCCGGATGTGGAATTCTTTAGCAAGGAAGAAGAGGACAAGTGGGACCCGGTGTGGCTACTCATTTTCAAAAGCGCGAATGATTGTGCATGGATGGAGATGGAAGGAATTAGGAAAGCAAAGGAAGGAGGTCCAAAGGGAAAAGTCCCAATAGAATAAAGCACCATCGAAAGCCCGTACATAGTTTGGGCTAAGTATCTTGACGAGGAGGCCGAGCCTACTAGACCAAGGAAGAAACCAAGGAAAGACAAGGAAGTGGCGAGACATGCTAATGAGAGCGTGGGGTCCGCTCGGACCCCTTGAGATAAATCTTTCTAAAACTTAACTCTTTTTTCTTTTTGTTCCTTCTATTTTGAATCATGTTGGTTTCATTTGAATAATTGGTCAATATTAAAAATAAATAAAAAATCAAAATAAATAAATATGATTTTAGTGTCTTAGAGTCTTCTTGGTAAGTCTTGATGGGTATAATTACACTAAGCCTAAATTGGGTGCATGTGATAAAAAATGGAAAGTCTCGGTGTGTTCCCTTATGATTTGAAAAAATTGAAAAATCGATCCCCGTGAAAGATTGAAAAGCGCTTTGAGAATTTTTATTATGATTGCATGATTTATGACAAGTTTGGGGTAAAGGGGTGCACACATTAGGGATGTATCTCGGTCAAATAATTTGCTAAAATGTCCAGGTGAGGAATTTGAGCCTCCAACATTGTTTTTGAATTGTATGAATCACTTTTATGTTGCACTTTCCCGAATTTGCTTGAATCTCTTCATGGTTTGCATGTTTATATGTTTTTATCAAATGATTTAGGCAATTTTCTTTGAAATAGCTACTTGGCCAAATATAAACCAACCTTGATGCATGATCCCTAGTTAGCCACATTGAGCCTAATAGCCTATTGTTTCTTGATGACCTTGTGTTACAAGCCATAAATCCGGAAAAACCATGTAAACCCAATCTTAGGATTTAGGAGAGCATGGAAACTTAGCAATGTAAGTGTTGTTTGGAAACTAAGTTTGGGGTGGCTACAAAGTTTATCATGTTGTTTTGGTTGAGAAAAAGAAAAAGCAAAATGGTTGAAGCCAAAGGCTTAAGAAAGAAAATGATTGCAAAAATGCCAAAATGGGCAAAGTGAAAAAAAAAATAGATGTGAGAAAGTAAAAAGGTTGTAGTCACCCAAAGTATAAAAAAAAATTATAAAAATAGAAAAAGAATTGAGAGTAAGATCAAAAATTATAATTGCACATTTTATGCTCTCATAAATCTTAGGGACTTAGCCTTGATCCTTTACATATCCTACCTTTAGCTAGGCCACATTACAACCTTTAAAAGACCTTTTGAGGTTGTATACATGTTTTTGTGGGAACTTTGTTGAGATGAAAATCAAATTCATGGAAAGTGCTCTTAAAATGTGAAAATTGAGTGAAAAGTTGATATCCTTGACAAATTGAGTGAATGAGTGAATTACTAAATACCCTTGTGAGGAAGGCAATTATTTGAATTTGGTGATCTCCTTTGTGTATGTGACTTGGAGCCCTTACTTAGAGTAATTAATGTATGATTGATATGATTCTCATGGTTTGAAAGTAGGTGAAATTAGGGGTTGATTAAGTAAAGTAAGGAAAACGGAAACATTGAGTAAGGGTAAATTGATGAAATTGTACGAAATTTGGGGCAAGAGTGATTAAGTCCATTGAGCTTACCTAATTTGAGTCTTTCATTTTGTTAGTTTGCTTGGGGACAAGCAAAGTTTAAGTTTGTGGTATTTTGAAAAACCGTTGGTTCTTCTAGTTTTATGACTAGAAAGACCTCAATTTTGATACCAATTGTGCGAGTTCATTCTCGTTTTAGCCCAAATTTGACTTTAATTGTTCACAAGCAATTCCTTTTAGTCTTAGGGATATTTTTTAGTAATTTTATTTAGTTTCTTATCAAAATAAAGCATTTAATGCTACTTTTTATTCCGGGTTAAAAGTGATGCTCGGGGAAGCTAGGAAAAATAAAGGAAACAAGTAAAAAGGTAAAAATTGGATATTCGCATCGCGAACAGAAGCTCGCCTCGCGAGCCAAAGGAGCAGATCAAGTAGGAACAGGCAGCCATTCAGCCTCGCCTCACGAGCCCTACTCAGTGAAATGAAGATCATTCTGTCTCGCCTCGCGAACCTTGTCTCGCCTCGCGAGAAGTCCAAATTTGAACTGGCGCCAACTTAAGATTTGCCTCGCGAATCCTTGCTAGCCCCGCGAGCGCGCGCAAATTCCAAACCTTATAAATAGCTTGTTTTAGGTCAATGAGAGCAATTTTTTATTGGAAAAGTGCAATCCTAGTTTACTTGGAGTTGTGTATTATGTTTTGAGTCAGCGATGAAGCCACCTTTGATGGCATAGTTTATCCAAGTAATATCTTCTTATACCCTTGTCTCTTTTCTTGTTCCTTAATTCTGTTTTGTTTGCGTTAATCATGTGGTCAGTGGTTAACTAGTCTAATGCGTTGAAGCTGGGAAGCGATTCATGCTTAGGACTTGAATTAAGAACACCGTTTGAACATTACTAGGTATAGAATAGGAAAGCGGTGCAATCATTATAAGGAATCAAGAACTTAATAAATCTAGTTGTGGGTTGACTAAATTGGGAAACTGACGACTTTCAATTGTAGATATTTCATATTGAAAATCGGAAGTGACATTAGGATAATTGAGGGTTCCCAGTTGACAAGAAATTAAATTGAAACTAGGGATAAGGAAATAAAACACTTGGGTAACTTGCTTGATAGGATAGGTGAATTTGTGACCTTAGAGCCTTAATTATAATCAAATCTCATCACAATCTTTTAGTATCTTTAATTAATTGTTTCAATCTTTGATTTAATTTTCTCTCTCTTAATAACTAATTCTCTTTGACTTGGTCAACGCCTCGAAATTCCTGATTAAATTGGTTAAATTGGTCTTCCAATCCTTGAGTTCGACCTCGGTATTTACTTACCGTATTTTATTACTTGCAACGAAACAGAAGATTTGCTGGATCGTCAACACATCCCTGACATATTGCTTAATTCACACATTCAACAATAAAGTAAATAAAGACTTAAGGGATAGAGAAAATGCAAACTCAGTTTTATCCTAGTTCAGCTACCTCCTTTGGTAACCTACATCCAGTCCCCACATCACTGTGAGTTTCGTCCACTATCAAATATCAATTTACAAGATTCTTTACACAAGCTTCAATATTAGGTTCCTTCAACCCAAATGACAGCTTTTTAGACAAAACAATCTTGCAATTCCCACAAGAGTTCCTTCAACTCTTGAAAACCACCAAGAGTCACTTCTACTCTTGATCTAACCAGCGAGAGAACCTTCTCTCTTATCTCTCTTTTACAGAATGAAAAGATTAAATCAGATTCTAAGAAATTAGAAATTACAAATTGAAGTTCTACAGAAAAACACTAAGTTTCTCAATGAAAAGCTATCTCAATATTTTTGTATTTGATCTCAGATTTTGAATGAATTGTTATTGAAAAAGTGTTTGCCAATGTCCTTGTATAGTTATATTTCAAAATAGATCCGTTGGGCACACTTTACAAGTTAGTTGAGATCAAAACAAACTTATCTGAAAAATTAAGTTATCAGTCAATCGATTGCGTAATCGATGTATTAAACAGAATTTCACTTTTACAACGTGAGTACATCGATTGCCTAATCGATTGTCTTCTTGTATGTTCTTGATCCTGAGTGATACATAGATGAGTACATCGATGTTGTTCTTGAGGAACACGTGCATTTTCAGCCTAGAAAGTGTTTACATCAATTGATCAATCGATTGCATGTTGATTACCAAAAGGTCCTTGCCTCTGTTTGGGCTTATGCATCGATGTACCAATCGATTGTTCATTTAGTTCAAAAAGACTTTGCTTCTGTTTTGGCTGATGCATCGATGTACCAATCGATTGTATGCTTATTTCAAAAAGACTTTGCTTCTGTTTTGCCTTATGCATCGATGTACAAAAGCAAAATTGCATACTGATCAAGTATGTCCAGAATCAATCGATGCATACATAGATGTATAGCATTTATACATAGATTTACACTGAGATTTTCTTTAAAAGTTAGTTAATTAACTCAAAGTACATCGATGTACACATAGATGTACAGACTCTTCAATTAACCTTTTTCATTTTAAGTTCATTTTAAATTTTGAAAACCATTTTTGCTTATTTTGGAGAGCTTAATCAAAGAGTTATACTTAAGGTTTTTCATTACAAAAAGTTCCTAATGATCTTGTTTGAAATCCATCTTCATGATGCTTCATCTTCAAGCTTTCCTTCATGATCCTTCCATTGCTCCATGATCCTTTGCATCCACTTTTCTTGCTCCATTTAAATCTCATTAAAAAAATCAAGCTTGGCAAGTAGTTAGTGAATCAAAGTAATAATCATGTTAATTTTAGTCATTAATCAAAACATAGTAGGGTCATTTATCCACAAACTTCCCCTTTTTGATTGATGACAAACTTACCATACAAAACATGTTTAACATTCAATATATCTCAGGAAGAAATTGAAATATCAGAGTTATACAACGCAGCAGTGGTTTTACCATTACTCCCCATGTCTTATTGACAGTTCTATACTATTTATAACATGTATAGGATCATTGCATCATTGTCATAGATCATTAGTTCAAGTTTTTTCATATAGTATGGTACCATTTCTCTTCCTTTGTGATTATCAAAAAGAATATATGTGGGAGATTTAAATCATATAAAAGAATTTTACACTAAGGTACATACAAGAAACTTATCCATTCATTGAAATCAAAGATGCATTCATTCATATCATCATTAAACAAGTGATACATACATTGATCCCAATATTTGTTCAAGTAGTAAAAATAGAAATTAAAATGGAAACAGTTTTAAACAGCAAAGACAGTAAGGCAAACATCAATACAGACACACTCAAGACACCCTAAGATCTAAACATCTTCATTGGTCCTTGGTTCTTCAGTGTGCTGTGAAGCTCCAGCTGCTTGTTCTTCGGGATTTTCTTCTTCTTTAGGTGCCGTAGCAGCATCTTCTTTAGCCATATTCACAACATCTTCAGAAGTTGGATTAACTTCTGGAGGTGCAGTGATAGCAATTCCCATATGTTGATGTACAGTGGCCATTTGGCCTTCCAAAGCATTAAGTCTCAAACTCATATAATCAAGTGTTTTCTTCAGCATCAGATGATGTTTATGTTGCCTAGTCTCAAAAATTTCTACCATATTGATCAGCTTATCCATCTTCTTATTCAGCTCAATATTGTCCATAACAGCTCTAGGTTCTTCTCCAGCTATCCTAACCCATTCTCCATTGACCTTAGCAAGCTTCATCTTGCTAATGGTCCCAGCACCAAACTTGTGAGTGACCTGCCAAGCCTGGAATCTTTATTCATTGTCCATTGAGACTCCAAAGTGCTCAAGCAGTCTCACCACCAAACCAGGGTAAGGTAGGGTAGTTCCACTAATCTTGCAGTCTAGCATGTGCCTAGCAATTATAAAGCTCCAACTCAACTGCTTCTTTGGATCATTGCTAAAAGCATCCGAATATCATTGTTTTGCAACACGGCATGATTTCCAGATCTTGGAAATAGCATCCTACTCAGCACATACTGCAAGAGCCTATGCTAAATGTGCATAGAACTGATATCGATTAGTCTTCCTTCAAGTGCATTCTCAACCAGTAGCACCTTTCTTGCTTCTTCTTTGTCAAAGGCCTTGATCCAGGCACTTTCAAATCCTACTCCAGCAAGATTATTTCCATGATAATCAAGTCCAGTAAATTGAGAGAATTCATCAAATGTCATCTCAATTCTTGTGTTCTTAACTTCAGAAGAGAAACCTTCATTATCCATCTCAAATGTACAGTAAAAAGCCTTAATCAAGGTGGGGTAGATATCACTCTTGATTTGAGAAAATTCAGTGAGCTTATACTCCTCTAAAATCTTGTGAAAGGTAAACTTATTTGCTTCAAAGTAGTTAAAATCAACTGTCTTAGCCTCATGAGTATCCCTATGTTTAAAATCATTCTTATAAAGTATGATGTACTCCTCATCTGAAAAATACCTCTTGAGAAGTTCAATTTCTGTTACTCCTTCATGATCTTCTTCTTCCTCCTCTGTCCTCTTTCTTTTCTTTTGAACAACCTTCTTCTTGGGTGTTTCGTTCGTCACCTTCTTCTTGGGTGTTTCCTTCACCACCTTATTCTTCTTTTCTTGTTTCTTGGGTGCTGGTTTTGAAAACTCAGTCACCGTTTTACCTTTGTCTTGCTTCTTCTTAGCTATTTGCTTGATTGGAAGCTTATCTTGCCTTTGAGAAGTTTGGATTTTTTCAACTTCTTTCCTATTAGGGCGTGAAGGTTTAGTAACAGGGGAAACATGTTGAGGTGTGGAAGATTGGTTTGAGGAGGAAGATGTGGAGTTAGAGGGAACATGTGTAGAGGGTCCAGTTTGCTTCACACGAGCCATTAGAGAGAATTTCGAGCTCTGCTAGGGTTTGGATATTTTAACTTGGATTTGAAAAGTGAAAGATTTGGAGGGAGAGGGTGATAGTTATAAACCTATGTCAGTCAATCGATTGCTCAATCGATGTATTAAAGGTTTCAGCCTACTTGACAGGTGAGCTAATCGATGTACATAACATCAAGAATGAAATTTTGAGCTTTGTCAATCGATGTCTCAATTGATGTATGAACTAAGTCGGAGACTGCCAAGTTTTGGAAACTTGAACTCAATTGATGTTCCAATCGATGTATAGGCAATGTCAGAGTGTCTAACAATTGCAATATACATCAAATCGATGTATAGGGTAAGTCAGTGAGTCCCAATTTTTGGAACCATCACTCAATCAATGCTACAATTGAGGTATACACAGGGTCAGTGTTTTTAACCCATTATCAATCCATGTAACAATCGATACATAGGCACTTACAGAGAGTTGTGCATCTGAGGTCAGTGATTCAATCGATGTAATAATCAATTTATAGCAGATCGGTTTGAAGTTTTCAAGTTTTCATAGCAGGTCAATCAATGTATACTGGCTTCCAGAAAGTCATGTTTTCTGATTTTGAAAACAATTGATGTACAACATTGATGTTCTAGTCATTCTTAGCCTAATTTGCTTCAATCAATCGATTGTATAATCGATGTAAGGGTACTTAACTTAGATTTTTAGGTTTGTACATAGATTGCACAATCTGTGTACCAGCTTTGAGATATAGAATTTTGCCTAGTCTAATCGATGTACAGACAACAAACATCAAACCATCATGCATTCATCATTCAAAGCATCAAGCATAGATAGGATCAATTATTCCTAACTCTCTTCTTATGAAGAAAAACCTTTCTTTAGCTAATGGTATAGTGAAAATATCAGCTAATTGCTTAGATGTATCAACATATTCAATGATTATATCTCCACTTTGAATGTGATCCCTTATGAAATGATGTCTTATCTTTATGTGTTTGGTTCTTGAATGCATTATAGGATTCTTAGTTAGATTTATAGCACTAGTGTTATCACATTTGATTGGCACTTTCTCTAAGAGAACACCATAACCAATAAGTTGTTGTTTCATCCAAAGAATTTGTGCACAACAACTACCTGCTGTAACATATTCTGCTTCAGCAGTAGACAAAGACACACTAGTTTGTTTCTTACTAAACCAAGAAACTAATGAGTTTCCTAGTAGGTGACAAGTTCCACTAGTACTTTTCCTATCCAACTTGCATCCAGCAAATTCAGAGCCAGAATATCCTACTAAGTTACATGTTAATCTTTTAGCATACCATAATTCCATTTCTTTAGTTCCTAGCAAGTATTTCATGATTATTTTTACAGCAGTTAAGTGAGATTCATTAGGATTAGATTGATATCTTGCACACATACAAACACTAAACATTATATCAGGTCTACTTGCAGTTAGATAAAGTAAGGAACCAATCATACCTCTATACTTGGAAACATCTACTGATTTACCTTTCTCATCTTTGTCCAAGTAACATGATGGACTCATTGGAGTAGCCATTTCCTTTGCATTCTCCATACCAAACTTCTTCAATAGTTCTTTGCAGTACTTAGTTTGGCTTATGAAAGTCCCATCATCACATTGTTTGATTTGTAGCCCCAGGAATAATGTAAGCTCTCCCATCATAGACATCTCAAACTCATTTTGCATTAGTTTGGTAAATTCCTTACACAATAAATTATTAGTAGCACCAAATATAATATCATTATCATAAATTTGAACAAGTAGTATGTTATGTTCTTTTCTCTTTGTGAAGAATGTCATGTCAACTTTACCTCTTGTAAATCATTTTTGCAGTAAAAAGTTACTTAGCCTTTTATACCAACCTCTTGGAGCTTGTTTAAGTCCATACAAGGCTTTAGTGAGTTTATACACATGATTAGAAAATTCATTTATTTCAAAACCAGGTGGTTGACCTACATACACTTCTTCTTGTACATAACCATTTAGGAATGCACTCTTAACATCCATTTGATACAACTTGAAATCCATGACACATGCATATGCTAACAACATTCTAATAGCTTCTAATCTAGCCACAGGTGCATGATAGTGTGATTTTACATGATGTTTGCTATACACTTTTGCATGCATTTTTCATGTAGATTAGGCATTCTTTATTTGATTTTAGTTAGTTTTTCCCTTGGAACGGGTGAAGCGGTTCCTTGGTGTTATTTTGCAGGAACTTAAGGAAAACTGTGCAGATTTGGCCATAATGAAGCTTGGATGATTTTAGAGCTTGAAAAGAGAAGAAATTGAGCCAAGCAGGATTCTGGAGATTCTCCCCGCGATACTGGATTCGCCTCGCGACCCTGAAAGCTGGTTGTGCCAGAAAATGCAAGCCTTTCTGGTTCGCCTAGCGAACCTTGTCTCGCCTCGCGAGTATGGAAACCAGAAGCCATCACGCCCAGGCCCTGATGCTCCTCACGGGCATATTGGAGAATCACTTTACTGTTTCGCGTTGCGAGAGTCCATTCACCTCGCGAGCAAGCGCAGAAGTGATTGGTATAAGTTGCTGTTTAAGGGCAGAACTGAGGAGTTCTTGGAGGAGGCACTTGGAGCTGCGGCTGGAGTAGGGTTCCAACCCTAGGAGGGAGCTGAGTTAGGGGGTTGCTGTGACGACAGTGGGAAGCTTCAATGGAGTTCTCCCTTTCCTCCTTTCTCTACTACTTTTCTGGTTTGGCTTTCTCTGTAAATATGAGTAACTAAACCCTGTTTGTTGGGATTAGATGTAATCAAACTTATTATTATGTATTTATCTTGACTGATTATTCTGTGTTCATGCCTTCGTATTAGTGATTAATTTTCTGTGCTTAATGCTTGTTGTGGCTAGCACCCCCATGACTTGATTTGTGTTTTGGTATGCAATTGGGAAATTCGTATTAGAACCGGAATTGAATTTAATCACCTAGTAACCCTTGCATCTAGGAATGGAGTTTGGTTTACTAGTAATCGCATAATCCCTAATCCTAATGCGAATTCATTAATCTAGGTCACCTAAGGAATTAGGGTCTATTAGTGGATTTAGGCGCTTGCCATCCGAGGAACCGGGGTTTGAGTATTTTAGTGGATTGATTTTAATATCTGAAGCATGAATGGGAGGTATCTAGTCCTGATAGTACATGAGACAGATGTTTGGTGAAGTCTAGTCCCAACATATCTTTCTGCATTCCAAGTGTTTGTAAAAAGTCCCCAAAAAGACCAAAAACATTTTATTGCTTTTGTTGCTTTATTTTTCTGTTTTAATTTCTCGTGAATTTTAGTTTAGTCTAGATAGTTGCTGAGCTTGTGAATTGGTAGTTGACATCCAATCCCCGTGGATACGATAACCGGTCTCACCACCGTATTACTTGCACGACTGGGTATACTTGCCCAGATTCATCAACAAGTTTTTGGCGCCGTTGCCGGGGATTGGTTTTGCCAATATCATTAGTAACAAGGGAGGCAACTACTTTAGACATTTTTATTCTTTACTTTTCTGTATATATTTGATCTTTTTCTTTTGAGTTGTGTTTGTACAAGGTGGATGCAGTTCATGGACAATCACTATTATCCACCTGATGAGGAAGCCCCAAGTCACGCTTTGAAGGACAACTGGTGTTTGGGAGATTGCATGGATTTGATGGATCATGTTACTCCCGCACAAGTTGATTATATGACGGGAAGGCTTATATATAACTTCTCCGAGGAGGATTGGGAAACCTTTTGTTCATATTTACCACCTCCACCACCATGTATGATTCCCATAGAGCCACATGAAGCAGAATTTGAGAAAAATCTGGTTGTGGGGATGGATCAAATTGAAGATAAAGTGGCGATGGTGGATAAGTCACAAGAAGAGGAAGTACCTTTCACAAGTCCTTGGGAAGTTGAAGAATGGGAATGGAAGGAGCAAACACCGTTGAAAGCTGCTCTAGAACAGTATTCCCAAGAGCTATCCACCTCTGAGGCCAAGGCAAGAGCCAATTGTGACAGTATCGAAGCTGTGATGCAGAACTTCAAAACGCAAGTTGAGGAGATTTGCAAACAGTTAGTGCAAAAGTCACCTGAAGCCCAATTTGAGGAAAATCTGGTTTGGGGGATAGTTCAAGATGAACACGAAGTGGTAGTGGATTCCACCATGCTTGCTAAGGAATCTGAATTTTCTGCATTGGACAAATATGTCAGCTTGCATGCATGTGTGGACATTGGTAAGTTAGTCCCTTCCACTTGTCTGTCAAACTTCCTGGTGAGAATGCCATTTGACCCGCTAGGAAGTAAGTGCATTATTGAAGTTAAAAAGGTCAATGGAGTTTTCACACACTGGCCGGGTGGAGTTGAGGATAAAGTCATACTACTGCTACAATCTCCACTCCAAGTTCCATTTGATCCGGGAGGAGGATCCTAGGACGTCAAGCTAGTGACGTTAAAGAAGCGCTTATGGGGAGGCAACCCAACTTTTCTTAACCCTTCTCTTTAGTTAGATTTTGTTTTTGATTTTAAACTCTTGAATAATTTGAGAAGATCAAGAGTTTTCTTTTACTAATAAATTTGCCAAGTGATTTCAGGGAAAAGAAGGAAGGGAGAGCAAGAAGAAAAGTCAGCCCCCATCATGGCCAAGTTTCTGACTGGAATGAGAGCCAACACCCGCTACCGCCTCGGTAAGTCGTTCCATTTTAATTTTATTTTATCTTATTTTATTTTATTTTATTTTTTCCTCTCTCCGACTTGATTGTTTACATTGGGGACAATGTAAATTCTTAAGCTTGGGGTAGGGGTATTTTGCATTTGCATTTTTCATGTTGCATTCATATAGTTTTGCATGATAGCTTTGCATGATCACACAATTAGATTACCCTTGTTTAGATTTTGCATCCAATTGTGAAAACTGAGTGCCAATTAATTTGAGATAGTGAATTGTGGAACCCAATTTTTCATTCTTGTGATAAGGCTGCAAATGAAAATGTTTGAGATAATCTTGGATGGTTGATAATTAGCATATGGTTCTATAGATTTGTGTTTTTCATTGATTTTTGAACTACTAAATGTGAGATTTTGAGCCATAAAGGGGTACTCACAAAATTTTACCCCATTCTTTGTGTTAGAGTGTTATTCCTCTTGGTTTGTTTTCTCTAGAACTTGACTTAAAACCATTTTGAAGCTTAAAATTTTTTCAAAACATTTTTGAAAATGATTGAGGCAATAGGTATTTTTTTTTTCTGGCCTTCTGAGCTTTGAATGACTAAATGCTACCCCTTAGTTGCCCAATTTTGAGCTTGAAAGAATGAAATACTTTTCTTGGTACCCTGAAATATGTGGATAAATAAGCTTGGTAGGATACCTTCTAAAGTATTACAAAAGGGTAAAAGGGTAGTTGAAAAAAGTTTGGGATGAAAGAATCAGAAAAAATAATTCTCTTGAGTTGAAAAATCTCCCCTTCTCCAAGCAAAAGAAAAATAAAAGAAAAAAAGAAAAATAAAGTAGAGAAGGGGATGACAAAAAGAAAAAAGTGAGAAAGAAAAAGAAAAAGAAAGAAAGGAAAGGTGGAAAAGTAAATTGAAACCCAAGAAGGTATTTTAGAAGGTCATGTGTTGAAATGCTTGATGTTTTGTGTAGCCTTTCGAAATATCCTTTTTATTGATTTCCCCACCTAACGATTAATCTCATGGCCACGTTATAACCAAAGTAAAGACCTCTTGATTCTTAATTGTTTTCATTAATAAAGTAGAGATTTGGTTGATAGTCAAGCCTATGGTAGAATTCTTTCCTTGAGGAAAATGGAGCGAATTGTCTTATTTCCCTAACACTTGAGTGAGGTGAAAAAGAGAGCCAAGCAAATGAACAAGCTTGGGGTGAGCTTCCGGTGAGAAAGAGTGCCCAAATCAGTGAGAACACGAGTCTAAGGAACCGAAGCCTCTAATTGGACTTGAATTGATTGTCTCTTGCTGAATTGTTTGAATTGCCTATTACTTGGATCATTTACTCGGGTTCTTAGTTCACTATCCATGTTCTGCTTTCTTCTACTGGCCTTGGTGATTGCTTGAGGACAATCAATTGAATAAGCTTGGGGTGATTTGATAGTGTGATTTTACATGATGTTTGCTGTACACTTTTGCATGCATTTTTCATGTAGATTAGGCATTCTTTATTTGATTTTAGTTAGTTTTTCCCTTGGAACGGGTGAAGCGGTTCCTTGGTGTTATTTTGCAGGAACTTAAGGAAAACTGTGCAGATTTGGCCATAATGAAGCTTGGATGATTTTAGAGCTTGAAAAGAGAAGAAATTGAGCCAAGCAGGATTCTGGAGATTCTCCCCGCGATACTGGATTCGCCTCGCGACCCTGAAAGCTGGCTGTGCCAGAAAATGCAAGCCTTTCTGGTTCGCCTCGCGAACCTTGTCTCGCCTCGCGAGTATGGAAACCAGAAGCCATCACGCCCAGGCCCTGATGCTCCTCACGGGCATATTGGAGAATCACTTTACTGTTTCGTGTCGCGAGAGTCCATTCGCCTCGCGAGTGCGCGCAAAAGTGATTGGTATAAGTTGCTGTTTAAGGGCAGAACTGAGGAGTTCTTGGAGGAGGCACTTGGAGCTGCGGCTGGAGTAGGGCTCCAACCCTAGGAGGGAGCTGAGTTAGGAGGTTGCTGTGACGACAGTGGGAAGCTTCAATGGAGTTCTCCCTTTCCTCCTTTCTCTACTACTTTTCTGGTTTGGCTTTCTCTGTAAATATGAGTAACTAAACCCTGTTTGTTGGGATTAGATGTAATCAAACTTATTATTATGTATTTATCTTGACTGATTATTCTGTGTTCATGCCTTCGTATTAGTGATTAATTTTCTGTGCTTAATGCTTGTTGTGGCTAGCACCCCCATGACTTGATTTGTGTTTTGGTATGCAATTGGGAAATTCGTATAAGAACCGGAATTGAATTTAATCACCTAGTAACCCTTTCATCTAGGAATGGAGTTTGGTTTACTAGTAATCGCGTAATCCCTAATCCTAATGCGAATTCATTAATCTAGGTCACCTAAGGAATTAGGGTCTATTAGTGGATTTAGGCTCTTGCCATCCGAGGCATCGGGGTTTGAGTATTTTAGTGGATTGATTTTAATATCTGAAGCATGAATGGGAGGTATCTAGTCCTGATAGTACATGAGACAGATGTTTGGTGAAGTCTAGTCCCAACATATCTTTCTGCACTCCAAGTGTTAGTAAAAAGTCCCCAAAAAGACCAAAAACATTTTATTTCTTTTGTTTTGATTTCTCTTGATTCATAGTTTAGTCTAGATAGTTACTGAACTTGTGAATTGGTACTTGACATCCAATCCCCGTGGATACGATAACCGGTCTCACCACCGTATTACTTGCACGACTGGGTATACTTGCCCAGATTCGTCAACAGTGCATATGTCTCATCATAGTCAATTCCTTTTTCTTGATTATAGCCTTTGGCTACTAATCTAGCTTTATTTCTTACTATGAAACCATTTTCATCAAGCTTATTCCTAAACACCCATTTTGTACCAATTATCTGTTTATCCTTGGGTTTTGGAACAAGTTCCCACACTTTATTTCTTTCAAACTGATTAAGTTCTTCTTGCATTGCCATAATCCAGTTTTCATCTATAATTGCATCATCAATAATTTTAGGTTCAACTTGTGATACAAACGCATTTTTATTGCATGCATTTCTTAAAGAATGTCTGGTGGTTACCCCTTTGGATATTTCACCAATTATGTTGTCCAGAGGGTGATTCATTGTTGTTTTCCATTCTTTAGGCAAATCTTCATGTTGTGCCTCTTCTGGAATTTCCACAACTTCATCCACTTTTGCATTGTCTTTCTTTTCTTCAAGTTGAGTCTCTTCTAAAGTTTATGCAACATCATCAACAAATTCCTTTCCCAACCTTTTGGGGTTACTTTCATCAAATGTAACATGTACGGATTCTTCAATTGTTTGAGTTATTTTACTGAAGATTCTAAAAGCTTTACTAGATGATGAATAGCCTAGAAAGATTCCTTCATCAGTTTTAGGATCAAACTTTCCTAGATTGTCCTTACCATTGTTTAGTACAAAGCATTTACAACCAAAGGCATGGAAATGTGAAACATTTGGTTTTCTACCTTTATAGAGTTCATATGGAGTCTTTTTCAAAATTGGTCTAATCAAGACTCTATTCATTACATAGCAAGTTCTGTTTACAGCATCTTCCCAAAAATATTTTGGCATCATAGTTGTTGCTATTTCTTCTAAAGATCTATTTTTCCTTTCCACAGCTCCATTTTGTTGTGGAGTTCTTGGAGCAAAGAAATTATGTTGAATTCCCAACTCTTCACATAAATTATCAAATTCTGCATTTTGAAATTCTCCACCATGATCACTCCTTATAGAAGTAATTTTCATGTCCTTTTCATTTTGTACTAACTTAGCCATTTTGTTAAAGGAAGAAAAGGCTTCATTTTTATGTGCTAAGAAGAAAGTCAATGTGAATCTAGAGAAATCATCAACTATAACTAATGCATACAAATTTCCTCCAAAACTTTGGTCCTCGAAGGTCCAAATAAGTCCATGTGCAGTAATTGTAAAGGTCTTTCAGTTGAAACTATATTCTTGGCCTTAAAAGATACTTTAGTATGCTTCCCTTTTGGCATGCATCACATAAACCATCTTTTGAGAACTTGGTTTTAGGATGTCCAATTACCAAATATTTAGAAATGAGTTTGTTTAGATGATCCATATGAATATGTCCTATTCTTCTATGCCATAGCCAATTTTCCTTTTCTTTAGATATTAAACAACATACATCACTAGCAGAAATATTTTCTAAGTCTATCATGTATATGTTATTCAATTGATTACCTATCATCTTTACATTGCTATCTTGCTTATTTTCAATAATGCAACTACTAGAGTTAAAGAATACTTTATACCCTTTATCACATAGTTGGCTAACGCTTAGTAGATTGTGCTTGAGCCCTTCCACATATAGCACTCCTTCTATCTTGATAGTTGAGCTTCTTCCAATTGTTCCAACTCCTAAGATCCTTCCTTTGTTGTTATCACCATAGGTGACACTTCCACCTTGTTTGGGAGTGAAGGATGAGAACTTTGTGATATCTCCAGTCGTATGTTTGGAGCAGCCACTATCAAGATACCAATTTGAACTTTTGGCTCTCAAACACACCTACCAAACAGATTTTAAGCATTTGTCTTAGGTACCCAAATTTTGTTGGGTCATTTGGTGTTAGTCATAACATATTTTCCCTTGGGAACCCATATTTGTTTAACACTTATCCTAGAAGGATTTCTGAAATAGTAGGTAGAAGTTGTATGCCCTTTTCTTGCACATTAGAAACATTTAACAAAAGGACTAGTAGAGGATTTAGGTGCAACAAAGAGTTTCTTAAAAGCTTTTTCATGCAATGCTGGTTTGTAACCAATTCCAACATTATCATATACTCCTTTTTGTTGTCCTAATATGGCATTTAGATTATCTCTACCCATTGTAAATTTAGATAGAGTACTTTTAAGTTTTTCTACCTCTTTTTCCAGAATATTGCAATTAGATCATGTAGAACTAGATGCACTTAGCCTACTGTTTTTAGCTTCTAATTCTTTATTCTTAGTTTGAAGAGATGCATAATCACTATATTGTTTAGCAAGGATTTTTCTAGATGATACTAGTTGCTTGGCTATTTTTCAGATATTCACTATGCAATTCAACAAAAGCATCTTGCAGTTCATCATAGGTAGGGGGATTTCATTTACCTCATCTTCATTGTCACTTTGATGGTTAGACATGAGACAAAGACTGACCTCTTCTTCCGTAGAATCTTCAGAGGAATCCATATCATTTTCCTCCCAAGCTATGTATGCTCTTCTTGGCTTTTTATTCTTCTTGTCTTTGGACTCATAATTGTCATGCTTGTCCTTCTTTTGAAGTTTAGGACACTCATTCTTGTAATGTCCAGGTTTACCACATTCATAGCACTTCACATTTGATGTTGAAATTTCAGTTTTTGAAGTGTTCTTCTTGGAAAAGAAGTTTGAAGGCTTTTTTTTGAAGGATTTCTTCTTTTTTAGGAACCTTTAGAATTTTCTGACCAGCAGTCCCATATCCTCTTCAGAATCTTCATCCTCTTCACCTTCTTCATCTTCTTCACTATCAAAAACTTCTTTGGAGACATGTGCTTTAAGTGATAAGCCTCTTTTCTTTTTCTCCGTCTCTTCATGATCATTCAACCTATGTAGCTCCATCTTGTGTTCTTTGAGCTTTCCAAATAGTGTAGCAATGTTCATGGTTTCTAAATCCTTTGATTCAGCTATAGCAGTAATCTTTGGTTGTCGTTCTCTTGTCAAACATCTCATAACCTTGTTGATTTGTTATTCATCTGAAATGCTCTTTCCAAGTCCATTCAATTGATTCAATACATGAGTGAGCCTCCTTTGCATATCACTGATGTCTTCACCATTCTTCATGTGAAAGAGTTCATACTCATGGGTGAGTTCATTCTTGCTCTTTTTACATCGCTTGTTCCTTCATGAGTAATTTGTAGCGTATCCCACATTTGCTTGGCTATTTTACAATTTGAAACCCTGAAAAATTCATCATAGCTCAAGGCAGCAGTTATAATATTCTTAGCTTTAGCATTATAACCTACTCTCATTTTGTCCTCATCATCCCATACACTTCTAAGCTTTTCTTTCTTGGTGCCATTTGCATCAAGAGTGTGAGGGATGTATGGATCATTCTCTACAGCACCTAATACATCAATGCCACTAGCCTCAAGGAATATCAACATTCTTTCTTTCCAATACATATAGGCAATGTCATTGAAAGCAGGGGATGCCCCTTCTCCCAAGATGTCATTTGAAGTCATCCTCTTAAGCTGTTAAGGTTTACACAAGAGTGAAAGTTCTGATGCCACTTGTTGGTTGTGGCTTCTAAATACTCAAGAAGGAGGGGGGGATGAATGGAGTATAACAACTTTTTAAAACTTTTTCCCATTTTGCAAAAACGGATTGTTTTCTTTAACTATGAAAAAGATTTTGCCAACCAACAAACCAAAATGTGTTTTTTCAAGATGTAATTCTATCAAGACTTGAAACTATTAAAAGAAAGATTAACAATTCTATTGATTTCAGATATGAACAAGATTGTACATTTATCAAATCATGCAGGCATCCCTAACATATTGCTTAATGTATACATTCAACAATAAAGCAAATAAAGAGTTAAGGGATAAAGAAAATGCAAACACAGCTTTATCCTAGTTCAGCTACCTCCTCTGGTAACCTACATCCAATCCCCGCATAACTGTGAGTTTCGTCCACTCTCAAAAATCAATTTACAAGATTCTTTACACAAGCTTCAATCTTAGGTTCCTTCTACCCAAATGACAGCTTTTTAGACAAAGCAATCTTGCAATTCCCACAAGAGTTCCTTCTACTCTTGTAAACCACCAAGAGTCCCTTCTACTCTTGATCTAACTAGCGAGAGAACCTTCTCCCTTATCTCTCTCTTTTACAGAATGAAAAGATTGAATCAAATTCTAAGAAATCAGATATTACAAATTGAAGTTCTACAGAAAAACACTAAGTTTCTCAATGAAAAGCTCTCTCAATATTTTCGTATTTGATCTCAGATTTTGAATGAATTGTTATTGAAAAAATGTTTGCCAAAATCCTTATATAGGTATATTTCAAAATAGATCTGTTGGGCATACTTTACAAGTCAGTTAAGATCAAAACAAAATTATTTGAAAAATTCAGTTATCAGTCAATCGATTGTGTAATCGATGTATTAAACAGAATTTCACTTTTACAACGTGAGTACATCGATTGCCTAATCGATTGTGTTCTTGGATGTTCTTGATGTTGAGTGATACAAAAATGAGTACATCGATGTTGTTCTTGAGGAACACATGCATTTTCAGTCTAGAAGTGTTTACATCGATTGATCAATCGATTGCATGTTGATTATCAAAAAGTCCTTACCTTTGTTTGGGCTGATGCATTGATGTACCAATCGATTGTTCATTTAGTTCAACAAGACTTTGCTTCTGTTTTGGTTGATGCATCGATGTACCAATCGATTGTATGCTTATTTCAAAAAGACTTTGCTTCTGTTTTTCCTTATGCATCGATGTACCAATCGATGTACAGAAGAAAAATTGCTTACTGATCAAGTAAGTCCAGAATCAATCGATGTATACATAGATGTATAGCATTTATACATAGATGTACACTGAGGTTTTCTTTAAAAGTTAGTTAATTAATTGAACGTACATCGATGTACACATAGATGTACAGACTCTTCAATTAACCTTTTTCATGTTAAGTTCATTTTAACTTTTGCAAACCATTTTTGCTTATTTTAGAGAGCTTAATCAAAGAGTTATACTTCAGGTTTTTCATTACAAAAAGTTCCTAATGACCTTGCTTGAAATCCATCTTCATGATGCTTCATCTTCAAGCTTTCCTTCATGATCCTTGCATTGCTCCATGATCCTTTGCATCCACTTTTCTTGCTCCATTTAAATCTCATTAAAAAAATCAAGCTTGGAAAGTAGTTAGTGAATCGAAGTATTAATCATGTTAAGTTTAGTCATTATTCAAAATATACTAGGGTCATTTATCCATACAACTGTCCATCTTTAAATATTTGAGCATCTCTCTTGTGTAGGGATCTTGTGAGATAAAAATTCCAATGTCCTTTTTCTTAACTTCAATGCCAAGTTAGTATGCCATTATTTCGATATTTGTCATTCCAAATTCATTGGTTATCATCTACTTGAACTCTTCAAACCATCTTGGGTTGTTGCCGGTGAAAAGATCAAATCATCCACATAATACACTTTCAAAATGTCCTTTAAATTTTGGCCTAAAGAGCATGCTTGTATGGACACTTGGTAAAACCATGTTCTTGGAAGTATTTGTCATTCTGACTATTCCATTCTCTTGTGCTTGCTTTAACCCGTATAGAACCTTCTTTAACTTTAAAACCTTGTCTTCTTGTCAACAGTATTATTTTTTAATGTTAATATTATTATCAATGGTATTAATATTAGTCCTATTATTATTATTATTATTATTATTATTATTGTCATTGTTTTTGTTATTATTATTATCAATTTTATTATTTCTATTTTTGTCACCATTTTGGTTCTTGAAATCGTAGGACATTGACAAGTTGCTCCCTCACATTGATAAATAGGCAAAAACATCTTCCAAAATGAAAATCATTCATTACGTTATCATCCTCAAATTTTATAAAGTCACCAAATTGGACTAATGTGATTGTCTTTTTTCAAACATGTTGAAGATTTTGAGCTCTTATCCTACTTGCCAACCGGCCTCTCTTGTGGACAACGCACAACAGCCCGCGGAAAGTGCTAGGAATGATAACCACCAGAACTATGTTCGATTTTGGTGTTGTACATCATAATTGTCAGTCTGTTTGTACACCTATTAGCAACATAAAGAGAAATAAAGGGACACAAACACAAATGCTACTTCATTATTAACTAATATTACTTTCAATGCTATCCCTCTGGAGATGCAAACCCAATGAAAAGGGGACCAAATTAGCAATAAAGGGGCCAAATTAGCACAACTGTTGCACAAATGGAGGAAAGAAGGCTGAAACAAGGGAAAAGACCATTATTCGAATATACAAATTAAAAAACCTTGCTATGGACAAAAAAGGACAGAGAACAGTGATGGAGGGGGAATGGAAAATCACTCCTTTTGCGAACAATCATTAGAAACCTCGCTCTCAAGCCACTCCTATTAAAAGGAAATTGTAATAATCAACTCAAAAGCCACAATTACAAGATCACCTCAATTTTCAAAACCATCCAATTGCAAATTCTCTCTGGTTGAACCAGAAAGATCAGTTTCAGTTCCGTGTGACTTTTTTAGCTTTGCCACAAGAACCCACATGTTGGCAAGTTCATTTTCCAAGTAGGCTTCTCTTTGCTTTGACTCCTCAACCTTGCTTTGAAGCTCAGCCTCTTTCTGATCTTTTTCTAAAAGAGCAGCTTCATATGATAGCTCCCTTTCTTTACTCAAGGCTAATTCTCTCTTGAAATCTGAGTTTGATCCACCTTGGTCATTTCGTCTAACTCTGGCATGACTTTCCCTTCGACCATTTTGTACTGTTCCACTAGTTCTACGTTGGCTGGGTGAATTCTTGGATGCAGCTAGTTCAGCAGCCAGTCTCTCATTCTGGTTCATGAGTTTGGCAACTTCTTCCGACAACGCCTTCAGCTCAACAGCAGCAGCTGAAGCTAGCCCTTTAGCATATGAGCTCTCTTCTGCCAGTTTCTGATTCCGAAGTTCTAGCTGCTCCTTTGATTCTGTTAGTTCTGCCACCTTCTGCATCAGCTCTTGTACCTCACTTATCTGATTAAGAAATGCACAAGATTAATGCGAGTGATGACTTGACTATATACAAAATACTTGATGCCATTAAAGATGATAATTTAAATAACTCAAATATATGAGGCAGGTAGAAACAATTAATCAGTTAATAGACATTTCTTTTTCATAGGGCTAACAGCATATATAAGTTTTCATTTTTCAGTTTGTAAAGTTAGCAACATAATTTCCATTTAAAAAGTTTCTTTCACAAACTAAAAGCTCATAAGAGAAGCAGAAAAAGAGCCCAAATGGGAATATAGAAACATTCCTGAACCAAAATACGAGAATAGGCACTTTAGTGGGTTACGGCCTTTTTTCCAAACTTAAGTATAGGAGTGTACACAGGGTGATACACACACACATATATAGAGGAGGGATCAAGTTGCTCTGAGTAAGTTTACAGACTTAATCCAAATCTCCACCCTTCAATTTATTATAATCTAAAGGCTCACATTTCTTTATTAAAGAATTCACATGAAGCTCACATGACACTCAAGATACTGTCCCTCTTCTCTTCTTTCCTTTCACACCTACTCACGGAGCTCACAAGATACAAAGCTTCTGTCTTGGTCATACAGAGTGAGAGATGCTTCTGTTCATCTCATTCTACTGTGTTTCATGTCTTGATGAATAACAAGGCTTTGGCTAGGGTGCACGACCTGGTCATATCTCCCCAGTGAGAGACCACTTTTCTCCATTAGATTAAAAAGAACCACATGATAATATCATAGACCTACATGTAGCATAACATTTCTTCTCTCTTCTCCTCCCTCAATTCTGAATACAGATCTTCTCCTCCTCCCTCTTTTTCTTCATACCTCATTATCTATCAAAAATCTTTCTAGATCAATCTCTTCCAAGAAAAAATCTACTTCAAACCATAAATTCCCAAAACCAGATTTCCTAAACACTTCCCCCACCAACCCCCGATCGAAAGCCCCTCTTGCCATATATCAACAATCAAAGACATGAGCACTTGATGCCAAAAACTGAGGGAAAATCCCCTCCAAATTGAGAAACCTCAAGTATGCACAGTGAAAACTCAAGCATGTCAAAGGAGAGGAATACAAACCTGATGGAAGTTCAATGGCATAAATTTATTCAAATTTTATCAGCACATTCATAACCAAAAAAAAAATCTCCCCATGGAAATTCAATAAAATCCTCAATCAAAAAGTAACTTCTCATAGGCCGAATATAAAGCGCAACAACAGCTCAAAGAAAAATTGCAATTTCAAAACCGCCAATTAAAAGCTGCTATGGCTGAAAATTGAGCAGGACGGTGGCTGTTGGGCACAATTTGGAAGGCAGATTCGCGGAGCAGGAACTGGGAGTGGCGATACGACGACAGTGTGGATCGGAGATGATAAACCGAGGTGGCACGTCGGCGAACCAAAACAACGGAGATCCAGGGAGGACACTGCAGCGGAGGAGAGAGAGAGTGGCATGCAGTGCGGGTCGAGGAAGGTGCAAAGTTGCGGCGGCGAGGGAGAGGTACGAACAAGAAACCACACTACGACGGCGACGGAAGCGGTGGCAACATCATGATGGCGATAGAAGGGGAAGACGAAGAGGGTCGAACGACCATGGAGGAAAGCGGCGGCGGTGCACGGAGGGCAACGCCCCAGAGGAGCAACAACAATAGTGAGTGACGACGGCGGTTTGCGGTGGCCACAATGACGATGATGGCACGACGAGGGGTTGAAGTCGGTGGCGAGCTTGAACAAGAGTGAGGGAAAGAAACCCAAAAAAAAATAATAATAATAATCTGATGTGGTTGGTGTATAATAGAATCACGTGGAACTCCTAATCCAACGGATATTAAAAGTGACACACATGAGATACATGTCAATGCCTCTCACGGTAGAAGCCGCTTGAATAACAATACCAACTTTTCATAGTTCCTGATACTGAGTATTTGTTATGCCCTTTTGAATATGATCGTTTTCAAATTATTAGGATCATCTGATAAAAATTTTAAGACTTCAGTTATTATCCGCAGGATTCTTTCCCTAATTTCACTTTCCTCAATGACATATTTTTTGCTAAGTAAAAGTTGTCTTGCAAATATTACCCCTCCTTAAAAAAGGAAAAAGAATTTACTTCCACCTTTCAAATCTCCATACCAGTGGCTCACAAACCCCATCTTCCATCAACTATGGACTCACCAAAACACCCAAACCACCACCCAAAAACTATCCAAACAACCACCAGAACTCCAGCATCCTCTGCTTCGCATCCGAGGCAGACCAGCGTAACCCGTTTCTTCCTCACCAATAAGTCACCTTCCACCAGCAAGCTCAGCAGGTCCATTTCATCGCTGTCATTGAGCCCATCGTTGTCACCACCTTGTGACCGCATGACCACCACCCAGAGCCACTGTCCAGTTGGGCCATCACCTTGCCTCGTGCTTTTTGTGCGACAACAGCGCACCATCATGTGACAACCCCTATTTGAGTCTAGATCTGCCTGAGGCCTTGCACCATTGTGATAGTAATAGGCCTCCTATCACTAAGACTTATGTTAGAAAGAGAAGGACAGGGGCACGAAACATGTAAAACCATGTAATAATAGTAGTTTTATTATTTGTAGTAATTGCTGCTATGTAACTGCCATGTAACTACCATAGGTTTGAATTATTGTATCTGATAAAATAGGAGTAGGGGGGAAAGGAGAAAGCATTCAGCTATTTTATGGGTGGTTGGTTAGGAGAGACTAGGCTCTCGAACTCCTACAGGTTTCTTCTCCTTCTCTCTATTATTCTCTGTATTTCCCTACTTTCTTGTACTGTAATCTCTGTTGGAAATAATTTCCCAGAGTACTATCAATAATATTTGAAGAACATTCAGTATACTAGTTCTATTTCAACCAGTTCTATCACATTGCTGTTGCTCGTGCCTTGTCTGACCACCGCGCCGCTGTCTGAGCTCTGCACATGTCTCTAACTAATACAACATTAGACTGACTTAAGTGAATAAGTTTCTTATTGTGCGTCCAATTGTTACTTAAACTATACTCATCATGAATCTGCAGTCTAAAGATATTATTTGAAGTGTGCGTACAATGCTATGCCCTGTTTTAAATATTCTTTTGGACCGTCCACTAATGTTCTTTATGCAGTTTGCCTTTTTAAATGGATTTGTCCAAGTTATTTGAATATTGGTACCGTATGAATCATTTATGAATCAGAGACAAACAAAGTACAAAGCAGTACACTTCAAGCCAAACAAAATAGAGTCAACTGTCTGAGATTCTCTTACCTATGTTGCTCTATCATCCTAAGAAAAGAAAAGTAGAAAGGAAGGATCAGCCTGTCCCGAAGAAAAGTAGAAATGCTTTTTGCCAAGCTGATAACCAAGACAACTTTTCAGAAAGAAGTAACAAGTTAACAGACCAAGCTGGCTCAAACGGCTTAATAGCAATTAATGCTATCTCTAAACGGACATATTTATTGTTGTTGAAGAAGAGTATGAAGAGATTCTCAAGCTTATAAATACCTGAAGAACTTCATGAAGATAAAAAGAACTGCTCTCTAATATTCAAAGTGAACATAAGTGTTGTGAAAACTTTCATATTCTCTCTTTTGTTAGAGTTATTCTTTTCGAGCTCATTATTGTATTATTCTCACACATAGTGAGTTAACCTAAGTTAAAACAAATTCTTTACTCTCTTAGAGTGAGCCTAGAGAGGCTTGACTGACTGTAATAGAATACTTGGTGTAACCTAAAGAGGTGTAGAATACTTGTTTGTTGTAACCTAAAGAGCCACGTCAAAGAATACTTATAAGGTGCTAAATCCTTCAAACAGAAGGGACTAGACGTAACTTTTGGTTAAACGAATAAACCAAGATAACATCCTTGTGTGATTCTCTCTATCCCTTCTCTGTTTAATTATTTAAAACTAACTCTTGGGGGTTGTTACTGAAGTTCTTAACGTTTTTCTTCTTAAACTTGTTTTCCTGCGTGGTTTACTTTGCTTTCTTGTGTTTGCAAATCTGTGTTTTCGAAAGGATTTTCAAAAAGTTAAGAAACACACTTCAACTCCCCCTTCTTGTGTTTCCATGTCTCACTTTCATATTCTCTCATCATGCCTCTCATATTAAGATACTGTTCTCTCTACATAAAAAATTCTGCACAGTAATAATAAAGTGATAGCAGGTAGTTTGCAACAGGTAGGAAGCCTCTTAAGAACAACTGCTGGATATATAAGGAGCAAGCATAACGACTACTAGAGGGGAATGAAAAAGATTAACTGTAATAGCACTGAATGTAAATCAGACAAGGCAAAAATATACCTGTCCTCGCAAAAGGGTCGCTTCATTGGCATTGTTTATCATCACACTTCCCTTGTCAAGATAAAGTTCACCACACGAGTCTTTGGTTACAGAGAAATGTTGTGAATGATTGACTGCAGGGCTGAAACTTCTGAACGCTAATGCATCTGCAAGTTGTTGTTTCAGAGAGGCAATTGTTTCTTGCAGGCTTTCACATTCACCGATCTAATAATTCCAAATTACTGACTTAGCTAAGAACATAATAAAAAGAAGAATAATAGGAATTTCAGATAAAGTAATATAAGCTAGGTTTTTCACCTTCTGATTAAGCTGTTCTTGAATTATACGGTTATCAGCTGCTTTGACCTGAATTAGCATAATAAAGTGCATTATTAGTTGACACTGGGCTTATCAGAAAACAACCCTCAGCAAGGCCCCATGTCCATGCACTACTATCACTTTGGCAGTTAAATGTCTACGTTACATAATAAGGACAATATCGTCTTGCATGATCAGAAGCATGGGTTTCAAAATATCAATTATACCAAATCATGGATATTACCATCTATTTTTGTTCTGATTGGAAAGTACCAGAATTCAATTGTTTTTAAAAATAAATATGGATTTGACCTCCTATATGCTCCACAAGAAGACCTGCTGAGTACTACTTGTCAATTGAATTCGTATCTGAACTTTCTGTCTAATGCAATGATATGATGGAAAATATTAACATGTAGATAATTGTCACCTCAAGTTCAAAGGATGTCTCATTTAATTGTGACATAAGCTCATCAACAGTCCTCTGTACAAAACAACCAGCATTAAGTCAGACTACTAACAAGTGAAACAAAGCAACAGTGATGTAAAGGGAACATACCTGTGATACTCCTGATTGATCCATGTCATCTGAAGAAATTAAAGACTGGGAAATTTGCTTTTCCAGTAAATCTATTTGTTCACTCTTTGCCTTAATTTCATCTTTCAACCTTTTTATCTCCACCTTCATATGAATGAAAAAAGTAACTTTCAGGCATAATAGTCAGTTATAATTCTAATTACACAGACAAGCACATCCATATAGACAAAAACAGGAAATAGTCATACATGAAGCTGACCATTCTGAGGATTTCTTCTTGTTTCCTCAGACAGCCTCTTCAAAGCACTTGAATGAAGTGCTACTTCTCCAGATAAAATCTTGTGCTGCTCCCTCAGAAGATCAATCTGATCAACTGATTTGATGCTTGTCTAGAAATTAGAAAACAAAAGTGACATCTAATAAGGTGAAAGTATATATGCCCACATAAAATAGAGTCATCATTCACACATCTCTGCCAAGAACTGAATGGCCACATATCCACCATATTCCTCCATTTTAAGATAAAACAGAAATATCTTCCAACAAATGACAGCAATTTAATAGATATTTATCAAACAGAAGGTAACACATGGCTACTCTTTTAGGTCTAACACTTGCACATACAAGTAAAATGATCACCATATGAAAAAGAAAGGGCAACTTTTGAAAACATAAAAGAAGTAATAACTGGACGCAAAACAAATAAACAATGCAGGACATTGTCAGAAAAATACCTTGCTTCAAATTCATGTTTCCAGGTAAGACAAGGACATTTATGCACTAAACTGCACTTGAGGGCAAAACTGGATGCTAAAACATATATTTATTACTAGCACAATTGAGGTTGTACATAGTTGTTTTGAAAGCATTCAAGTGACCTTCGACAAAAAATTGCTTTACTGTTTTTTGGCAAAACGTATATGCAGTACATACAATTTGGTTTACGTCCTGTTCATTGCTAGAGCGAATATGAGATTTCCCTAATGCTAGAAATTGGCATTTTTCTCCAAAGCTTCAGTAAGAAACAACAAAAGCAGTCAATTACATACCAAATGTGTCTCTTGTCCCAATAAACTATCCTCGTGAATATCTTTATCCTCTCTTGCCTCTGATAAAAGATCAGCAGATGGAGAGCTTTCGGCAGGTAGAGAATGGGATAGTCTGGACTCCGCATGATTACCACTTTCTGCTTGAGGTGTAGAAGGTGTGCTAGTAGATTTGGCTCCACTGGATTTATCACTGGTGCCTGTCAAGGCACTATCTCGTTTCTGATAAAAATAGATAAACAACTATCTTAAACAAATGGAAATTTAACTAGTCAAGAAAGAATACCGAAAATGAAAAGGTCCCTTATACAACTTGGGAAACATAAGATGTTCAAGAAGGCTCCTAATCAAACACGCCACCAGTATGAATCAAAATAAATGTTCTTTGAGCTAAATGATGATTGTAAACTTGCAAAAAAAGTATATTTCAGGTGACAAATGCATGGCCCAGAGAAAGCTTGAATTTTTGTGTAGTTAAAGTCAATTAAATTTTGGTATGATGATTAAAACTCTCAAATGTCAACCATTACCTATTACAATAAACTTTAAACAGTTCCTAATAAAGATGCAAAATGTAGGAAAAATTAGAGTTGATCAGATGGAGAGCAGCCCCATAATTAGAGGGAGGAAGACCAAAAAACTCTACGTGAAACCGTTAAAGACTTAAATGGTCCATTGGAGGATGTTGGAAATCCACCTTAATTACGGTCTTCCCAAAGCCGCCTTAATTGCGGCAACTTTGTGCTGCCTTCATTGCAGCCATCAACATCTTCGTTGTGCTAGGTATGAGGGGTGTGTTTAGTCCCACATCGCCTAGAGATCTGGACTAAGTAGTGCTTATAAAGGAAGTAAAATGTATTCCAATTTCTAAAGTTTCAACAAGAATAAAGGAATAATATCAATGAATGCATGAAAGGCCATTGCCAAACATACTTGTTACATTACTTTACGTCCATGGTCTATGTCAGATACCGGGTTTGGGCCTAAGCCCAACAAATGTGTTGAATAGAGGATTGGTTACAATTGCTTATGTGGCCAGTTTGTTGGAGGAGGAAACATAGATATAGGGAGAGGGCATGGCAAGGGGGATTCATTCAGCATCTTTACTATTAAGAACATTGGAGGTTGGACAGAGAGAGGAACGTCTCTTCTCTGAGGAGCTTTTGCTCTGGGGTTACAGGGGGCTTCCTTCTGTAATACATTTAGTTTCCAATAATAATACAGTTTTCTGTTCTTATAAAATCCGGGTTCCTATCAGTCTAACAAGCTTTTTAGGTTTTTAATTGCTAAAAAATGTAGAGTGGTAAAGCATGGGAAAAGCATACAACAAATGAGAGGATCACTCAAATAAGTCTGATAGTTTTAAAAAGGATGAAAATGAAAGAATCCAAATCAAACCTCATCATAATTAATAGATGTAAGGTATATATCTTGAAAAATAACCTATATTACAATCAAGTTATTATAATTCCCTAGCATCAGTAAACAACGACGGACAACTTACACGTGACTTCAACCAATTTAGCAGTCCATGTTTCTTTGCCTTTTTCTCCTCCTTAAAAGAATCATCAGCTGTTGCAGCATTTCCCTCTAGATTAACATACAAATCAATATTTTCCTCGTCTAAGATTAAATCCCGCCGTTTGTATGGAAGGTATGCCAGCTGCAAACATAATTGATGATAAAAAATGTAGGGAACAAGGAAAAAAGTAGCCCTTTAGTCTATATTGAGACAAAATATGTAAAAGTAATTTAAAATCCTGGTATTGCAGGAAAAAAAGTAGAAAGCTAATGCAAAATGAGAAATACCTCTTCTTCCCCAAAGGAATGTCTTCTACGGGGACCCGGCCTGTTAGGAAATCTTGTTGAATGTGATGCTTTTGTGGAGACTAAAATCAACTTAGTCAATCGTTGAATTCTGCCTAACAAAGCAGCTTTGGCTTCTTCTTCTTGTTCCAGTCTAGATTGCAACTTGACTTGACCGTCTTCTAACTTCACATAATCACAATAATTGAGAAGCATTCAAAATCAAAATGCTAATTTCATAGAACAACAATGAACTCAATTTGCAGTAAATTTACTTCACAATAATTCACAATAATTAATTACACTCGTTTCTGACTCTAAACATTATATCTTTAAGAGGTTAAAAGAAAAAGAATAACTGTTTGCCTTTGATATTTTCTTGATAAAAGAATACTTTTATTAAGACAAAAGAAATATAATGGTGAAGAGGATGAGGAATCCTCCTAAACAAAAGAACAAAACATAAAAGAAACATGAAAAGAGGACCTCAATGTAACAAAGCACTTCCCAATCCCTCAACATATCAGTTGGAGAAACCCGGTGAAAAAGGCCATGAGCTTAGTACTATATAGAAATCTTTTCCCAAATCAAATGATGTGTGGAAGAAACCTTCTTAAAAATACAAGAGTTACGCTCTAACCAAATTTACAATAGCGTAGATTGCACATCGCCACAAAAATTTAGCATCTTTGCTTCTACCAAAACCATGAAATTTAACCATCAAAAATAATTCCAGGGACCTAGGATACATCCAACATGCACCAAATACACCAAACGGGGATTGCCAAAAAGAAATGGCAGCAGAACAATGTAAGAACAGGTAAGGCATGGATTCTGACCAAGCATCACACGTCAAACGCATACAAGGGGAAAGAGCTTTATGTGGCCTAGGAACCTGCAGCATTCTATCAACTACCACAGTCAAAATAAAAGACTTGAACGTAGAGGGAGCTTTGGATTTTCACAAGGGTTTATGAAGAGGAAAAACACCCCTATTCAAGAAATGAAAGAGGAACTGATAAAAATATTTACATGAAAATTCTCCGGAAGGATCAAGGAAACAAATCCTCTTATCTCACTATCCCAGTGAGAAGATAAATGAATAGAGTCAAGGAGGTATACACAGGACTCAAACTCAGAATATTCCCAGTCACAACAAGAACCCAAGAGGATATCAAATACAGCCCAGGTCCGGATAGAAACAATTGAGGGCGAGAATAACCAAGGAAGACACACCTGAGAGCTTAGGGTCCAATTAGCCGACTTCAAACCAAACATCCTACACGATCATGTACATCCGAAAATATGAGGAGAAAGTGGAAAGAGACACAGGTTAAGAAATAGAACATATAAAGGAACTTGACCCTGTAAAACAGATGACATTTGGTTAATCAAGAACCAAGTGGTAGAAACAACATCAACCCAAAATTCTTTAGGGACACATATGAAATAATAGGTATTTCGAACTTCCATGGGATGCCGATCGTTCTGTGCACCAACCGTGTTTGTTGGGGGTTTCAAAACAGGTTATTGATGGATCATCCCATGGTGAAGCATGTAAGAATAAAAATCTGTCTCGAAGTATTCTTTGGCTTTACCACTCCTCAAAATACAGACTCTTTGGCTTTACCACTCCTCAAAATACAGACAGGAGTATTAAATTGCGATTTTATTTCAGAACAGGAGGCAATGGATATAGAGAATAATTAAGAATATAGAGAATAATAAGAACAAGATTTCATAAAATATAACAAAGTCATTCTTGTAAAATCATCAACGAATATCAAAATACCGAAATCCATATTTTGAAGTAATAGGGCAAGGACTCCAAATATCAGCATGAACAAATTCAAATGGCAACACAACCCGCTGTAGACATGTAAAGGGAAAGAACTGGTGTTGAGCTAATTGACACAACTCACTCTAGGACGGACAGATGACTCAAGCTAAGACATAGCTTCTTTAAAGACTGGAGAGAAGGATGACCCAAACAGTACAAGAGCTGACGAGGATCAACCATATTGAAGCATGCAACAAGAGGAGGCTCTTGATTGGAGTAGCACTCGAGGATGAACAGACCGTTCTGATGACGACCCCCTACCAATCACCCCCTTCGTCCCAAGTTCTTGGAAGGTGCAAGAGTCAAGGAAAAGATGCACATTACAGTTTGATGTTTATCCTCATGTTCTAGTTAAACATGATAGAAGTATTCACATTTTGAAATCCAATTTTAGACCACATTAAAAAAAACAAAACTTAAAGCACAAACAAAATAAAAGGCTGTGATTTTTTTATATATCACTACCTACCTTTTGTTTTAAGAGCACAATGTCATCTTCTCCGGTATCTTTTGGCTGAACTGTGACAATACCCCTCCTCAATTGCTCCAATTCTTCCTTTAAGCATTGAATCTCTTGTTGGTATTTCTTGATAAGTGACTTCTCATCAATTATCTGCAGGTTCAATTTAAATTAAAAAAAAGGAGGGATCAGAGAGACTATAAGAACAAAGGATGAGATCATCTCAAAGAAAAGGGGCTCCAAAAAAGAAAAACATCAATCATAAGAGCTATCCAACCATGCTAAATGTCTAGTAGTTGGGACTCCTCTAGAAACAGAAGAGGCAGAGCACCAAAGTGAAGTGAAGTCAAGAACACCATCTTTTTCCCAGAGTACACAAAAATATATGAACTTCAAAGATTCAAGCATCTCATTTCAATCACCGACTGCTTCAAACATAGAAAATCTCCCAAAACACCTTCCCTTCTAAAATCGGAAGGTTCATAGAATTTCTCCCCCATGCAATAAAAAGAAAACTATGTGTAACATGTCTTCTATAAAAAAAAAATTGAGAGATAAACATGCTCCAAGATTGCAGAGTTTGTGAGAACTTCTGAAGTTAAATGAGGAAGGTAAGAGGTATTTGAGGACTGCAATTGGTGATGAATGTGAGAAGTTTCTATACTAATTGGTCGCCTAGAGGTAATTCAGTGTATATCTTTGGACCAAAATTTATTTCAGAGGCAAAAAGCATCTCTACGGCCAAGTAAGTAGCATTTTAAAAATGTCAGGTGAAAGTGGCACTGGCCCCTAGCAAGATCAGATAACAAGCTGGAAATTCAAATTCACTATTCCGTGATGTAGCAAAACTGATCTAGATGGAATAATATGTTCTGGATAGTAAGGAATGTGGTAGTTTACAATTAGCTGCTACATGGGAAGCCCTGCAGATAAACATTGCACGTACTGCCTGGTAAAAACAAGTTTGTAATAATTTTCCTACGACCAAGCTTAAACCATAGATTGACCACCAAAAGAACTGATGAAATAGGGTTACAACTTACAAGGAAAATGTGCAGTGTTCTTTTTTTTCTCGGTTACGATGTGCTGTGTTATGTTCTTTAGTAGGGTGATTAAAAGACAGTGTTTCTTTTTTAAATGCAGCTTCATAAGGAGACTACAGTGGCAACGTCTTCCTAGGATTTATATTTTTTATAGAAAAAGAAATTTATTAAAAAGGAAGAGGATTACAAGATACAAAGATCAGACATCCTCCACCAAAAAACTAGAGAGATATAATTACAACAAAAGCAGCCAAAAAGCTCAACAAAAAAAAAAAAAATACACAATGGACCCCAAACTCTAAACATATCCTCCTAAGAAAACAAAAAGAAAATATGCTCATGGGAGGGTGAGATGAAGTGGTTACTTTCTTTCAAAGGTTCTACTGCAATTCATGCTGTTATTTTCTATATCCATGTGAGAACTGAGAAGTTACTCCCACCTATATCATATATAGAGAGGGAATATAGCAATGGAAACAAAGAGATACTTGTTGCTCAGAAAATCTTATCCAATATAGACTGTAGGATGATGTTAGGTATAAGCTCATGTTCTCTACTGGTATTGAATGTAACACTACCAATAGATTTATGCAGAAATCAAATTAGGAACTGTATCAAGTACTTTGTACTGTGTGCAAGTTGTACTGCTTTGTTATTTGGTAGTAATAAAATTCTGATTCAACCAAAAAAAAAAATTCTTAAAATTTAACTTACCTTGTTTTGTGCTGCTTGTATTTCGATGTGCTTTGCCCGGTGAGCAAACTTCAAGGTATTATGCGTCTCCTCAGTACTACTAGATGAAGGAGTTACAGTGCAAATGAGCTGTGTTTTAAATGACAATAAACAATCAGAAAAGCTAATCTATAATTCAGCTTTTCTACCACAAATATATGTATAATGAAATTTATTTTTCACAAATAAATGCATGTGGGTTGGTCTGACCCTTCCCTAGATCCCATGCAGGCACCAGGTTGCCCTTTAAATGCATGTATGTGAAAATATTTACACAAGCGGAGCCTTACAGATACACGTCCATGACCACCGAGGGAAGACTGAAGTAGTCTAGTCAATTTGGAGTCCCTGTAAGGTATATGACTAGGTTTCTCTTCAGTCAATTTTGAAATAACCTGTGCAAGAAAGATAATTCCACTTCAACAAAGGCATAAACAAAGGTCCGTTGAATACAAAAGATACAGTGAATAAGCTAAGTTTGGAAACTACTGCAAGTAGATCAATCTCAAAAAAATGCACAATCATTCCATCAAAACAGAAAGGACATTGGAATGACATATAAAGCACAACTAGCTGCTGAAGCCTTATGATGAAGGATTGTAAACATTATAAGGTAAGGCAAGTTAACCATTACATGACAAACATGTCCTGATAGTAAACTCATCAAAGAAAAAGAAGTCCCGAGCTCTGGAAGAAAATAGATAAGGAAGACCACAGAGCAAGGAAACAGGATCAATGGATCTATTGTATTTAATTATGGATTAAAACGAAAAGGTTTCTCATCCAATCAGAGGATTTATGGAAATTCAAAGCAGTTCAGAGGAAAACCATTATGAGTCCTATCTGAAATTAATATTTTAGCTATGAACTATAAACAAATATGAATGCAAATATATTTTGGAAAATGCAACATAGCCGTCTTTTTCTTCTCTTCCCCTTCTTTCCAAACATATTATGCTGCTTTTCCATGTCAATTAAGAAAAAAAAGAAAGAGAAAGCTATATTTTATTAAAGTACAGGTGGCTATTTAAAATGGTTAAAATTCACGGGGTGTATGCACATTTTTACCAACCATTAATAATGACCTTGCTCTAAATAGTTTTACTAAAATCTTGGTTCTTTTGTAGAGCCCAACAGCGTCAATTGATCAATGTAGCCAATTCCACTTAGAGATGGGATATGGCTTGGTTGGGAAAAGTGCAACCCATTTACATGTGCCATGCAGATTGGACTATCAATATAAACACATTTTGTAAAAAAATAAAAAGAAGAAACAATTATATGGTTAAGTGGACCACGCTGCTAAAACCACAAATTTTTGCTTAATTTGTACATTTTTAATTTTAATCAAGGTTTTTAATATGCAATTCTGGTGTTATTTGGTTTAACGCACGTATTATTGTCCGAGTATGTTTGAGACAGAATAATTCCCAAGAAAACAGCTTTTTTTTGGAAAAAAAAAAATCCTTCCAGTTTAAACCAATATGCTTAGCAATTTTTAGAGAAGCTAAAAGTTTGAAACTAATTCAAAAAGTTATTAGAATATTTTGAAACAAATAACACCCGTCCCATTTCATCCCTGCAAAACTAACTACCTGTGGAAAACGGTGCCTTATCAACGTGGAAGGGGACGGTGCATAGTCAATGTGGAAAATTATGTTCAGTTGTATTACTGTGTATTGGAACTCTTCTCCTAGGAATTAGTTAGAGTTATTATTGCATAGGAATTAGCTAAATTATTTCTTGTAGATAGGTGTGCATTTATTATCTAGGTGTATATATAACGCATTGGGTTATCATCTGTTTTTTAAAAGAACATATTACATTTTCTACAATTCCTAAGATGGTATCAGAGCTGTTCTTTCTTGGGACAGCCTCTGTTTAATCATTTGGCCTTCATTGCCGACGACATCAAACATCACTGGCTTGCTGGCCTTCATCGCTGGTTATCTCTATTTGCAGTAGCAGTTCCAACCTTCGACTTCTCTTGTTTTCCGCTAAAGCCTTTTTTACCCTTTTTACTCCTAAATTAGTAGGCCTTCATTCCCAATGATTCTCCGCTTGTCATTTCATTCCTTTATCTCTTCTACATTCATCGGCCTTAATTGTCAATCTCTTCTTTCAGCCAACGGCTGCTTTTATTGGTTCATTACTTTGTTGGTCACATCAATCAAATCAATATCTAAATTATATAAAATCATAGAATTTGGGCTTTTAGGCCTAGATCAACCGCACAAAACCATCTTGTAAGGTAAGGATTGCCTAAGTCTTATAAGCACTATTGAGGTCATATCTCCAATCGATGTGAGACTCTCAACACACCCCCTCAAACTTAGGACTGAATATCTGAATCATGGACTGATACGGGTGGAATAACATGGATCTCACCACACCCCTAAAAGTTTTTTGAGTGGTTGCTTGGCATTTTTCTTTATTTGTTTTTTAATCCTTTCACAGGAATTTGGTCAGTAGCCTGTGATTCCTATATATTCAGCACGACCAGATCTGGTAAAGAATGCCTTGAAGTATGTAGTATGTACATTCTGCTGCTATAGACAAACTCGGTGGGAAAGGACTAGAGTTTTTAATTGCCATTTATGAGTGTAGCTAGGATGGTATTGGTGTATAAATTATAGAAATGTTAAGTGGTTCCGGTACCTTCTTCATTTTCAACTTTCTATATTTCACATGCCTATGAAAATGGGAATGCTACTTGTTTTGCTTGCATATATTGTCATGTTTTTTTCTCCTGAAGAATCTGCTCCTCCTCATGTTCCAAGAAAAATATGCTGATTACTTCTCTCATTGTCTTCATTTCACTTTCTATGGAGGATTATTTTGTTTGAGAGTCATATAGACACCCCTGAAGCATACTTGAGAGTTTTTTATTTTTACAATGGAAAAAAAAAATCTCAGTTGGATGGCCCATGGGTTGACCCTAGCCTACTTGGTCCTATGTGCTTTTTATATTGTGGGCTTTTTGTCCCTGTGGGCTTTTTGACCCTAGCCCATTTGACAGTTCTAATGGACACCCTCTTTCCAAGTTGTTGAAGGTCTCTTTCCATCTGCATTTACCAGCCTATCCATTGTGGCGTGTGAACTTGTCAAACATAAGCAGGTAAGCTTTCAATTAGTGAAAAGAATGTTCTGTTCCTTTTCATCTCATCCAGTGATGGCTCCCTTTCTTGTTCCTAATGTCTCTAGGGCAAGATGGTTTGTGTCTTTCATTGATTATTGCACTCATGCTACTAGGATTTTTTTGCTCAAACAAAAATCCAATGTCAGCGTGTCCTTCCAAATTTCTATTCTATGATCAAAAATCAATTTCGGGTTATTGTCATGAGATTTAGATCAGATAATGCAAGGGATTATCTTAATCAAACCCTTACTCCATTTTTTCAAAAAGCAGGAATAATACATGAGTCATCGTGTCAACACCCCACAACAAAATGGGGTAGCGGAGAGGAATACCCAAGCATTATGGTTTCAGCAAAATGTACCTAAGGCTTTTTGGGAGGAAGTTGTTCTTATAGCTACTCATCTTATAAATCGTTTGACTATGAGAGTTTTGGGACTCGAGCCCAGTGGACATCCTTTTCTCCTTTTACCTTGATATACATACCACAAACAACCTTGTCCAAGGAATTTTTGGGTGTTTGTCCTTTGTCCATATTCACAATCACAGCAAGGAAAACTATATCTGAGGGCTCTAAAATGTCTTTGTGGGCTATTCTTCCACTCAGAAATGGCTCCTGATGGTTCACTTGAAAAAATCAATCTTCCTCCAAAGAGTCCTGCTCCTACCCAAGGGTATCAAGGGTAATTTCCTGTTCCCGTCCGACCTGCTCCGATTGCTCTAAATTTTGGCCGTGAAGTAGAGTCCTAATGATTCACTTGAAAAAATCAATTCTGAAAATTCCTCTGAACCTGCACCCAAAACACCTCAAGGAATAACAGATTCTGCTCTTAAGAATGTAAGGTTTGGTAAAGGCAAGGTATTCACAAGGAGGAATATGGCCGATCTGGAACCTGTGCAGGTCCAAGAATCCAACGCAGAACCTCCGAATGAGGTAATGATGTTTAACTCTTCATTGCAAGATGAAAATGAATTTCATTTGAATAGTAAAGATTAGAATCTGCCCATACCCATTAGAAAAAGAATTAGGAAATGCACAAAAAGGCCATTATACCCTCTTTCACATTTCCTATCTTTTAATAATTTCTCACCATCTCAGAAAGCCTCCCTTATAGGCCTAAACACCAATACCATCCCTCCCACTATATTTTGCAAGGACTAAAACCAAAACAACCCCTATTTTCAAGGACTAAAAAGTTCATTAAACCTAAATTATAACAATAATTGATTATGCATATAATCGATTATCAAAACATTCAATTTTTTGCGGCTAATCCAAATACACATTTCAAGGGTTTCTAAGTTTATATGACATTTGTCATTTTAAATTTTATAATAAGTTTCAAGTTTTGGTGGGTTAAATAAGCTGGCTAAGGCCTGCCTTACTTCAGGTTGTTTTAAAAATGGGCTGCAAGTCATCCAACCTGTTTGACAGTGCAAAACAAATACAAAGAAAGAAAAATTTGAAATTTAATATGGCGACCAATTTCCTGCCAGTGGATCGTGTAGAAGCTACATAGCATGGATACGGGTACGAGCCAGTATTGATACGAGTGGTAGAGCAAGGTACGGCAAAAATTTCTAAAAACTAGGGTACAAGTACGACATGATCATTAAATAGAGATATAGAGATATAAAAATATAAACAAAAGTTATTTAATCATAAGATAAATATAATTTTCATAATATTAAACTACAAGATTCAACAAAACTCCAGGAGTTTTCCAAATAAGCCAAAATTCATGAAGGAATATGATTCAATAAATGTTTGTTTCATTTAACAGGAAAACAAATAACTTAGCAACAAAACATGGTATTTTGCATGGATTGATACCTAGTACTTATGTGACATTAGGTACCTACTTATGATGTGTGTATTGGGTAAAGTATGCATGCGTACCCAATAAGTACTTGGTACAACACGTGTCCTAGTGTATACACTCCTAGCTTTTGGAATGTCCGAGTCCGACACCGATACTCGTGCGACACTGACACACACGTGCTTTCGACACTTCCTGGAAACTTTGCTGACACTTCTATATGTGCTTTGGACACCTCAAGGACACGTCTCAAATTTTTTTAAATAAATAAAATATTAATTAAAACTTTTAAATAATAAAAGAAGTAGAGAGTAATACTATTTTCATTGTCGTTTCTTCAATTTCATTAAACAACTTTTTTACTTACTCCTTGTATACACTCCTTCCTTCTTCCGGCAATCTATGTTTTTTGCCAGCACCTCCACTTGTAAAGAAACAAAGTGTTCAAATTGTATAATGATGTCTCATTATTTTGTGAGACTCATTATCATAGGAAAAACGTAATACTTATCAAGTTATTTCAGATGATAAATATATCAATCTTGATTTTCAATTTAGATCTTTTAAATGATACTCATTTAATTTTATATGATTTAACACACACAGAGATATAGATATATATATATATATAATTATATATTATATATATATAGCCGTGTCGCGGTATCCTATATTTTGGACATTGCAAGTGTCCGTGTGTCAGGTGTCTGTGTTAGTGCTTCATAGGTACTGGGTGCGTGCCCTAGTATGAGTACAGCAACCATTTTGGAGTACCCAAGAGCCATAGCCCAAGTGCACCAGGTCTCTTCAGGGACCAAGGGACCACTTGATTCCTATGTTGAATCCCCCAAATGCCTCCTTGCTTGTACTTCAGCCTACCATCTACCAACCCACACTAGGCCTTAGAGTCCTATGTACAAAAAAAATAGGTTTGAGACCTCACCGTTCCAAGAGTTAGAAGACTTCTATTGATATAAGATCCTTCTCTCCTTCTCATGCCAGTTGTTTCAGCTTTTGAGCTCTCAGAACCTGCTAGATCGATGAGATTCTGCATGTATAAGTACAATAATAAAAAAAAATATAAGAAACAATAGAAAAGTACAAAGCATGAACATGATATCATTACCCACGTTAAAGCTTAGAAGTGGAGATCAAAAGTACAAAGAAAATTAAGTGCAACCAAAAAGTTCAAAATAACTACCAGTTGTGACAGCGTTACTGCTTCTCCTTCATTATTTTCACCACATGGACTACTCTCTATGGTCTACAAAATAGTAAGCGGTTAGAAACAATACAAGTAATACAGTAAAAAGCAATTGAAAGAAATGGGTTACATGAAATCACTCCAATCCCCCAGCAGGTCCTTTTTATCTTAGAAAGAAAAAATAAGAATAATAATGAGGTATTCTCAACAAGAAGTCTTTAGGACGATGGTCTGTGTCTATTCAGCACTTTCTCCATGGTAACAAATTTGCTAGTTACAGGCATGATTTACCAATTACATAGCTGCACTAGGTGCTTGTTACATATAAATGCTCAAGTGTTAAGATGTAAACACAAAGCAAATATATATAAAAGTTGATACAGTTAGCACGTAAAATAAATATAAGAACCATGTTAATCAATTAGAACAATATCATTCGTCTTTTAAGATGGTACAAACCCACCAGGGTAAATATTGTATGGCTCCTGCTGCTGAGTAGGTTGAAGTTTGTGGATCCAACATGCCTGTGCTCTGTTTTCAAATTAAAATTTTGTCAAGAATCTAGAAAAAGACATAAAATAACAGAAAGGGGGCATCTAGTAGAACTGTAGAAGAACACATTTCTCATGATCATTCAAAAAACCAGTAAAACAGGTTTATTTAGTTTTTAGTTTTTAATAACAGCCCAGCCATAAACACTATATATGCAGCTACATTGTGAGAATACCATATTAAAATTTGTTAACTAATATGCCTGGTATTTTAATGCATAAGCATAACCATTTCCCAAAAGAAAACGACTACATAAAGTAAATTGAGATGAGTGGGATAATTTGTTTTTTTCCTCTGCTCTTTACAGCGATACTCAATTTAAGATTTTTTTTTAATAAAAAAAAAACTCAATTTTAAGATTACATAAACATCACTAATTAATTACAAAAAGGCATAAGCAGAAAACAAAATATCCCACATTATTATAGTACACCCAAACCAGCAAACTACAATAATCCACAAGAAAACAAACCTATCTGGCACTTTTACCTTCTCCAGCTGCTATAAGGGACAGTGCGTGAGCAGGGGAGAGTACAACCTCTTCCTTTATTCCCTCAACGAAGGTACCCTACATATGAATCAAGAATCAACATGCAAATGATACAACCTTTACTTCAAAATACTTCTATTTATAGAACTTTGAATAAGTATTTCAACAGCTAGATGTCTGTTAAATGCCAACATGCAGATGGCTCAAATTGCAGTTAACATTCTACACAAAGACAGAACAAGAAATAAAGTTCATGGCTCAACATACAAGGCTCAGAATTGTTAAAACAATTGGTACTATTATCAAAAACAGGAAGAACATGTCATTTCAATATTATTTTATTTTTAGTTTTCACATAGTTTTGACAACAAAAGATTGAACAAAACACATCTCAGTTATGTTTTCAACAGCAAAGTCAAGGATTGTTAATAATCACTTATGAAACAAGCCGGAGTGAATCATCATATATAAACCCAACTTTGCTTTCGAAATGCATCAACCAGTGCCTTGATTCGAAGAAGATATTCAGAAATGGTGTGATCTCCTTTGACAATGTGACGAAGCTCAGATCGAAGCTGTGTGCTCCTCGCTTTGGTTTTTGCATTGAAGTAATTATGTAATTCATCCCAAAGTTGCCAAGCATGAGTGCAACCTATCACTCGAGCATGAAGCGATTCAGAAATCGAGTTGAGCAACCAGATGAGGAGATGCTGATCCAGAGCTTCCCATATGCAGGATTTACTTTGTCATTGATTCGATCATCATCATTCAGAATGCGATTAGGTATTTGTGAACAAACGACGAAATGTTCCAAACAGTTCGATCTAGCAACGGCTTCCACGATTTGCTTCCAGTGTAAAAAGTTTTTCGCAGTCAACTTTGTAGTGATAACAGAGGAGAGGTTAGGCATGGAGGCGCTCGGCGGCGGCAGAGTGCAAGAATCGGTGTGCGACGCCATTGTCGAACACTCAAGCTTTGATAACATATTACTGTGAGTGAAGAGAGTGAAATGTGTGTGTGAGAGAAAGGGAGGGAGAGAGTGCAAGAATCGGTGTGCGACGCCATTGTCAAACACTCAAGCTTTGATACCATATTACTGTGAGCGAAGAGAGTGAAATGTGCGTGTGAGAGAGAGTGCAAGAATCGGTGTGCGACGCCATTGTCGAAGTGTGTGAGAGAGAGAGTGCAAGAATGCGAAGAGAGTGAAATGTGAGAGAGAGAGGGGTTTGAGAATCTTAGATCTGAAATGTATGTTGAGAGAGAGAGAGAGAGTGCAAGAATGCGACGAGAGTGAAATGTGTGAGTGGGAGAGAGAGAGAGGGGTTCGAGAATCTTAGATCTGAAATGTATATTCTAATGAGACGGGTTCGAGAATCTTAGATATGAAATGTATATTCTAATGAGAGAGAGAGAGGGGGGTTCGAGAATCTTAGATATGAAATGTATATTCTAATGAGAGAGAGAGAGCACGGGCAAGGGGGGGTTCGTTTGAGAATCTTAGATCTGAAATGTATATTCTAATTGATGATTGATACAAGAGGAGAAAGCTATTTATATAGCTTCTGTGAGAGAGTGAGGGGGGGGGGGGGGGGTGGGGGTCGAGAATCTTAGATCTAAAATGTGTATTCTAATTGATGACTGAAACAAGAGGAGAAAGGTATTTATATAGCTTCTGTTCTAACAGAATGGTAACCGCCTCGAGAGAGATCGAGAGGGGGGGGGGGGGTCGAAAATCTTAGATCTGAAATGTATATTCTAATTGATGATTGATACAAGAGGAGAAAGGAGTATAGAATGGTAGCCGCCTCAACCTGTGATCTGCTGAGATCGGTTGTGCAGTATGCAGTATGTATATATATAGAGGGAGGGAGGGGGGATCTGAGAATCTTAGATCTGAAATGTATATTCTAATTGATGATTGATACAACAGGAGAAAGGTATTTATATAGCTTCTGTTCTAACAGAATGGTAACCGCCTCAAGCTGTAATCTGCTTTGTGAGAGAGAGAGAGAGAGGGGTTCGAGAATCTTAGATCTGAAATGTAGATTCTAATTGATGATTGATACAAGAGGAGAAAGGTATTTAAGATAGAGAGAGAGGGGGGTAAGTATTTATACAGCTTCTGTTCTAACAGAATGGTAACCGCCTCGATCGAGAGAGAGACAGAGTATATATATATAGAGAGAGAGAGGGGGTTCAAGAATCTTAGATCTGAAATGTATATTGAGAGAGAGAGAGAGTATATATATAGAGAGAGAGAGGAGTTCGAGAATCTTAGATCTGAAATGTGTAGAGAGAGAGAGAAATGTATAGAGAGAGAGAGAGGGGTTCGAGAATCTTAGATCTGAAATGTATATTTTAATTGATGATTGATACAAGAGGAGAAAGGTATTTATATAGCTTCTGTTCTATAACAGAATGGCAACCGCCTCAAGCTGTAATCTGCTGAGGTCGGTTGTGCAGTATATTCTATCCTCTAACACTACTCATCAAATGGTTATTTGGTTCAATTGGATGGGAACTTTTCTGGGGAGTAGTGGGTGTACATCAGGAAAAATAGGAGTTAGAGTAGGGGATTAGCCCTAATCTGTTAATAACAGAAAAAACAGAACAGCTGGAGTTAATGACTTGGCAGCTACAGTAGTTATAAGACAATCAGAGAGGAAGAGAGGGGATTGATTGTTTCAGGAAAGGAGAGGAAAAGAGCGGGAGAGCTCCAGGTCCCTCAAATACCTGGAAATTTTGTATCATTCAGAGATTGGTTCTATCAAGAACACTACATTTCCATCTTAATTCTGGCCCAATTTCATCAAGCGGTATCAGAGTCCTTTCATCCTAGGAGCGTTTCATGGCCTGGATGAGGATGGAAGCTCAAGTTTAAGTGGTGGAAAGAAACCTGCAAGAATATATGCAACAGGGAGAAGAAGCTGAGCGCCGACTATTGATGGATGCTCGCGTCAAGAGCACGGAAACAGGGGTGCAAGAAATCTTGTTCAAGATTGATGAGATGTAATTGGGGTTGCTTTGCAACACAAACCTTCCTTGACTCAGAGCAAAAATGTGATTGGAGGGAATCATGGGGAAGAGGGCAACAATAGGTGGAGTAAGTTCAAAATTCCGATTTTCGCAAGAGAAGATGCCTACGGGTGGGTCAATCGCATTGAGAGGTATATTTCCAATTGAGAGAGGTACAAGAGGGAGATCGTATGACTATGACAGTGGTTATGATGACAATGAAGTAAGAACTTTATCGTGGTTCCAATGGTGGGAGTCCTGTGCCGTGAACACTTCTTGGCCACTGTTCAGAAATAGTCATTAGGCGTTTCCAACCTTCCATGATTCAGAACGCACACAAGATTTTACTGGGGCTGAAACATGGTGGTAAAGTGCAAGAATATAGAGAATGGTTTGAGATCTTTGCGGGACCATTTCTATCACTGAGCAAGTGTTAGGGCCCAGCCCAATAAGGAGAATTGTAATAGTTAGTTAGTTAGGGGATTAGTTAATTAGTAGGAGAGGTTTTAAATAAGGGAGAATAGGAGTAGAGGGATTCATTCATAATATTAGCTTTTTAATAATTGGGCAAAGGCTCAATTGGAAAAGGGGCAACCCTTTGTGAAGGGGAAACCCTTCGAGGAGAGTTTCTCTCCTATTCTTGTACTTTTTCTGTTCTAGAATTCAATAAAGATTCATTCTTTTCCTTTACTTTTCCATTTCTGTTCCTGGGTTCCTAACAGCAAGACTATCTTAAGGGTATTTTCTTGAATGGGTTGAAGAAGAAAATTCAAGCTGAGTTGAAGTTGCACCCAGCAGAATCACATCCGGAGATGATGGATTATGCGCAACTAACCAATGAGAAGAACCAGGCCTTGGGCAGAGGGGAATTAACCATGGGAAGCAAAGTGGGACTGTGGGAGTTCCTTACAACAGCCACCCATCCTCCAAGACTGTTACCTATGAATTGGGATCCAAGTCTAGTACACACAATATTCCAGCAAGGGGGGGTTAGAGATGGAGTCTACAAGCGATCTGATGGGGGAAGCCACTAATTCATGGCTAAATGGCACATTCAGGGGTAGAGGCAGCAGCCACAGAAGGCTCCCATATGCAAAGTGGCAGGAGAAGTTCAGAAGGGATTATGCTTCTGGTGTGATGAAAAATACAATCCCAACCATGTTTGTAAGAATAAATAATACCATGTACTGTTAATGGAAGAATTGGTTCAAGAGGAGGATGAAATGGAGTCACTACGGAACCGGCAGGAGCTGCATTACAAAGCTTTGCACCTGCCCATGCCCAACAGTGTGGGATTGACGTCCCCAAATTCCTTTAAGATGTGGGGTACAAGGTATCAATTTTGATTGATTGCAGAGCTTCCCGTAGCTTTATACATACTGAGTTGGTGCAGGAACTACATCTTCCCATAGTGGACCTACCTACCATGTGGAAGTTGCAAATGGACATAGGGTAAAAGGCAAAGGGGTATGCCAAGCAGTTAGCTTGCAGTTACAAAGCCTGAAAGCACAATAGGAATTTTTCCTCCTCGGAATGGATTGGTTGCCATTTTTAGAAGACATAAGGGCTAAGTTCAAGAACTTGACCTTACAGTTCGCCGTGGGAGCAATGGTTACACAGCTGCAAGGGGAACTTACTGAACTCAAATACCTGGAAATTCTGTATCATTCAGAGATTGATTCTGTATAGACTATAAGAACATTATATTTCAATATTAATTCTAGTCCAGTTCTATCAAAAGGCCTCGTCTCAAGAACTTCAGTGCTCAGCAGAAACAATATTAATGATGAAGCATGGACACCTCTTCGAAAGTGCCATGTCGCGTGTCGGACACGCCTCGGACACCGACACTTCACGGACACGCCTCCGACATGTGTCGGACACCCCTCTGCGGTGTCTCAATTAAAAAATAATTTTTTTCGGCTCGGACACCTCTCGAACACTTCTCGGGCACGACTTGGACACTTCTCGGACACTCCTATCATAAAAAAATATTTTTTTTAAAAAAGTCAACTTAGAATTTTGAGATCATGGGTCACAAAGCTAAATATTTTTTAAAAAAATATTTACTAGAAAGGTCATTGGTCACCAACCCCAAATTAGATCTTCTACTTTTTGAGACATAAAACAAAATGATGCCTCTTAACAATTTTTGTGAGGCTCATTACCATAGGACCTAACTAGTTGTTTTATAAAACATTATTCATTTTCTTATCTTGATATTATTTTTGTAAAAATTGTATTGTGAAATGACCCCTTAGTATTAGTATTCTTTTTGTGATGGTCATTATGAAAATTGTAAAGCTTAACAATATATATATATATATATATATATATATATATATATATATATATATGCGGTGTCCCGGTGTCCTATGTTTTTGACGTTAGCCGCTTCACGGTGTCCGTGTCGTGTCGTGTCGCGGTGTCCGTGTCAGAGTCGGTGCTTCATAGAATATTATGCTATAACAAGTTCGTAAACTTGGCAGAACGATCGTTGAGTGAATTATACGCCACCTCTCCTTCATCCATGCTTGGGTACTTAACCTAAAGAAATGACTACAATAGCATGCCAGGCTAGAATAAAGCACCTAACAACCAATCATGAAGTTTTTGAGCTGCTAACAACAATATGGCCATCCAACTTTCTTCAAGTCTGAGTCTAACTCAAAGGTAAAAAATTTCCTGGATAAAAACCACATACGACGATGTCACCAAGCCCAAAATCTCCACTGAGTTGCCTGATTATAACTTTAATGTGCTAGACGGGTTTTCTCAAAAGGCCCACTGGTCTTTGTTAGCTAATGAGGTTCACCTTTTGTTGGGTATTGTAGGAACTCAGCACAAAATTTCATGCAAAACAAACTATATCATAACCAATAAACCATGTGCCCATAAATAAGGAAGGTCTGTTTCTGGCTCTTGTAAAGAAGCAAAGATTCAGCGGCAGTGCTCTGTTTTTGTAGAGCTTTGGTGTATATGGCTGGAAGCGAATAGTAGATTGTTTTTTATGACTCCTTTTCGACCCTAGACTTTGTTCAGGATAGGGGTACTCTTTCGGCATCCCTTTGGAGCACTGACCATGGGTTTTTTAGAGGTGTTTCTTAGTTAGGCATGCAAAGGGATTGGCATGCTTTGTTGCATGGTTCTATAACTTAGGTTTAAGCTTTTTTTTTTTTTTTTATGTATGTGAGGATATAGCTTATCCTCTTTGTTCTTTTCTCTTCTCTTCCAATAATATTTATTTTTTTATCAAAAAAATAAATAAGGCCTAAAAAACTCAAACTAGTTACAACTATTACCATAACCATCTCCAAGAGTGGCAATACCAAGCTATAAGAGGTACTGGTGCTAAATTTGGTCCAGCATTAAATCGAGTCTCAAGTCCAAAATCATTAACTACATTTTTTGGCAGTCTCTAACTAAAGATAAAGAACCATGAGAAATGGAGAGCAGAACATGTTACAAACAAACAATCAGGAAAAGAATCAGTTCTTTAACACCATGGTTACAGAAAAAGGGACTGATATGGCAGAGAGAAACCAATAGACTATTTAAGCTACACTAGCTAATGCATGTGCCTGATGCCCACAATGCTATGTAGAATTCATCTATAATAATGTGATAGAACTGGTTCAACAATTAGGGATTTTGGATGAATTTTGCTATAGTATAGAAAGAATTCTATGGGGAAATGCTCCTAAAATCAGAGAAAGTAACTACAAACAGATGAGAATAGTAGAAATGAAAAATACAGCTTGTTCTCCCTCCAAGATTCAGGATCTTGGCCTTTTCCTCCTGGTTCTAGTTCCAACTAACTTCCTAACTAATTCTCCCCCCTCTGCTCTTTATTTATCTTGCTAATTTGCTACCTTGGAACTAACCAACTAATCTGAAGCTGGCCCAATATGCTTGGGCTGTTTCGGCCTCCTTCTCTCATATACTTTCTTAATAGGGGGTCTAACAATACTCCCCCCCAAAAGATCCACCTTGTCCTCAAGGTGAAAGGAGGGAAACTGGGTTGCAATTGTTTCATAAGGCTCCCAAGTAGCCTCAAAATCAGGAAGATCCTACCATTGTATCAGAACCTCAGCTGCACCAGAGGTGGTGTTTCGGATGGCTTGGACTGCAGCCGGGAAAACCTGAAGTTCCAGCTCTTCAGAGAGCATTTTTGGGAGAGGTTGAGGTGTGATCGAAGGAGAGAGAGCCTTCTTCAACAATGATGCATGAAAAACAGGGTGGATTTTGCAATCAGCAGGAAGTGATAACTGAAAAGCAACCGGACCAATCTGTTTGCTGATTTGATAGGGACCATAGTAGCGAGGACTCAGCTTCTCGTTCCTCTTCTTTGCAAGAGATTTTAAACGATAGGGCTGCAGCTTCAAATAAACCCAATCTCCCACTGCTAGAGTGATTGGCCTGCGAGACTGATCTGCATACTGCTTCATCTGAGCTTGGGCCTTAAGCAAATTGGCTTTTAGATCATGCAACAATTGATCACGAGCCTCAGTCATGCTGTTCACTTCCTCAACTGAAGATGGAATGGTGGTACCTTTAAGGAGGTGGGGAGGCTCCCTGCCATAAAGGGCTTTGAAAGGAGTCAATTTGGTTGAGCTGTTATAGTTGGTGTTGAACCAGAATTCTGCCCAACTCAACCAACGGGGCCATTGTTTCGGCTTAGAACCTGTAAGGCAGCGCAAATAGGTTTCCAAACAACGATTTACAACTTCAGTCTGCCCATCGGTTTGAGGATGATACGCAGAGCTGAATTTGAGTTTAGTGCCAGCCAACCGAAATAGCTCCATCCATAAGTGACTGAGGAAAATTTTGTCTCTATCGGATACAATGGTAGATGGAAATCCATGTAACTTCACCACTTCAGCAATGAACACTTCTGCCACGTCCTTGGCAGTAAATGGATGGCTAAGAGGGATAAAATGAGCATATTTTGTGAGCCGATCTACTACCACCAGAATAACATCCTTCCCTTGCACCTTAGGGAGTCCTTCAATAAAATCCATGGACACATCAGCCCAAACTTGAGTGCGAATAGGTAGAGGTTGGAGCAAACCTGCTGGTGACAATGTCTGATATTTATTTAGCTGACATATTTCACATGAAGCCATGAATTGCTGAATATCTCGTTTCATTCCCTCCCAATAAACCAGTCCAGCGATGCGTTTATAGGATCTAAAAAATCCTGAGTGCCCCCCTACTGCTGAGCTATGGAATTCTTTTAGTAGGACAGGAGTCTTGGAAGAAGATTTTGGTAGCACTAGCTTTCCTTTATAGAGTAGTTTTCTGTTCTGAAAAGAATAGCCAGGATGAGAGTGGGAGTCTTGGATTAAGTCTTGGATGATACTCTGCAGTTTGGGATCTTGCTGGACTTCCTCTTCCCATTCTTCCAATTCTGAAAATTGGACAGTGGACAAGGCAGCAAAAGTCATTTTCCTGGAAAGGGCATCTGCTGCCTTATTCTCTAATCCGGGCCTATACTGAATCTCGAAATCAAAGCCCATCAACTTGGATGTCCACTTGAATTGCTCCTCACCCAAAACTCGTTGATCTGTGAGGAATTTTAAGCTCTTCTGATCAGTAACAATGACAAAATGCCTGCCCAAAAGGTAATGCCTCCATTTCTGCACTGCCATCACAATGGCCATCAACTCACATTCATATACAGATCTTGCTTGAGCTCTCTCGGATAAAGTATGACTAAGGAAAGCCACGGGTCTGCCCTCTTGGAGAAGAACTGCTCCAAGACCCTTATTCGATGCATCTGTCTCAATGGTGAAAACTTTAGAGAAATCCGGAACTGTCAAAACTGGCAAGTCAGCCATCAAGGCCTTCAATTTATCAAATGCACCTTGAGCCTCTATAGACCAAAGAAAATTATCTTTCTTTAACAGCTGAGTCAATGGTCTGGCAAGCTTACCATAGTCTCTAACAAACCTTCTGTAATACCCAGTAAGACCCAAAAAACCTCTAAGTGCCTTAAGGTCCTTAGGAACTGGCCAATCTAACATTACAGCCAACTTCTTGGGGTCTGCAGCTACACCCTTAGCTGAGATAATGTGGCCTAGATACTCCAGCTGCTGCTGTCCAAAGTGGCATTTCTTTTTATTTGCAAATAATTGGTGTTCCTTAAGAAGAGCTAGCACGGCTTGCAAGTGTCTCTTGTGATCATCTTCAGTTTTGCTGTACACTAAGATATCATCAAAGAATACCAGGGTGAACTTTCTCAAATAGGGTTTCAGCATCACATTCATAAGAGATTGGAATGTTGATGGTGCATTAGTCAAGCCGAAGGGCATGACAACAAACTCAGTGCCCCTCATGGGTCCGGAATGCCGTTTTTGGAATATCTTCTTCTCTCATGCGAATCTGGTGATAACCAGATCGAAGGTCCAACTTAGAAAATACCACTGCTCCTCCTAATTCATCCAACAACTCATCAATAATCGGTATAGGGAACTTGTCCGGAATGGTAATTTTGTTAAGAGCTCGGTAATCAACACAGAAACGCCATCCCCCATCCTTCTTTTTAACCAAAATGATCGGGCTCGAGTAAGGGCTCACACTCGGCCTAATGATTCCTGAACTCAGCATATCATCTACCAATTTCTCAATCTCATTTTTCTGATAGTGGGGGTATCTATAAGGCCTGAGGTTGGGGATATTGGATCCTCCCTTCAGAACTATGGCATGGTCTTGGCGCCTAGGTGGAGGTAACCCTTGCGGTTCCTGTAATACCTCAGCATAATCATCAATAACTGAAACCAACCACTGAGGAATAGAGTGCCCCTGTTCTGCCTCAGTTTGCATACTGTGATATTCTAATAGGAAACCCTCCCCTTGATCAGCCATGGCCTTGAGGATTGATTTAAAAGAAGCCTTAGTTCTGGTTAGTGCAGGCTCTCCCTTCAACAACTTCATACCTTCCTTGGTGGGAATCTTAAGTGAAAGTTCTTTGAAGTTAGCCCGAATCTCACCAAGGCTAGATAACCATTCCATACCCAGCACTATATCAACTCCCCCCAATTCGAAAACAAAAAAGTCTTGCTGGATTTCTAACCCTTGTATTAAAAGCATTAACTGTGTACATATGCCTTTACACAAAATTTTCCTTCCATCCCCAACTTCTACTGAATATTGAGGGGTTGGAGATACCTGTAAATCACATTCTCTTACTGTGGTGGCAGAGATGAAGTTATGAGAGGCTCCACAATCCACCAAAATTACCACCTGTCTACCAGCTAAGGTGCCTAACATCTTGATTGATTTTTTTGAGGTCAATCCAGTAATACTATACAAGGATAACTGTAACTGCTTCATCTCCAATTCTTCCTCTGTTTCTTCGATTTTATTAGCATCTTCTTCGTCCAGGATCAAAATTTGTAATTGTTTGTTAACACAGATGTGGCCTGGGCCCCATTTCTCATCACATCTGAAACAAAGGCCTCTTCTAGATTTCTCTTGGAGTTCTGCATCATTCAGTCTTCGAAAGTTCCTTCCCTTGAAAGATCCTGTAGATTTCAGATTATTGGAATCATTCCCTGAACTCCCTGTCACTGATGCAGGCTGAGTTTGGTTCTTGTTCCCTGGTTCCCATGTGATCAAACGTGTACTACTTGCACTTCTTGTTGTGGCCCCATTTCTTGGTAGCGACTGACTCCCTTTATTCATCAGCAAGTTTTTCTCATCAATACTCTGGACCAAATCAATCAATTCCGCTATAGTGTCTGCTTTGTGTAGCTTCAATTCAGCCCTAATCACCTCTTTGAGTCCATTAAGAAAGATCCCCTTCAAGCAATCGGGTTGAGCTTCTTTCATAAGCGGTCCCGCATACAACTCGAATTGTTCCCTATACTCTTCGACTGTCCCGGTCTGTTTGAGGCTCAACAATAGTTCAAAAGGACTATGGATCATCGATGGCTGGAACCTTCGAATCACATCGGAGCGAAACTGTTGCCAGGTAGGGTTCTGAGCGCAATATTCCCACCACTGATACCAAGTCAGGGCCTTACCTTTCATAGCCACCATCACAGCTTGTAGCTTCTCTTCGCCACTCAGTCCCTTCAACTCGAAATAACGCTCCACACGATTCGCCCAACCATACGCATCGCTGCCGTCGAACACCGGCACCTCCAATTTCCTCCATCGTTCATCTCGGACCTGCGATTCGCTGGCGGGTTCTCCTCCGTTTCCTTCCCTAGTGCTGCGGCTTGTCAATCCGCGCACCGTCTCGAGAAGTTCTCCGAGTTGCCTTCTCGTTTCGATTCTCTCAAGTCGTTCTTCATCTACGACTCTTCTCAGTTCTTGCAATTCTTCGCGCGTCGCCATGACAGTCTCGTACCCGCGCTCGAGAAACTCAACTCTGGTTTCCATTCCTCTCGTCGAAACCATGAATCTTTTCCCAAGATCTGAGAGCTTTGATACCAGTTGATAGAACTGGTTCAACAATTAGGGATTTTGGATGAATTTTGCTATAGTATAGAAAGAATTCTCTGGGGAAATGCTCCCAAAATCAGAGAAAGTAACTACAAACAAATGAGAATAGTAGAAATGAAAAATACAGCTTGTTCTCCCTCCAAGATTCAGGATCTTGGCCTTTTCCTCCTAGTTCTAGTTCCAACTAACTTCCTAACTAATTCTCCCCCCTCTATTCTTTATTTATCTTGCTAATTTGCTACCTTGGAACTAACCGACTAATCTGAAGCTGGCCCAATATGCTTGGGCTGTTTCGGCCTCCTTCTCACATATACTTTCTTAATAGGGGGCCTAACATAATGATGTTTCTATTTAAGACATGACTCCACCTGGTGACCCAGTGGGAAAAGGCATTGGTTGTTGCTGTCTCTAGTCAAGACGGATATCCTCCAAGATTTGATTTTCAGTTCATTATGGTTACCGAATTTCAAAATAATAACATTAGGCACTAAAGAAGCAATCAAAGAAATTCAGAACAGAAAATCTTTACTCTTAATTTAGTTATATACAATAAAGATTAATATGATAATGAAAAGGTAAGAAAAGCTATAATTGGCACCTGAGCATCCTCTCTGATTCTTAAGTTCTGACCTGCCGGGTTTAATAAGTCATTAACCACCTAAAATTAAACAAAGTTTTGAGGATAGCAGTGTGAAGAAGAACAAAGCAGCATTAATCAAATTTCTTTTCATGCAATCAGCATGAACATAGCATCACAAGAAAGCTGGAAGAACCCACCTCATTGTAGATCTCCAAGTACGAAACTCGAAGTAGAAACTCTCGGTTTGGAGTCTGGTGTGCAGAAACAACAATCAATGTAATTCCTATAAAAAAAAAAAAGTGCCACAAATAGACTGGTATTTAATATACCTCTTGGATAATGCTAAAAGCATCCTTCACAGCAAGAGGTATGATTCCAGGAGATCTTTGATCACCCTGCAATATGAACCTATGAGCAAGAGGTATAATATGAACTTCTGAGCTATGAGCAGATAATGATATAATGTCACACTACCCAATACAAATTCACAGTTTGACAATATCAGCAATTGTCACAATAGCAGATAGTATTAATTAATTTGTTATCTGGTGATGTAGCATAACATATTATTAAGTAGCAGAGAAGGAATGCAAAAGCTTATTCATGGTTTCCAGTCACATAAACAACTGACAAAAAGAAGTAATTGGCTTGAAGCCTTAAACTTGTTATGCACATATGACAAATATTGGAAATTTCACTTTCCTTTAAGGTAGAACAATTATGTCTCAAAATAAGACCAGAAATTGGAGCTTTTCTGTTTTTCAGTTCTGTTTCTTCTTCTCTCTTCTTTTCTAGTTTCTATCAACTCTATTATGGTATCCAGAGCTTAAGGTTTGATCATGGCCGAAGCTCCTCCTCCTCCGCCGCCACCGGCTCCCGCGGTTCCACCGCCCAATCTTTCAATCGTCGTCACGTCAAAACTGAACGACAAGAACTTTCTTGTTTGGAAATAACACGTCGAAGCTGTTATCAAATCCAATCGCCTCGAACGCTTCGTCTTTTGTCCCCAAGTCCCTACTCGCTATCGCACAGAGGCAGATCGTGAAAGCGACACTGTGAGCCCAGAGTATCTTGCTTGGGAGCAACAAGATCAACACCTCTTTTCTTGGTTGCTTACGACGCTGTCAGACTCGGTTCTTCCTCGAGTAGTTGGTTGCATCCATTCCTTCCAGATTTGGGATGAAGTGCATGCGCACTTCAACTCGCACACCTCGGCTCGCAGTCGTCAACTTCGTTCCGAACTTCGTCACACAGTAAAGGGAGGAAGAACGATTTCGGAATATCTACTGCGTATCAAGGCAATCGTCGACTCCCTTATCTCGATTGGTTCTCCGATCACGCATCAGGAGCACTTGGATGTGATTCTTGAAGGGTTACCTGACGAGTATCAACCGATTGTCACTGCCATAGAGAGTCGACTCGATTCTTACTCGCTCAGTGAGATCGAGTCTGTTCTCACTACTCAAGAATGTCGTCTTGAGCGTGCAAGGCAAAAGACAGTGACTGATTCCCTTTCTGTGAATCTTGCGCAAGGACAGACTCCAACTTCAGCGCCACCACCCCCACCAGTTTCTTAGATAAATCTTTCAGCCTCCAATGCCGCTAATCCTGTTGCCTATCAAGATCCCTCATCGAGTAACCCTAATCTTGGCTTTCGTGGAGGACGTGGTGGACGATATGGCCGTGGCCGTGGCCGTGGTCGTGGTGGAAGAAATGGTCTTTTCTGTCATCTTTGTTTTAAGCATGGGCATGATGTGTTCAATTGCTATCATAGGTTTGATCCTTCATTTCAACCAAATCCAAACTACTTTGGTGGCAACGGCTATGGTGGTAATTACAATGGAAACAACAACAGCAACTACACTGGCTATTATCAAGGCAATATTGGTTACAACAATGGCTTCAATAATGGATATGGTGGTGGTAATTTTGGTGCACCTTCATATGGTTATAATACACCAAGAGTTCCTTATGTTTCTCATATGAATTTTCAGCCTAACTACACTCAGACACCTTCTCTGCCTTGGGCTCCCAGTGGTTCTGTTCCACCTTCCCCAGGGTCACAAAATTCAACCACAGGTCCACCTTCACACCAAGGAGCCATGGCTATGGTAGCTGCATCTTCTGGTCTTGATGCAAGAAATTGGTATCCGAATTTAGGTGCCACTCATCACCTCACTGCAAACATAAACAATCTTGGACAGAGGACTGATTTGTGTGGTGACAATCAGATCTTCATGAGTAATGGCCAAGGTTTACCAATTCTCTCTACTGGTTCAGCATTGTTTCCTTCTCCCTTTAATCCAAATGTCATTCTTTCCTTAAAGAACTTACTGCATGTTCCTGCTATCACTAAGAACTTAGTTAGTGTAAGCAAGTTTGCTAGAGATAATTCTGTATATTTTGAGTTTCATCCTAACTCTTGCTATGTGAAATCTCAGGTTGATCATCAGGTTCTTTTAGAAGGGACTGTAGGACCTGATGGACTCTATGTTTTCACCAGTTTTCCAGTGTCTGGGTCATCAACCAAGTCTGCTCTTGCTGCCTCAAGAAGTTTAGACTCTAGTTTACTTCATTGTAATTCTCATTGTATAAATCCTAGTACTCAATTTGTTTCTGATGTAACTTCTCCTTCTTCCTCTGTAAATGCTGTTGAACTAAACTCGTAATGCAGTGAGTGCCATCTACCTATAATTTGTGGCACTGTCGCTTAGGACACCCTAGTGAAGCAATTGTACTTGATATACTCAAACAATGTAATATTGTGAATATCAATAAAACTCCTCGTGATTTCTGTTCAGCTTGTTGTGTTGGAAAATCTCACAGACTACCCTCTCATTTGTCTACTACTGTTTATAGTAAACCATTTGAACTTGTTTTTATTGACTTATGGGGTCAAGAAACTGCACTATCCTTATCTGGTTTCTCTTATTAAATGTCTATATTTCATGAATGTACTAGTTTCACTTGGTTATACCTACTTAAAAACAAGTCGAGGCTTTAACTTTGTTCAAACAATTTCAACAAATGGTTTCTGTGCAATTCCAAACCATCATTAAAGGCTGTTCAAACTGATTGGGGTGGTGAGTTTCGCCCCTTCAGTAAGTTTTTGGCTGAGTTAGGAATTATTCATAGAGTAATCTGTCCTCACACTCATCATCAAAATGGTAGTGTTGAGAGGAAGCATAGGCAAATAGTTGACACAGGCCTATCCTTGCTTGCTCAAGCCTCATTGCCTATCAAATTCTGGGACCATGCCTTTATCACTGCTGTTTACCTGATTAATAGACTTCCCACCTCCACTTTACATAACAAGGTCCCCTTTACTGCTCTCTATAACAAGGCACCAGATTACAAGTTTCTTAAAGTGTTTGGTTGTGCTTGCTTTCCCTGCCTAAGGCCCTACAATGCAAACAAATTGCAGTTTAGGTCAACTGAGTGCACTTTCCTAGGCTATTCAACTTCACATAAAGGGTATAAGTGCTTGTCCTCTGATGGAAGGATCTATATATCTAAGGATGTGCTTTTCAATGAATATAGGTTTCCTTACAGTCATGGTCATGATTCTTCCTCTTCCAACATTAATTTTCCAATCACCTCACCCTCTCCTAGTGCACCTCTCATTGTTCTGCCTCAAGTACCTAATCTTACTCCTAATGATCAGCCTGTGTCACCTCCATTCTATTCTCCTAATACTTCACCTTCTCCTCAAAACTCCAGCACATACCTTCCTCATTCCACTGAGTCAGTTAGTTCTCCCAATACTCCACCTTCTCCTCAAAATTCCAGCACACACTCTCCCCATTCCACTGATCCTATTAGTCCTATTCTTGCTGAGTCTTCTCAGAATAATGATTCTGTTGATGCTGTCCCTCCTTCTTCTACCATAATCACAAATATACACCCTATGCAAACTAGGTCCAAGTCTGGAATTTGCATGTCCAGAACTGTTCCTAGAGTTCTTCTTACACATGCTGAACCAAATACGGTTAAGGAAGCCTTATCCAGTCCTTGTTGGAAGGCAGCCATGGATGCTGAATACTCTGCTCTAATTAAGAATCAGACCTGGACACTAGCTGAGTTGCCTCCAAACAGGCAAGCTATAGGCTGCAAATGGGTATTCAAGGTGAAAGAAAATCCTGATGGCTCGATCAACAAGTACAAGGCAAGGTTGGTTGCCAAGGGATACCATCAACAACATGGCTGTGACTACACTGAAACTTTTTCACCTGTTGTCAAGCCTGTCACAGTTAGACTCATTCTTACTATTGCTCTCACTCATCAATGGGCTATCCAACAACTTGATGTTAATAATGCCTTTCTTAATGGCTACTTGGAGGAAGAAGTATACATGCAGTGACCAACCTGGGTTTGAAAATCCGAATAAGAATCCGGTTTGCAAGCTTCAAAAGGCAATTTATGGGCTCAAGCAAGCTCCTAGAGCCTGGTTTGACAGCTCTCAAACACCCTTATCACTTTTGGGTTCACAAAGAGCAAATGTGACCCCTCACTTTTCATCCAATCAGCGACCTCTCATAAACTGTATGTACTTGGTCTATGTGGACGATATTATCATTACGGGGACTTCTCCACAACTGATACAAAGAACTGATCACCAAACTAAACACTGACCTTCTCCTTAAAACATCCGGGAAATTTGGATTACTTCTTGGGAATAGAGGTCAAGAAGGTTCTCAATGGCTCATTACTTCTCTCTCAAACCAAGTACATCAAGGATCTTTTACAAAAATCCAAAATGGGAGAAGCCAAACCTCCGCCTACACCAATGGTTAGCAAACTGCAAGCTGACCAAATATGGGTCTAACTATATGCAAGACCCTTCCCTATACAGATCGGTTGTTGGGGCCTTGCAATATGCAACTATTACAAGACCGAGAAATAAGTTTCGAGTGTAAATAAAGCTTGTCAATTCCTATCCCAGCCACTAGAGGAACATTGGAAGGTCAGAAACGAATACTTAGATATCTCCAGGGCACCATTACTCATGGCCTCGCTCTTGCAGGTCTGCAGATCCTCACAAACTTCGCCACTAAAAGCCTTTTGTGATGCAGATTGGGCAGTGACCCGGATGATCGCAGTCTGCTTTTGTGGTCTTGCATCTTTCTTGGACCAAACATTGTCTCATGGTGGTCAAAGAAACAACAACTTGTGGCAAGGTCTAGCACGGAGGCGAATATAGAAGCCTAGCTAACATCGCATCGAGTTGATTTGGATACAGTCTCTGCTCAAAGAACTGCAGTTTCTAACCACTATACCAGAATTTTTTTGTGACAATTTGAGCACAGTGGCTCTGTCTCACAACCCAGTGCTTCATTCTCGCACAAAGCACATGGAATTGGATCTCTTTTTTGTCAGAGAAAAAGTAGTTAACAAGACTTTAGTAGTCACTCACATTCCTGGGCAGGATCAGCCTGCTGATCTTCTTACCAAGCCCCTGTCACAGCTGAAGTTTGAAGAGTTGCGCAGGAAACTCAGAGTATTTGACATATATACATTAGTCAACCCACCTTCAGTTTAAAGGGGGTATATTAGAGTATACTAGGGTATATTACAATATGTAACAGTGCACTATAACTATAGTGCACTGCATCTGACAGTTAGACAATCAGTTGCACACATCTTGTATAAATAGAGCATTCACTGTAAAGATTGGTAACAATAATAACATTCAAGAATTTCTGTTTTTCAGTTCTGTTTCTCTGTTTCTTCTTCTCTCTTCTTTTCTAGTTTCTATCAACTCTATTAGAGCTAGTACTGCCATCCTGTTAGCAAATCTACAGGATATGCTATAACTTTTAAAGCTCCATCCCTTTCTCTTTCTAGCAGAACTTTCAAAGAAAACAAGGAGTGGAGTAGAGGCCTGCAGGAAAGAGAAAGGGATGGAGCTTTAAAAGTTATAGCATATCTGTACCCACTGGCAACTTTTAACAAGTTTAAATAGAATGATCCATTTACATGAACAATTTGAAGTAAGTCTAATCCCGATGACCAGATGGAGGTCACATTCTCCTGTAATTTTACATATTTCATAAATTCATAATCATAACATAGGAAGGCTAAAAGTTGTAACTGCAGCTGAAACCAAAAAAAAGTTGCAAGTCTATTGAGATAGTTCATCATGGAACTTAATTCTACATCTCCATAAAAAAAATTAAAAAAACATTAAACTCAACAAAGAGAAACAACCTCAAATTATCAGCTCGTCAATAATATATCAGAAAAATATTGTCAATTAAGGGATTGCGCCTTTGTTATTCAAGTGTGGTTTAATAACCTAAAGAACATGACATTGAAAACCTTAACAAACATAAATAAATAGGTAAGTTTATCATAAACATGCAGATCAACAAGATGAAGGCAGAACATAAATGTGGTCTCACATGCATTGTATGAGTCTTCCCACTGCTTGTTACCCCATATGCAAATATTGTACCTGTGACGAAAACCAAAGGAGTTCAATTGTTAATTACTTAATATGCCAGGTATGCAATTGAGAAAACAATCTAGAAATTCCTCAGCCACATAGATCTCCATGCACGATGACTTTAATTGGAATGGTTAACTTCAAGAAGAACAAGCTAAAAATGAATAGGTTTCTATAACCTGGAAATTGGATGACTGCCACTCATTAGAACTGTGATGTATCGCAAAAACTTCCATGGTCCAAACCATGAAGTTACATCATTTTCTTGCCCCATGAATTATGCAAAGGTTCAAACCCACTGGTTAATTTGTAAAATGACAACATTATGTGAACTGATTGCTAAGATGTCCAGTCTCAAACCTCTAGAGGTTAAATCATGATCTGACTACCTACCTAAGCAAACATGTGGTTTGCAATCTTATTTTATCAACTTTTATAAGAGAAGTCGTATGCCTTCTTGACAACTTGATCAAAATTGTATGCATGCCATGGCAGTGGCACTCCTTCAGAATATTTCTAAAAGGTATTCAATACCATAGTTGCACAATTTTTTCTGATTTTGTCATGTTTGATAAACAAAATTTGGATATCTTTGATTAGAAATGCATTGCTCTTAAATCTTTTAATGTACCTACCAAAGTCAAAATAACAACTTCGGATTTCAATGAATAGTAGTATCCAACTAAGAGTTGATCAGCAATATCAAACTACACTAAATCATATCACAATAAGACTTGTATTTAGTATTATTTCAAAAGCATACACCCAAAATGCGATCTGTATATTAAGGGAAAAGAAAGAAATAATTTGATTAAAGCACAAATAGATTTTTTTCTTTGACCTTGCTGAATAGGCTGTAAGTAGTAAGTTCAATGTGTCAATTACCATTGATGCCCTCCATAGAGCCGCTAACAACATGCTGAGCCGCAACATCATAGACATGACGTGTTGTGGTTGTGGGACCAAAGACGCGATCTAGAAGCAATAAAAAGAAAATTGATACTTTAATAAACAACAATGACAAATCAAGAGAGGGAGGGAGTACAATATATTTGACTCTTGAGAATGAAAAGCACATGATGAAAATTTTGATTTGTGATTCTTAGATTTTGGGCCTAACTCAAACATACAAAACCGGCTTGTAAGGTGAGGACCGCCCAAGCTTTATAAGTACAACTTAGGCCATATCTCTAGACGATGTGGGACTAAACACACCCCTCATATCCAACACAATGAAGGTGCTGGTGGCTGCAATGAAGGCAGCACAAAGTTACCGCAATTAAGACGGCTAGGGGCAGACCACAATTAAGGCGGATTTCCAACACACCCCTTCACTCCTAGGCCCAATGGGCCTGAAGTGTGGATGATGCGGATAACCCAACAACCGATCTAGGATAGGCTCTGATACCATCTTAGATTTTGGGCCTAACTCAACCCTACAAAACCGGCTTGTAAGGTGAGGATTGCTCAAGCTTTATAAGCACAACTTAAGTCACATCTCTAGGCGATGTGGGACTAAACACACCCCTCATGCCAAAGACAACAAAGGTGCCGATGGCTGCAATGAAGGCAGCACAAAGTTGCCGCAATTAAGACAGCTAGGGGCAAATTGGAATTAAGGCAAATTTCCAACAGTGATAAATGTACAGTTTCATTAAATTTGGAACCCTTCTCTCAAATAGGATCATGACAGTTTTGTGAGTACCATTACTCTTCTTCAAATATTATTAATCTGCCTATGTTGTGAGCATTAGGATATCATTACTCTTCAAATATTATTACTCTTCTAATAAAGGCATTGCGGTAAATGGTTTTAGAGCAGTTTTGGTTTTTGTTGGATAGCCCAATTGCTAATATTGATACATGTAGCTGATTCACTTAGTGGATAAGGCTTATGTTATTGTTTTTATATTGGCTTGAAAATTAACATAACAAAGAGTGGTAGGCCAGAATTAACATAGATAATTAGCTTCTCAATTCTTTCACTAATTTGGTCGGATGCGAACTGCCAGGTCCTCAAATGATATTTTCTTATTTAGGGTTCCTTCTATAGAGAAATCCTTCAGTGGCAAGGAGATTGCTTGGTGTCCGAAAACATTGTTTGACTAGCAAACGCCTATGCCATTTACCTCAAGAATTCCTCTTTTGGCACCTAGTTATAAAGGAGAAAGTATGGTTTACATCGGAATAGGTTGCCAAATTGCCAATCCAGAAATCGATACATCTCATTTAAGTCCTTGAAATTCATTTTTGAGTAATATTTCTCATTTTGTTCAGACGACTAACTTCCATAAAAGTAGGTAATGGAAAGTGCATTAAATTTTAGGAGTAAATATAGGCAGAGATATTTTTCTTCATGAGCTTTTCCTCATCTGTCACCTCTATGGCAGTTTTTCATTGCATAATTCCACCATCCTCGATTTTAAATAAGTTAGGGGCTTAGGGCTCCAATATTTCTTGGGATTCCCATTTCTCTAGGATTCTGAGTGGAAGGTACTTCGAACTAGAGTCCCTTTTGGGTTTTGTTACAGATCCTTCTTCCAACTTCTCACTCATTCTCCAGACACATAAAATTTACTTCTTGAGACACTGTTTAGAAATCCAAAACTCTATATAAGGTATTTAAGGTCAAGTCTTTCATTCGGGCGGCTGTACTTAACAAGGTTTACTTATTGATATGCAGCAGAGCCATACACCTAACAAGGCCTAATCACCTATAAGTGTCTGATGCATTGTCCTAATTCAGAAACAGTTGCATCATTTGTTTCTACATTATCCAGAGGCAAGCTACATTTAGAGGGAGAGTTGCTTTTGGAGTATTTGGTGAACCATGGCTATGTCCCCAAAACATGAAGTATTTTCTGATGATAAATTTTAGAGGTTTCAAAAGTAGCAAGGAAGGAAAAGTTCTTTGGCCGAGAGCACTTTGGTACCTTTGGTTAGAAAGGGATGATTGGAATTTCCAAAGAAGGTCTCTTTTCTAAATCATGCATCAGGAAACAAGATTTCTTACTTGGCCTCTCTTAGGTATTCAGCACATGAATTTCCCTTCATATTTTGAATTAATAATTGCTTTGTTTTTGTTTGGTGACTGGCTTTCTTATTAGCTTCGTCTAAGGAAGATTCCTTCAAATACAAGTTTCTTTCGTTAAGACCCCCCTCCCCAAAACACAAAAATAAAAAATGGAAAATTCCAATACTTCGGGACTCTCTACCATACTCAAATGAATAAATGTAAACAGAAAACCCATTCATAAATGTCAGAGTTTTGCATATCATACCATATGCATATGCTATGGACGGGTTATACTCGTTCCGCACTATAGTTTCTCCGTCTGCATACCAAGCAATCTCCTCTCCTTGACGAATTTCCCTTGGACTGTCCAACACATAGACCTCAGTCAAAACAACAGGTACATGTAGAACACAGTCACAACAATGATATATGAATTTCAGAAAGCAACACTCACTTCAGAGGCCGAAACCGGACAGTCACAGTGACATTTTCTTTGGCTCTTTGTGTATCCAAAGGCACAGTTTCTGGATAAAAATGATGCAGGGGCTTACTCCGAGCCGAAGAAGATGCAGGTGAGCTCTGACCATCAACCGATGTTTCCGGAAACTGTTTCGAAGACGATGTTGTCGAAGAGGATGCCGAATTAGCAGCTTTGGAGTTGTGGAATCCGAATCTCTTTGATTTCACACCTTGTTTTGATGGTTTTGATGCCATTGGCACTTCCACAGTTCCACTCAATACTTCAATAATCAACACAATAAAAATAGGATTCAGTGTCTATCTAATTCAACATTAAACCAAGATTCTTCTAAATTTGACATAGAAAAAAAAAAGTAAACAATAATTCGTGAGAAGGCGTTGCGTAATTGAATGAAGGGAAATAAGGAGGAAAAAGGCGTTAAAAGAAGGGAACAAATTTCTTAGGTCAATGTTTGAAGACTGTGAAAATGAATAGGATAATAGTTAAATAAAGATAAGAATGGAATATTGACCTGAAAGGAGAGAATTAGAGGCACATTGAAATGAAGTAGTTAAATGAGGAGATCTCGTTGGAAGGGAGGAGACAGATCCAGAAGAGAAGAGAAGGGAAAGTGTGAGTGAGTCTCAGATAGAGTTAGTTCAGTGAGTATAAAGATGATAGAAAATAGAACATAATGATCAACATCAATTACAGTGAAAGAAAGAGAGGTTAGAGGAGATTATTCTCTTGCCTTGCCTTGCCTTGGAAGCGATGGCGATGGGATGCATCAAAAAGGAAAAGCTTTTTCTTTTTTCAATCAAACCTTATTTTTTTTTAAGGGACATAAAATTGAAGCACGAATGGTAAGTAGAATTGGTAAGAGAGACTACTAACAAGTCGTATAAATTTCTTTTCTTTTGGGGGAGTGTGGGTCTCGCGTAAGTGTTACACGAATCTCTCTCTTTTCTATTATATTCTTCTTTTTAGCTCTTTTTAGCGCGCATATAGGGAGGAAGAGAAGTGATGGGCTGGCTGGGGTTTGTTCCTACCTGGTAGTGCTAGGCTTTCACAGATTCATTCACGAGAGACGCGTGCGACGACAAACAAACAAGAAGAAGCTTGGAATTGGTATTTAGTAGTGTACTACCAATCACAGTCAAATACGTGTCAGGGGTTAGATATTGCGGAATAAGAAGGCTATGTGCAAAGCAAAAAAAAAAAGTGTTTGGTACTACAAAATAGGCTGTTAGTTTTGGGCATTGCAGAGCTTCAACCTACTCTTTCCTTTTTATTTTTAAAATAAATTACACTTATTTTTTTTTATGGAATAAAATAAATTACATTTCACTATTTTTCTTTTATGAGCTTACACTTCACTATTTGAAGTTTATTTAGATAACTCCCAGGTATATTAATTATGGGCTCTGTCTAGCGTGAGCAAGGAGCCCATGTCTCTCATGGTGTATCATTTATAATCATCATTGGATCAAATTGTCCCACAAGATCTTATTATGTACTATCTGTACCGGATTTTTTTTTTCAATTTCATTGTCTGTTTCCCTCAGCTTTCCACACCGTCTTCCACCTCCAAACTTTTTTCTTATCATTCTGTTCCATCTCTTGCCCAGAAACCCAGGGAAATCCAGAAAATGATGATAAGATGGATATGAATCTCGATTTTCAGATATCATATTTTCAGTAAATCTTTAAATATGTTATGGAATTATCACATGACTTCGAATATGTCAAAAATAGAAAGGTAGATAAATTACATGTAAATAAAACTGAAAACCATTTAAGAAAATCTTCAGCCTCTTCACATATTGCGTCAGAAGCATATGTAACCAAGTAGAGGCAGCCTCTTGACATGTAGAACTTGCAACTTGATAAGGGGAAAATGCCTCCTTTTGTCGCTTTGAAGAATGGAGGGTGGGAATATATTGATTGAGCAAATTAACCATTGAATGTACTCCAAATTGAACAAATGAACATCCCCAAAGAGAAAAGCCAATGAACCTATTCAACAATTTATCCTTTGCTTAAAATCAACAGTTCAATCCTCAAAAACCCACACTATAATTTGACACCGTTGAGAAAGTGGCAAACCTCTTCAATTGAAAGAGTTTTAGTGAAGACCTTGGGAACTTGGAAGGGGATGATAGCACTGATTTCCTCTCCCTGAATCGTGAATAGGTTTGTCTTCTAGGGTTTCAGTGGGCATGGTTAAGAGTGAGAGAAGGAGGAAATGAATTGGGAAGAAAGTGAAACCCTAAGCATCAACAATTTATTCACATCCATCTTCTTTGCCACCTCTTTCTCCTGCATCGGTGGTCGCCTTCAGCGAACTCGGATCTGAGGAACGTGCAGGTTGTTACGTGGCGGATGAAGACCATGGGAGTTGTTGTTGCACGACGTCGGTTGGTTCGTGGCGGACGACGGTTGCTTCGAGGCAGACGGAAACCAGCGGATAGATATCGGTGCCGTCGTGAAAGAGATTGACGGGGAAGTTGGGCAGTGAGGAAGGATTGGCTCGAGACTCGAGAGTGAGAGAAGAGAGAGAAGGAAATGAAAAAAAAACTATAGTGTAGGTAGGTGTATCATAGTATCATGTAATGCTTTTTAATCAACGGTCATATGAGGTCACTCACAGAGAACAATATGTGGGGTTTGCTCACTGTAGAATTCGCCTTAATTATAATGTACATCTCACTTCGATTTTATTGTTGATTAATAATTACTAATTTTAGTGTTGTTAAATTATGAGGAGGAGCCTATAGAGACTTGGGTAGAAATGAAACAAGTCATGAGGTAAAGATTTGTCCCAATTCACTACCATAGGGATCTTCACAACAAATTGTAAAGATTGACTCAAGGATCCAAAAGTGTTGATAATGAGTACCACAAAGAGATGGAGTTGACCTTGATTATGTCCAATATTAATGAAGAGAGGGAGGTTACTATGACTCGGGCTCTTACATGGTTTGAATCAAGAGATTCAAGACATAGTGGAGCTTCAAAACTATGTGGAGCTAGAAGACTTGGTCCAACAAGCTATCAAAGTGGAACAACGACTCAAGAGGAAGAAGTCTAAATTTCCTTCTTCTTCTAAGTTTTCATCTTCAAGTTGGAATGACAAATCAAATGAGGGCACCTCATCTTCCAAGGAGGTCGTTTCTACATCTCAAGGAAAGAAGCCTATGGAAGCATCTCCTAGAAGCCGTGATGTGAAGTGTTTCAAGTGCTTGGATCATGGACATATTGCTTCTCAATGTCCAACTAAGAAGACAATTGTATTGAGGAATAATGAAGTTATCACACAATCCGAGGCCTCTAGTGAAGAAGAAAGTGATGAAGAAATAGTTCCGGAAGGAGATTTGTTCATGGTGAGGAGACTTTTGGGGAGCCAAGTCAAGGAGCATGATGAGAGCCAAGGGAAATATCTTCCATACTAGATGCATGATCCAAGGGAAGGTATGCTCTTTAATTATTGACGTGGTAGTTGTGCTAATGTTGCTAGTACTAGATTGGTATCTAAATTAAATCTTGTGACTAAGCCACACCCATGGCCATATGGACTACAAAGACTTAGTGAAGTTGGTGAAATGATTGTGACCAAGCAAGTTGAGATTTTATTCTCTATTGGGAAGTATTATGATAGTGTTCTTTGTGATGTGGTTACCATGGAGGCAAGTCATATGTTGTTAGGGTCTAGGGAGGTCTTGGCAATTTTATAAGAAGGTCACCCATGATGGATACACCAACAAATTCTCTTTTATGTACCAAGATCGAAAGGTCACTCTTACCCCTTTGTCTTCAAGAGAAGTTAGTGAGGATCAACTTAAGATGAGAAAAAAGAGAGGGCAAGAGGAAAAAGAAAGATGGAGTGAAAAGAATAGTGATGAAAAAGTGAAAAAGAATTAAGAGAAAAAAATGAGAAAAATATAGATGAAAAAGAGAAAATAAAGATATTTTATATCAAAAAGTGAGGTGAAGAGTGCTTTGATTTCAAGGCAGTCCCTATACATACTTTATTGTAAAAAAAATTGTTTGAATGTTAATACTCTTAATGAACTCTCTTTGCCTAACGGTGTCAACACCCTATTTTGATCGAGTACTTTTTTTAGTTTACACAAAATTTTCAAAAAAAATAAAAAAGCCAAAAAAAATGAAAAAATATCTTCCCATCTTATTTTGATGTTTGTTTTTATTTATCCCAAAATCAAAAAAATTATAAAAGACATCAATTTTAATTTCAAATCAGATTTTCCTCCCTCTAACATCAATTTGATTTTAAATCAGATTTTCCTTCCTTTCCCAGGCAAGCTCAATAACAGGTAAGTATTATTCCCTTCCATTTTCATTTCAAATCAAAGATTTTAATTGCCATTTTGGCTGATTTTGCGGGAGGAAGGAATCAAGGGGGTTGAAGGCAAGATTTTTCTATAAAAGAGCAACAAGCAGAAGACAGGGGAGGAGGAACCAGAGAAGAAAAACATAATGTGAGAGGAAAAAAATTTTGCAAGAGAGACAAGCTGAGAGAAGAGCATTGAGAGTAAGGGAGCAGAGAGTCCCAACAAAAAAAGAAAACACCCACACAAAGTGCAGGAGACACTGAGCTGCAACACGCATAAACAGAAAAGAGATTGAGCAGTAGCGGCGGTGATTTAGGAAAGGGTGGAATCAGTCATTGGATAAGTTTTTTTTTTTTTTTTTTTATTGCTTGCAATTTTTTGCACTAATCATGTCATCAAATTATTGGTATGTCGTTTGTTCTATTAGTAGCGTTCGGAGGTAAATAGTGTCTGCCATAGAATGGGTGAAGACAACGGTTCGAGGTTCAATGGTCCAATCGAGATTGAACCGTGGTTGAATCGGTTATAATTAAATAATATTATTTTAATTTTTAATATAATATTTATAATAATATTAAATAAAAAAATAACATAACAACTAAAATTATTAAGCACAATTTTTTTAATTTTGAAATTAAACTAAATAAATATAAATATATATGTTAAAATCATCTTCACAAAGAAAAGCAGCCCAAAATCTACAACCAGCCTACATATGTTAGAAAACAAAAGAATTGGGTTTTGGCTAGGATGACCCAAATCCTTTTATACTAATTTTTTTTTTTAATTTTTTTTTTAGTAAATCGGTTCAGGCCGATCCACAACCGGTTATGACCGGTTTTACCGGTTTTGAACCGGTTCGACGATTCTGAGACCGGTTTCAAGCAAGGCCGATTCTGGGGGCCAACCGAACCGGTCTGGATCCTGATTAAACCGGTCGGACCGACCCGGTTTTGTAAACCCTGAGTTTTTTCTTGAAGGTTCATCCATGTGGATTTGGCCAGATTTTTTAAGTCTCTAGATTATAACTTTAATCTAAAGAATCGATGGTCAGTTTTGTTAAATTCCATCAACACATATTTTGTTATATAAAAACTTGTGAGATTTGTGATATGGTTCAGATGAGATAATCATTGCTTCCACTTGATGCTCAAGACTCATTGAATATTTGGCTATCCATCACTTCATGCTATGGACGTGGTCTTCTAAGGTGTCCATGATTTCCGGTAAGTTTTTCTCATGGTATAAATAATAATGATGATTTATCACTTTTGTTCTTGTAAAACAAATTTGTGGTAAGATAAATATTTTAAAATTCATTAATTATTTGCACAACTAATTTGGGTAACCGTTTTTTAACGGGTGTATTAAGGGTGCTCTGGGGTTAATTCTCCACCCTTCCCTATGCACAATCGACTTCCGAACTCAACTTGATTCTAAGGACAATTTAAGACGCTACTCTTTTTCTAAAATCAATTTTCTTATCGCCGTCCCCACCGCGATTTCGGTCGCGACAAGTAGTGTTGAAAATCTTTTGCAGGAATTTGGTGATATGTTTCCAAAGGAAGTGCCACACGACCTACCTCCTTTAAGGGGGATAGAGCACTATATTGATCCATGTGTTGTCCCGGTTATTCTAGTGCGTAAAAAGGATAGAAGTTGGAGGATGTGCACAGATTGTAGGGCTGTGAACAACATCACAATTAAGTATAGACATCCTAACCCTATTCTTGATGATTTACTTGATGAATTGCATAGTGCTTGTTTATTTTCTAAAATTGATTTGAAAAATGGGTACCATCAAATTAGGATAAGGGAAGGGGATGAATGGAAAATTGCTTTTAAAACTAAATATGGATTGTATGAATGGTTGGTAATGCCTTTTGGTTTAACAAATGTACCTAGCACTTTCATGAGGCTTATGAACCATGTTTTAAGAGATTTTTTAGGCAAGTTTGTTGTGGTGTATTTTGATGATATCTTGATATATAGCAAAAGCTTAAATGAACATCAGGAACACTTAAGGGCTGTTTTGCATGTGTTAAGAAAAGAAAAGTTGTATGCTAATTTGGAAAAATGTACTTTTATACGGATCATGTGATCTTCCTTGGTTTTATTGCAAATTCAAAAGGGGTTCATGCTGTTAAAGAGAAAATTAAGGCCATTCAAGAGTGGCCAACCCCCAAAAATGTGAGTGATGTGAGGAGCTTTCATGGTTTGGTTAGTTTCTATAGGAGGTTTGTTAAGGACTTTAGTACATTGACTGCACCTCTTAATGAAATTGTCAAGAAAAATGTTGTGTTTAAATGGGGGAAAAAACAAGAGCATGCATTTAAAGAGCTTAAGGAAAAACTTATTCATGCACCAATAATTTTTTTGCCTAATTTTGTTAAATCTTTTGAGATTGAATGTGATGCTTCTAATGTTGGTGTTGGAGCTGTTTTGATGCAAGAAGGGCATTCAATTGCTTATTTTAGTGAGAAATTGAGTGGTGCTGCCCTTAATTATCCCTCCTATGATAAGGAATCGTCTGCCTTGGTAAGGGTTTTGCAACCATGGCAACATTATATTTTACCCAAAGAGTTTGTGATTCATAGTGATCATGAGTCCTTGAAGTACTTGAAAGGACAAGGAAAGTTGAATAAGAAACATGCTAAATGGATTGAGTTTCTCTAGCAATTTACATATGTGATCAAGCATAAAAAGGGTAAGGCCAACATTGTGGCGGATGCACTTTCAAGGAGGTATACTTTACGTTCTACCCTTGAAACAAAACTGTTTGGATTTGAATGCATAAAAGAATTGTATGAGCATGATAAAGAATTTTCTCATATCTATGCTAATTGTGTGCATTCTACCCAAAATGGATATTTTAGATACCAAGGATTTTTGTTCAAATAAAAGAGATTATGTGTGCCTAAAAGTTCCATAAGAGAATTGCTTTTGAAAGAGGCGCATGAAGGATACCTAATGGGGCATTTTGGGGTTCAAAAGACTTTAGACATGTTGCATGAGCAATTTCATTGGCCACAAATGAAACATGATGTGCAAAAGTTTTATGAAAAATGCATTGTTTGTAAATGGATTTTGTTGTGGGACTACCTTGGACAGTGAATGGTAAGGATTCAATTTTTGTTGGGGTAGATAGATTTCAAAAAATGGAATATTTTATACCATGCAAAAAAGATTGATGATGCTTGTCATGTTGCTGAATTGTTCTTTAAGGAAGTGGTAAGGCTTCATGGCCTTCCAAGAAGTGTTGTTAGTGATAGGGACACAAAGTTCCTAAGTCATTTTTGGAGGACATTGTGGGGAAAGCTAGGTACAAAGCTTCTTTTCTCCACTACTTACCATCCCCGAATGGATGGGCAAACTGATGTAGTGAACATGACACTTTGCCAGGCACATGACGTGCCGTCATCATTCAAACATTATTCACATTAGAAAGCAGCTCTGTACACAATATTATGAAAGCAACTCTAGTTTTCTACTCATTTGTTTCACTAGGCAATGGAGCTTTCCAGAAATAGTTGTTGATGACCATCCTTACTAGGTTATCTAGGCATTTCCAGTAGGAAGCGTCCTCTCTATGACCATCCTTCAAAACGACGTAAAAGCATCTGCTTTCCTGAAAACTACTATGTTTGCTAATCTGTAAAGTTACATGTGAAGTTGCATTTCTTTGTTCTATTTTAACATGCTAGTATGCTACATGGATCTTATCATCTTTTCTTATTATCACTTGATGACGTTTAGACATATGACTTGTTTTCCTTATCGTTTTATCAGAAAGTGGATCCGACTAAATGTTTTGAGACAGCCATCCATTTAGACCAGGTACAGTATCTCATCAACTTAAGAATAACGATCGGATTCACGTAATGATGGTTAAGGCATAAACTAATCATTACTAAATTGTTCTTGTGTATTTGCAGGATTTGATTTCAATCCCACGATCATTCTACCATCGTTGGGGGAAGAAGAATACCGCGTGTTGTGACTATTGAAGACAAATGCGGAAATCTGTTCAATAGGAATATAGTAATCCATGAGGATCGCCCATATTTTGCAACAGACACAAATGGTATCAGGGAGTTGTATTTGTTGTCCACTGGTGTATTGGCCAAGTTTAAGTACCTTGGGGGTTCTCGCTTCTACATGTTCATCCCTTTGGAAGATTGATGAGTTTTGATATTTTGATTAGTACTTATTGACTGTGGTGTGTTTTTATGTTTTGATCTTTAATTAGTACATTATTAAACTTTTTTTTTATAAACAATTATTAAACTTACGTTAATTAATGTATGTGTTTTCTTGATCACATTGACTGTGGTGTTTTGGATCGTTAGTACATCATATTTACATTTTCTATTTATTCAACAAAAATATTGGTGTATTTTGTTTATATCAGAAATTAAAAATCAATGGGGTAATAGTTGGAAAACAAAATTTGGTCGGTAGGATTAAGTTACATGAAAATTGTTATAAAAAAAATTCAAAATTTGTAACCGAAATAGCGACCGAATATCAGTCACCAAATTCGGTTAACTGCGCGTGCGACCAACTATACAACGACCGAAATATATAATTTTGTGACCGAAATATCGGTCGCAAATTTGCGACCGAAATACAAATTCGATCGCTAAACATTTAGCAACCAGGGTTTCTGCTACCCCTTTAATTCGGTCGCTAATTCGGTCGCAACACAATATAGCAACCGAATTATCATGTTTAGCGACCGAAATCTTCGGTCGCTAAATAGGTTTTTTTTTGTAGTGCATGACCAAAAAGATGAGAAAGCTCTAGAAAAAGAAAAAGTTCAGAAAGGAGGAGCCTTTCAAAAGGTTTTATAAAGAAAATAACTTCAAGGAATCCACATCAACATACAAGAGTCCAATTGTCTGCTATGAGTGCAAGAAGCCCGATCGCATAAAAGCTGAGTGCCCTCATCTAAAAAAGAGCCCTCATCTAAAAAAGAAGTTCTTCAGAAAGAAGAAGAGAAGGATGATAGCCACTTGGGAGGATCTGGAGTCAATATCCTCTGAAGATGAAGAGACAGAGGAAGCCAATCTCTGTCTGATGGCTAACACAGACTTAGATTTTGAAACTAAGGTACACCCTGACTTTGAGGAATTGCTTGATGCCTATGAGGAGTTTCTGGAGGAATCCAACTGATTATCTAAGGCCTTCAAATTTCTCAAGAAAAAGTATGTAAAACTCCTTAGTGAGCATAAAAAAAATCTCAAGAGTGTGAAATACTGGCCAAAAAGAACAGTAAGCCGAAGACTGAAAAGTCTGATGAAGCTAAGATCACCAGTGAAACATAACAGTATGAAGAAATCGTTAACTTCAACAGAAAGTGGAAGAGCTCACTTCTTATATTGCCAGATTTATTAATGGTAGAGAGAATCTGACTAAGCTGCTTGGCTATCAGAGACATTCTCTTTACAAAGAATGAATTGGATATGTCCATCAAACACATCATAAAGTATCAACAAAAATCTCAAAAGTGTCTGTAGAATCTGTTTCCATTAAATCCAAACCTGTTTGTAATTTCTATGGAAAAGCTGGACATGTTATGTCTAAGTGTATTCACAAGCAGAAGATGAAGTCTTCACAAACTCCTAAAACTAGTAGAAAAGGACCCAGAAAGATATGGGTATCTTAAGGTCAAATAATTCCTGTATGATGTTATATGCTTTGAAATAGACAGCTATAAACAAGAGAAGGGGGTTGAATTGTGTTTATCATATTTTGAAACAAAGTTAAAATCTTTTTGAACACAGAGACTAAGTTTAGACAAGTGTTTTTACAAGATACAGACAGGTCACCTGTCTGATCAGTTTTTCACAGAAAAACACACAATCATGCAAGAGTAAAAGTGTTTGATATTCATACTTAAACCCCTTTAATTAGATGACAGATAAAGATAAACAAGATAACTAAGGAGATAAGGATAGAGAGATTAAACATAATTATTTATCCTGGTTCACCCTTTAACAACCGGGGGTACGTCCAGTCCTTGACAGCACCAAGTTTTCTCCACTATAATTGATCAGGTTACAGACTCCAAGTATTCTTTGCACACCTAGCCTCTTAAGGCTCCAAGACAAGTATTATTTGCTCATCTGGCCTCTTCAGGCTCACTCAAGTTGTTTTGAGAAAGGATTGTAATAAATACAATTTGCAAGTTTTTCACTAACACTCAGAAAAGTGAATTAAATGTGAAGTATAGAAAGACTGCGTAATAAATTCAAATGATTGAAGAATATAGATTGAAAGAATGAAGGATTAATTGTGCAGAGTATTGGCTCTTTAATGCTGTGTATTGTTACACCCCGTTTTTCGTATAAGCGCTTGTTGTGTATGCCTTGTTTGCCAAGGACGGTCTATAAGGGGCTAAGTGTGATTTTTTAGTGAGAAATCCTTTCCTGATGCATGAGCACGCCTGTGCTCATTTATCAACACGCCTGTGCTTGATGCACGTGTCTTGTGGCTACCTGAGCCGCAAGCATGGCCATGCTTAATAGGAAGCACGGCCGTGCTCAGGAGCAAGCATGTCTCGTTGACGCTAAGGTAAGCACGACTGTGCTTAGTGGGGTGCACGGCGGTGCTCGAGTCTCAGAGTCTATAAATAGAACAATAGCACGAGGGTTACCGTGTTAAACCCTATTTTGGCACATTGGACAATCCTAGTGTGGCAGAAACCTCTTCTCTCTTCCTTCCCTTGAACCCCTTGAAGTTCTTGCTCTAGTTTTGGGAGAGAAGTAGAACGATAATGTCGTTTAAGGCCAATTTTGAAGAAAACTCCATATGAACTTTACGAGGGAAGAAAGCCTAACATTTCTCATTTTCATGTCTTTGGTTGTAAGTGTTTTGTGCTAAATAATGGCAAGGATAATCTTGGGAAGTTTGATCCCAAAGCTGATGAGGGTATTTTCCTAGGTTATTCATTAACTAGCAAAGCATATAAAGTGTTTAATAAGCGTACTTTATCAATGAAAGAAACTGTTCACATAACATTTGATGAGTCTAACCCCAAAAGGTTGGGAAAGGATATTTTTGATGATGCAGAAACTCTTGAGATTGAAGTGAAATCTCATGAAGGAAAGGAGAGCAACAAGGAAAAGGAAGATGAAGAGAGCAATAAAGAACCTCAAGCAGAACTTCAGTAAGAAAATCTTCCTAAGGAGTGGCAAGTTTCAAAGAATCATCCCCTAGACAATATCATTGGTGAGATCACCAAAGGGGTAACCACTAGAAACTCTTTAAGGAATATTTGCAATACCATGGCGTTTGTATCTCAAATAGAACCAAAATGAGTTGATGAAGCTATTAATGATGAACATTGGATGATTTCAATGCAAGAGGAGTTAAATCAATTTAAAAGGAACAAAGTTTGGAATTTAGTTTCAAAACCCAAAAGTAACCAAATAATCGAAACTAAATGGGTGTTTAGAAACAAAATGGATGAGAATGAAATAATAGTAAGAAACAAGGCTAGACTAGTAGCTAAGGGATATAATCAAGAAGAAGGAATTGATTATGGTGAAACATATTCTCCCGTAGCTAGATTAGAAGCCATAAGAATGCTCTTAGCCTATGCGTGTATAATGAACTTTAAACTGTACTAAATGGATGTGAAAAATGCCTTTTTAAATGGAATAATACAAGAGGAAGTATATGTAAGCCAACCCCCTGGCTTTGTTGATAGTGAGCTCCCAAATCATGTCTATAAACTGACTAAAGCCCTCTATGGACTCAAGCAAGCCCCTAGAGCTTGGTATGAGAGGTTAAGCAATTTTCTCCTAGAGAAAGGCTTTAAAAGAGGAAAAGTTGATACAACACTATTTACTAAAACAAAAGCACACAATATCTTACTTGTTCAAATATATGTTGATGACATTATTTTTGGTGCTACTAATGAGTCTTTATGCAAGGAATTTGGTGAACTAATGCAAAGTGAATTTGAAATATCCATGATGGGAGAGCTTACCTTCTTTATTGGACTTTAAATTAAACAATGCCAAGATGGAACCTTCATAAGCCAAACAAAGTATTGCAAGGAACTACTAAAGAAGTTTGGAATCGAAAGTGCAAAGGAAATGGCAACACCAATGAGTCCAGCCTGCTACTTGGACAAAGATGAACATAGTAAATCTATAGATGTATCCAAGTATAGAGGTATCATCGGATCCTTACTTTATCTCACTGAAAGTAGGCCAGATATAATGTTTAGTGTGTGTATGTGTGCAAGGTATCAAGCTAATCCTAAAAAATCACATCTTACTGCAGTTAAAAGAATCATGAAGTATCTTTTAGGAACAAAAGAAATGGGGCTGTGGTATCCCAAGGGATCCACTTGCACATTAATAGGATATTCCGACTATGACTTTGCTGGATGCAAGTTAGATAGGAAGAACACAAGTGGAACATGCCATTTATTAGGAAATTCCCTAGTATCTTGGTTTAGTAAAAATCAAACTAGTGTGGCCTTATCCACAGCTGAAGCAGAATATGTTGCAGCTGGGAGTTGTTGTGCTCAAATCCTATGGATGAAACAACAAATAATTGACTATGGTGTTTATCTAGATCATGTACCAATAAAGTGTGATAACACTAGTGCAATTAATCTAACAAAGAACCCAATTATGCACTCAAGAACCAAGCATATTGAAATTAGGCATCATTTTATCAGGGATCATATTCAAAGTGGTGATGTTGTGATTGAACATATAGATGCAACCAAGCAATTAGCTGATATTTTCACCAAACCACTAAATAAGGAGAGTTTCTTCTTTATAAGAAGGGAACTTGGCATAATTGATCCTCAAAATAATTGATATCAAATGTTATTTTTGATAATATAGTCAATATGGCAAGCAAGGCAGCACAAGTTGCTGGAAATTATGAAGGACATGGGCAAGATGCTTTTATCTAGTCTCAGTTTAGACTAAGTGTCCTTAGGTGTCTGTAATTATTTTTCTTATTTTAGTGTTTTGGATGTTTTGATGCATTGCATAAGTTCTGAAATGATTTATTATCAATGAATGCAAGACTGTTTTTCAGTTTGATTTCAATACTCTCCATAGTTTCTTTTTGATAATGACAAAGGGGGAGAAAGATGTACCATATAAGATGAAATTCTTTTTTTTCATGATAATGATATGATAACACTTGATTTTATTTTGAAAGATATCAATGACACAGGGGAGGATGAAAATGACTCAAGAACCATGCTTACTGAACAGCTGCACTCTGATTCTTAATAACTAAGGTTAAGTATGGTAAGGTTTGTCATAATCAAAAAGGGGGAGTTTGTAAGACTAAGCCCTCATTGATGTTTTGATGTATGACAAACAAAGTGTATTTTGCATAAGATTTTTGATTTTGACTATGTACTTATTACGTGTTAAGTTGCATGCAAGATCACTCATGAAAAAGAAAATTCAAGGATAAAACAAGCCGACGTCCAATGAACTACCAAAAAAAAGACAAAGCAGCTCGCGTCCACTGAAGTAACAAGGAGCTCGCGTCCATTGAAGTAACAAGAAGATCTCGTCTACTGAACTACTATATGGAGCTCAACCACCAAATGGAGCTCGTCTGCTGATGTGGCACATATAGCTCGTCTACTGAAGTACCACATGGAGCTCGTCTACTGAAAGTAATAGAAGCGCACGTCTACTAAAGTAACAAGAAGTGCTCCTGATGCGGTACATGGAGCTCGTCTACTAAGGTTACGCTCTTTTGACTTACTAAGATCTTAATGAGAAGCTCCATCCACAGACATGGCATATAAAGCTCGTCTACCAGCTGGAGCACGTCCAATTACCTTGTGTTAGTACTCCCGTTTGCTGACGTGGCAAATGGACTCGGCTATTTTTTCTCTTCAAATAAGACACGACTATTCTTTCAGATGGAAACGGTTATTTTCAAGAAGGACACAAACTCTACAAGAACTAACAGAATCTTATTTCAAGAACAAGAATCAAGAAAACATATTTTGTTAAATCAAATCCAAATCTGTTTTAGTTGATCCCAACGACTATAATTTGTTTCTATATAAAGAGGGATCAAAGGAACATTGTACAATACAAGAAATAGAAAGAAGAAGAACAACAACCTTATTGATTCTGAAAAGTGATATACGAAAGATTCAAAAGCTTCCAAAAGTGCTTCGTCGTTGAGAGAAAAGTGTGATATTACTTAGAACTTCAATTTGTATAATCAGACTTTTAGAGTCTTTCCTCTACTCAATTCTTTCTGTGAATTAGTGTGATTAAGAGTGGGTATCTCTTAGGATTGAACAAGGATAGAAGGGATCCTTGGGTATAGAAAAGCAAGTGTGCTTTCTGGTGAATTCTTGAGCAAGGATGTTATCCTTGTGTTGCTGTAATTGGAATTTTGTAATTGCTGATTATAGTGGAGAAAACCACAAAGGTGTGGGACTGGATGTAGGCTTACTAGAGGAGGTAGCCGAACCAGGATAAATCGGTTTGCGTGTTCTTCTCATCTCTAACTCCATATACTTGTTATATGCACTTGTGTGTTGTGAATGAGTTTTAAGAATGCTTGTTAACTTGAATTTTTGATCTACAATCTGTGTTAAACTTGTTATTACTTCTTATAATTCTTCTTAACATCATCACTTGTTCCATAACCTGATTTTTGGGAATTAAAATTGAGTGAAAACCAATTTTCTTTAAGAAAACTCTAATTTGCTTTAAATTGTGGAAAAAGTTTTCAATATCACAATTCACCCCCCTCTTGAAATCGTAGCCACTACCAACATTAATGAGTGTTGATTGTTGAGGATGTTAATGCCAACAATGATGTTAAGATGTTAAAATGCGTTAATAATGATAATGAGAATTAAGGGATGTTTTCCCAGTTGTTCATAAGACACGAATGTAGTATGAGAGGTAAGGTTATGTTCATAGGGCTTAGTTAAAGACCCTAAGATTGATTAGTGAGTGTTCTAGGGACTTTAATAACGAATCTATGATTAAAGGATTAATTCCGCATGATGATAAGACATGAATATTAATGAAGAATAGTTAACATTAATGAAGCTGATGTTCAATGGATTAGTAAAAGTCAATTGGTTGAATCTGTGAACTGTCCCAAGGATTTGGGAAAGGGTTTCCGAGGATCCGAGACTCTGAGGAGCCGCGACTCGTAGTTAAGATTTCCCGTTTTCAGTAGTTTAGTTATGTTTAGTTTTAGTTTGTTTATCCGAGTTGTTTATCGGATTGGTTATACCAGCTCTGTAGTGTGACATCGGGGTTAGGGCCGTTTATTGTTTTGTTTTTATGTTATGTTTCTTTATAAACATGCGTTGGTTTTTTCGCGTTATATTACAATTCAGCAATCTCTTCCCGATTTTTAATATTATGTTATTATTTGCATGTGTTCTTTGCCTTTTTATATTTGCGTTATCGCTTTTGAATACATGCGGGGTAGAGGGTGTCACATGTAAATCTTCATCTTCAATATCTTATGTATTTATAGGCTCCAATCATTTTGAATCCATTAGAGACATTGTTTCAAAGTTTGGCTTCAAGTCGAGCTCCATTAAATGCAACAGAGTCGTTCTAGGCAGTCATTAATGCAAGAGGAACGTTGGTTGTACTCTAACATGTAATTCTAATGCTTGATACTTCGTGCAGCAGCCGAATCAGAATTGTGCAGGTTGCTTTTGTACTTTTCTAAGCACATTTCCCTTTTCATGAAACTCTTAGTTGTACTAGGAATAAAGCATATTGTGTTGTTTTGGCTTCAACGACTCAAGAGGGGGGGTGAATTGAGTTTTCTTAAAATATTTCCCTCTTAAAAAATTTTCACAAAACTTTTCAAATCAGAGTTGCAGATTTGTGGCCTCGGGATCTTTTACAAAATCAATGAAGGGTTTATATAAAATCTTGAATAGAAGGTGATAAGGATAAAAAAGATTGATTCAGAATTAATTCAAAAAGATTCATGTTCAAAACTCAGTAATAACAAAATACAGAAACTAATTAAACCTTTAAAGATTAAGAATAAGTTATGCAAGTTTCAGATACAAGCATTAACAATCAAGAACAAACTTGCAGGTTTCAGTTTCAGTTTTAGTTCAGTTTCAGCAATCAAGAATGGTTTTGATCAACTCAGTTTTGAACGCAGATAACACAGACTTGATTACAAACGGACACAGGTTTCAATACAATTTATACAGATCAAGAACATAAATTATATTGAACTTTAAACATCAAAATCACAGGTTCTTGATCATAAACAGAAAGTAAGGAGTTTGAGTTTAAAGATACCACACAACCAGATTTATCCTGGTTCAGTCACCACCACTGTGACCTACATCCAGTCCCCACTCCACCTGTGGGTTTTCACACACTAACACAACAAGCTTTAGCCAGGTAGCTTGAAAAACCTTTACACCACAGAGCACTCCTTCACCTCGAGATACCACACTCTTGTGAAGAGCCTCAATTTTCTTCCTTAGGGATACCTCACCCTAATCACTCAGAGAGACTCCATATCTCTTTACAATCAAATAGAACAAAAAATTGATTCCTAACTCTCAATACTCAGATAAACAAATTGAAGCACTTATGTGAACGAAACACTCTTTTCACAATAAGCTCAAGAAAGACGATGAATGATATGTGTATTGTATTCGATATGTTATGTTCGTTGTTACGTAAAAGTGTTCCTTTGATCCCTCTTTATATAGAAAGCAAGTTATAGTCGTTGGGATCAATCAAAACAGATTTAAGTCTGATTAACAGAATCTATTTTCTTGATTCTTGGTTCTTGAAATAAGATTCTGATAGTTCTTATAGAATTCGCGTCCATCTTGAAAATAACCGCATCCATCTAGCCATTAAGATTTTTCATTCGGACGGGCTAGTAGACGAGCTCCATATGCCACGTCGTTGGATGGATACTCTCATTAAGTGGTTGAACGTAACCTAGTATCAGTGATTTCTGCTTGAAGGGACATCTCCAAAAAGCTTTGTTGTCCTTGTGTTCCTTATTGAAGGACCATAGACAAGTGAAGGCTTCAGACAGGTTGAATCCTTAAAGCAGATTAGTCAACATTCCAGTCAGCAGACATGTTGACTTTCACTCTATAGACAGGTGATCGCTTATGTGGGCAAACAAGTGTAAAATGAATTCTCAATATAGTGATCTGCACACTAGATAGACATGTCAGTAACCAATATGAAGTTCAATTAAATCATTGACGAATGTTTAGTTTTCATCAAAACTTAAGGCAAATGCACATCAGACATTTAAAGACTTAACGATCTCCCCCTTTTTGATGATGACAAACATTAGATGATTTAATGAACTTTAGAAAATATCAATAGATAAGACAAAAGGATTTCAGACAGGTTGAAATTTTCTTAACCAAAGGGTCTGTGCAGACAGGTGCGCTTAGGTTCAGTTTTACATGAAAAAGACTTAGAGCATAAAGCTCATAGCACTTTATCAGAGAAATATATCATAGCAGCATGCATTAGCTTAGGGAAAATATCAGTATTTATGCTGACAAGGTTCAATTATGCGTTTGTGCAGGCAAGACAAGTTCAAGTTATTAATATCATCTTAATACTTTACTTTCTCCTCCGTTTGCCATCAACAAAAATGAAAACACAAAGCAGAAATGCAAAACAGTAAAGATAAGTAAAGAAATGTATTTCTATTCATCATTAGCTTGTACCAGGCAAGTTTTACAAGACTACTCGGATCTACTTAAAAGAGAAAAAAGAGATCATACTCTTGCTTCTAAAGCAAGTCTAGCATTCCTCTCTTCTTCCATCTGCCTTCTAGTGTCTTCTAGCAGAGCTTGCATCTGATTAAATCGATTTATATCCACAAACTCAGTAGCTTGCAGAGACAAAGCAGATGATGTAGCAGAATGATCTGAGTGCCAAGTCATGGCCAGCACTGGGGGTACCTTAGGAATAGAGAAGGGGGCATAGATAGGAGGATAAAAATAGTCATGGATGATTCTGTAATGAAAGATGGGTAGAAAATCAAGCTTGAAAAGGGGCAGACTCCACTTGTATGTCCTCAGTAAAGGTCTTCACAAGCCTTCTTTTTTTGTCTATCCTATCAGACCCACTTTCCAATGCCTCAGCATCCTTTGTCTTCCTCTTGGGAGAGGGCTTCCTTATCCTGAACTGTAAGGGTTCAGCACTTTCTTCAGTCTCAGCAGAGACTGAGGGCTTCTCCAACTCAGGCTTTAGATCCTGTCTAGCTACTTTTCCAGCAGGTTTCCAGAGTTTTTGAGATAGGAACCTCAGATTCATCAACTGATTCCACTGGTTCCTTCAGCTTCTGCTCCACAGCAGGCTCCTCATCCTCTTCCTCCTCCTCCTTATCTTCCTCATCATCTTCCAGAGGAAGGCCTTCTATGTTCATCATAGACATATGCTTCCTGTATATGGGAAATGACATGTTGACAAACTCTCCATCACTAGGAACAAACAACTTGTTCCTAAAGAGTCTTGTCAGCAGCATCCCATTAGAGAAAGTTTGCATGTTGGTTCTCTTGATCAAGGACTCCAGGTAGATGAAGATGAGCTCATTGATGTCTACCTTGATCTTGTGGATCAAGTGGTACAGGGCAAACCTGTCTGACACTGTCTCTAGAGCCTTTTCTTGGCATAACGCACTCCAACAGCAGCTTGTGCGTGAATCTGCACTTAAGGACCATATTGACAGGTTTCATGTTGGTGGGGGTTTGGGAATCCATACAAAGCGATGTTTACATTAGAAGGTCCAACCTCATCTTCCCACTCAGACATGTAACCTACTCCTATCCTTGGGCAGTTGGTGACAATCTCCAGAGAGTTTAGGGAGATTAAGAAGGTTTTGTCGAGCACTCTAGCACGAAAGCTTTTGGTACCATCAATAGGGTTTGAGAGAATGACAACACTGGTCCAAAAGTCTCTGACCATTTTCGGATGAACCAATTCCTTGATGTCAAAGAATGGGGTCCACCTGGAGTATTCAAACTCCTTAGTGACATCCATTCCCCATTTCTTCATCTGTTGAAGATTCACAACTTCCCAGCCAAAATTTTCTCAACATCAGAGATTCTCATGTTGTTTTTTGCAGCTATTTCCTTTGGAGAGAGATTTCTTGAGGGTGCCATTGCAGGAGATGAAGATTTTAGGGTTTGAAGGATTTGGGGGTTTCAGAGAGAGAGAATGAGACGGAATGTTTAGACAAATTTTGAAAGCGTAAATATTTGACGTTTCTGACTCTTTTGCCTTTTGTAGTCATAACGTCAGGAGAGAGAAGAAAGACATTTTTAATGTTAAAACGACACGATTTGTGTGGGAAGCTACAACGCCCACTAAGACATTATGAAAACATGGTTTTGAGAAAAGAAACTGCCATGTACATGATTAGCTTCATATTAATAAATGGTATTAAATAATTAATAACCATTTTATCAAAAACTATTGAGTTCAAACATAGTGACTCAGCAGGGTCAGACAGGTATCACAGACAGGTCAATTAAAAGACATAAGACAAGTAAAACATGTAATATCAGACATGTCATTCAACAATGCAATGCATGTTCAGTTTGTCTCTAATGTATATAAACCTATCTTCAGTTAAGGGTTTTGTGAAAACATCAGCCCATTGATTTTTCAGTTTTAACAAACTTAATATCAAAGATACCTTTTTGAACATAATCCTTATAAAGTGATGTTTGATCTCAATATGTTTAGCCTTAGAATGATGAATTGAATTTTTAGATAAACAAATTGCACTTGCATTATCACACCACACAGATATATTATGCTCATATATAGAATAATCCTCAAGTTGGTGTTTTACCAATAGGAGCTGAGAGCAACAACTAGCAGCAAAGATGTATTCTGCTTCGACAGTAGATAGAGCAATTGTGACAGCCTTCTACCCCGTACGTTAATATAAAACATGCATTTGTTTGATAAAAATAAGAACTTGATAGAAAGATACCACATTGTAACACTTGACTCGGAAAGAACATAGTTTTAAAACAATAAAACATAAACAACGTATAGCATAAACATAACCCAACCCTGATGTCACATACAGAGCTGGTATAACCGTTACGAGATAAAATCCTCGAAATACAAATGAAACAACTAAAAAAACTAACAACTATAACTAAGCATCCTAACTAGAGTCGCGGCTCCTCAGAGTCACTCCTCCACTGACTGCTCACCGTTCTCTGCATAAGAGATACATGCAACAACAGAAACAGGAAAAACAGGGAGTGAGAAATCATGTAAACATATCGGCATGGAAGCAGTTAAGCAAGATGAACATACATGATAGCATGGCATAGCAATACAACATAACATCAATATTAAATAACATAACAACATATCTCAATCAACATATGCTATGGGGTGCAACACTACTCCGCTACTCCGTTATGCATGTGGATCCAACTATCTTAGGAAGTCAACTTCGGAGTTACATATCCACATTGGCCATAAAAGCACCAACGCCGGCAGTTCACCAAACCATGGGTGACCCCTTGGATAGCCGATGTATCATAACTGGATATGCCACCTCGGGGGTGCACGATTCACCAAACCTTGGGTCAACCACCCGAGACTTAGGCCAGATCATCATAACTTGGACGACCTCCCCTATGTTGAACATCCCCCACTAATCAACTTCAACGTATGAATGCATGAGCAAACGATATACAAAGCAACCACCTCCTTTGCTCGGGCCGATAAGCACCCAATACTTATCACCAAGATCAACAACATCAACATCAATGCCTTGGCCAAAAAGCACCAAGGTTCAACTCATCAACGCCTCGACCAAAAAGCATCGAGGGCATTCTGGCCAAAAAGAACCAAAGTGTATCAACGTGTGGTAACCCAATGGTACCGACTTAACCAACTTATTATTCTTCGTTATCTTAATTAATCCTTTAATTAAGTTATCTAACTCTTCTTCATTCGATTGATGTATTATTGCATTATTGGGGACAACTGGGGTGAAACACCCCTTTATTCCTTTAGTCTCAGATTCTGACCAGCAAGGGGAGGACGGGCGTGCTCACCCCAGCACGGTCGTGCACAATGCGCGACTTGCCTTCCAGAATGCAACTGGGAGCACGAGCGTGCTCCATGTTCATCACGGCCGTGCTCTTGGGCCAGCCGTACTGTTCTGGGCAGATTCATACGTATTCTTAGAGTCAAAACTCCCTAACACTCTCAAATCAGATTCTAGGGTCCTTTGACTAATCCAGTTGGCATAAAACCTTACCTCTCACTAGTAGTTCATGTCTTATGAAGCATTGGAGAATTAACCCCTTAAATCCTATGTTAACTAAGAGTCCTATTTAAAATTGACTAGGGTCTTATTAACATGTTCATCATAACAACAACACAGCCTCATACAATCAACATTGAGCCAGTCAATGCATAGCAATAAAACATAATGATCATAATCAGATCATGAATAGATTCAACTATTATACATCATTGACGAACAACATGATAATCATAAACATTGAGCATACCATCAACCAATTACAAATTATAACAATTAACTCATACAACCAGGCAGATCAGGCATCAACAACAATTTAGGCATAGTCATACTAAACGTAGCAATATCAATAACAATTAATAATAACATATAACGAATAGGCATTCATAGCAATTAACAAAAATAACGGGGTTATGGGAGCCCCTCATCTTATGCTACCCCCTTGCCTAATGTATACACTATCCTTCTCCCCATACCTGGAATGAAGATTCACGAAACGATAACATTGGCAAACTAGACACGTTCCCTCGAGCGGCTCGACGAGTTCCTCAACCTTGGTCAAACAAGAAGGGAAGAGAATAACCAATTAATCCCCAAGTCAAAAGAAAGGGAAAAGGAGATTAAGGAGGGATAACTATGTTACCTTAAACGATGCTAACACGCGTAACATCTCTCCCAAATGGACTCACAAACTCCAAGAACTTCAAGCGGTTCAAGGAAAAACTAAGATAGATGAAGAGAGGCAGCTATTCTAAGTTTAACAATGTGAGAAATAGGGTTTAGGTCGAGTTTTATGGTATAAATACAAGTTGGGATATAACGGGCTCCTATTTCAACCCAAACTGTATACAGATCGGTATTTTGACCATAACTTGAGCTACAAGTTTCCGATTGAGATGTTCTTAGTGTTATTATAAAGATCAGAGAAATATCTACAAAATAATGTCTAATAACCGAATCCTAAAGCATACTCTAAGATGGTCAAAAGTTCAATGGAAGTTTAGCGACATATTTGGTAGTTATTCTTAGATAAGATCCTTAGGAGATTATGATAAGATCTTAAGAGGTAACCAAAAAGAGGATTGTCCTTTATTAATAAGGACTAAAATCTGACTGGTTAAGGGGCTAAAATCTAAAAATTACACTATCTCTATTTAAATACTAAATCACACAATATCTCATCACTTCATTCTCAATCACTTATTATTGATAAAATCACATATCATATATTAACATATAAAGTCACAAACAAAATCATATATTCATATAAGATCACACATTAAGAAACACAATCTCATTTTAATGCAAATAATCATATATTAATATAATATTATCATATGTAATAACATATACATATATATGTGTAAGCATAAAAATACTATAACACTAATCACAATTGCATTATCAATTATATAAATAACAATACTAACTTTAATAATAATAATAATAATAATAATAATAATAATAATAATAAGAAGAAGAAGAAGAAGAACAACAACAACAACAACAACTAGGCATCCATAGTAACATAATCCCTTATACGAAAATCGGGGTGTTATAGCAATAGTTGTATGTCTTTTGCTTTACCAGGAGACTAGGCTGGCTCTAATGAAGTGGCATCCTCCACTGGTGTTTTTTCTTTCTATTATGTCTCCAACAAAATCAGCATCACATTATCCTACTAATATGTATTTTTTTGTTCTTAAATACAACAAACCAAGATTAATGGTCCCAAGCAAATATATAAATATTCTTTTAACATCTTTATGATGGGATTCTCTAGGATCATATTGGAATCTTGCACACACACAAACACTAAATTGAATATCATGTCTGCTTGAAGTTAAGTATAGAAGAGATCCAATCATACCTCTGTAGACAGTTTGGTCTACCTTTTTACCTTCACCATCTTTGCTTAATTTTGCATTGGGTTGCATAGGAGTTTTCATAGATTTAGCATTCTCCATCATATACTTCTTAAGTATCTCCTTGGTGTATTTTTGTTGATGGATGTAGATTCTATCACTTGTCTTCTTGATTTGTAATCCAAGGAAAAACTTCAATTCTCCCATCATGCTCATCTCAAATTCTGCTTGCATTAGCTTGGAAAATTCCTTGCACGACTTTTCATTAGTTGCTCCAAAAATAATATCATCAACATATATTTGGACTATAATAAAGCTATCTTTCGAGCATTTCTTAAACAAGGTTGTTCTACTTGTCCTCTAGTAAAACCATTATGCATGAGAGAAGAACTAAGTCTATCATACCATGCCCTAGGTACCTGTTTCAAACCATATAAAGCCTTTTTAAGTATGAAAACATGATCTGGTTTATCAGAATCTTCAAAACCAGGGGGTTCTTAACATACACTTCTTCTTCAATTATACCATTTAGAAAAGCACTTTTTACATCCATTTGAAAAAGAGTGATTTGATGTTGTTCAGCATATGACATTAAGATGCGTGTGGCTTTTAATTTAGCTACAGGTGCAAAGGTTTCAGTGAAATCAATACCTTCCTGTTGGTTATAGCCTTGAGCTACTAACCTAGCTTTGTTTCTGACAACCTTACCATCTTCATCCAACTTGTTTCTAAAAACCCATCTTGTTCCAATGACAGACTTGTCTTTTGGTTTGGAAACAAGTGTCCAGTGAACGCGCTGTCGAGCACGCGTCAAAAAGCAAGCGGTTTGTAAAAATGTAGTTCAGGGAGCGACAACTCGAGTATCGTCTCACAAGGACTCTTGGGTTACTATTATCAGAAAAAGTCAGAATTGGGGGGTTTTGGATTTGAAATTAAATAAAGACAACAAAGCAGAAAAAACAATGCAAACTAAATAACTATCAAATAGCTAAAAACGATTAACCTACTGCTTTCGGTTTCTCGCTATCATCGGTTCATATAAATCCACGCCCTAAGCGGATTCTGAACCCTTTCCAATTGTAGCATCAATTAACAAGCGAAATCAACGCTACGAGACATATGTTCCTATTCCCGAATTAAGCAAACGGGGTGAAGCACTCATGAACTAAGCGAACATGATTGAACACACGCGAATTAAGCAAACGCGATTAAGTATAGGAACACACAATCATCGAAACAAATCAATACTAATTCTATACAATCCTGAATTAAGCAAACAGAACATATAGAACACGTATTGAAAGAGAGTAGCATTAAGTTTAGGAATTACAAAACCTCAAGTGACGGTGGAACCCGATTACAGTAGATTAATCAAAGGAGACTAGCTCTCCATTACCAACATAAACCTAAACCTACTATTGCAGCCGCAACTGTGAAAAGAAAAGAAAAGAAAGATGATGATGAGAAGATAAGATGATCAGTTCTGTCCTAAAACAGACTTAAATATAGATTCTGAATTCCGCGATCTCGCGAGGCGAGCACACCTTCACGAGGCGAATATTATGAACAGTCTTCAGTGTTTGGCTCTCTCGCGAGGCGAGCTTATCATTCGCGAGGCGAGGAATGGAAGAGTCTTTTTATTACGCCCGTTATGAGTATCAGGGGCTCACCGTGATGGCTTCTGGTCTTCCAGGCGAGACATGGTTCGCGAGGCGACACAGAAAGGTTTGCATTTTCTGGAACAGTCAGCCTTCAGGCTCGCGAGGTGAGCAGACTCTCGCGGGGCGAAGAATCCAAAACTGCTTCACTTTATTAACCTGAAAACAAGGATTAACAGTAAGTACTTTATTCGACTCTAAATCATCTAAATTAACCTAAAAATACTCTAGAGACTCAAAATGCTGCTTGAAGACAATCAAGTCCAATTTGGGCGAAAACGGGATATAATTAGCACAAAACCATGGTCATACTAGCCATAAAAATAGATGAGCTAGCAGCTTATCAAAATACCCCAAACTTAAACTTTGCTTGTCCCCAAGCAAACTAAAACTCAAAAACTCAAAAAGACTCAACACATGGCAAGCTTAAAGGATTCAATCAACTTTGCACAAATTTCAAGTAATTCACCAAAATAATTTTTCCTTCAATGTTCCCCCCTTTCAAACAAAACAATCCCCACATGCATTCACTCTAAACATTTGAGAATTTCATCATTCAAGCAATCATTAATTTAAGCAAGGGATCCAAGTTACACAGAAGAGGGAGATCACCAAATTCAAACAACCACCTTCCTCACAAGGGTATTTAGTGTTTCACTCAATCACTCAGTTTGTCTAGGTTATCAACATTTCCCTCAATTCACCTTTCAAGAACACTTCCCATGAATTTGATTTTCATCTCAATCAAGGTTCCCACGAAAATATGCATGCAACATCAAAAGGTCTTTTAAGGTTGTAATGGGGCCTGGCTAAGGGTAGGATATACAAAGGAACTAGGCTTAAGTCCCTAGGAACTAAGAGAGCATGAAACTTTTTACACTTTTGAATTTCCACTCAAGTTCCTTTTTCAATTTTTCTTTATGCTTTGGGTGACTACAGCCTTTTCCTTCTTTAGATAATCTTTTTTTTCTTTGACATTTTTGTTCTTTTATTTCTTTTTTTCTTCTTAGGCTCCAACCTTTATTCTTTTCTTTTTCTCAATCCCAGACAGCACATCATATCCTTGTAGCCACCCCAAACTTAGTTTCTTGCAAACCATTCTCTTACTAAGCTTCCATGCTCTCCTAATCCTAAGATCGGGTTAACATGGTTTTTCCAGATTTTTCGGCTTGTAACATAGGGTCATCATGAAACAATAGGCTTATTAGGCTCAATGGGGCTAACTAGGGAACATGCATTAGGGACTGGTTCAATTTAGGCCAAATGGTTATTTACAAAGAAAATGCCTAAATCATCTGATGCAATACATAAACATGCAAACCAAGAAGAGATTCAAGCAAATTCGGGAAAGTGTAACTTGAAAGTGATTCTCACAATTAAAAACATGCTGGAGGCTCAAATCCTCACCTGGACATTTTTGCAAATTGTTTGACCGAGATTCTATCCCTAGTGTGTGCTTCCCATCACCCCAAACTTATCATAAATTATGCAATCACAACAGAATATCTCAAAGTTCTATTTTCAATTTTCCACATGGGGATCAATTTTCAATTTCAAAACTTAGGGGGAAAACAGTCAACACATAACATGCAATCCATCTATGCAAAAGTTAATCAAACCCAATCAAGCTTGCCGACACAAGACTCAACACACATACTCCTGATCTTCTCAAATTATTCAGGGGCTAAAAGAAAACAAAACAAAAATAAAGCAAGGCAAAGCAATTAAAAAGAGTAAGGTTCAGAAAAACTCATGGAGGCGGTTCCACCAGGATCCTACTGTTTGTGATACAGCGGCCACGGAATGCTCAAATTGCAATATGATCCTCCCAGATCCCATGGCATGAAGCATAAGTATGGGAGTGGGCGCTTGATAATCATGGTAACTCTGCCAAGTGCGGCGGACTTCTCACTCCCTCTCAGGTCACAGTTGACCTCCTTTTCAACCTTGTCAATAAAGTCCTCCCAATAAAAGTGGGGTTCAACCTCTTGGATTGGCCATAGTGTCTTCATATCCAAGGGTGCAAAATCCAGAGGCTCGAACTCCATCGTTGGTGGCTCCACAGTGGAAGGTGGCAAATAGGTGGAGAGGGTCTTTGGTGCTGCTTCATCTTCTGCACGTTCTTCATTCACTGCACTAACAAATCCATCACCTGTTAAGCCTGCAGAAATCTCAGCACACACCACAGAAAGGTTAGAGTTAGTACAGTCAGTAGATATGGTACAATAAACTGAATCAGTAAAGGCCTGAATGTTTGGAAATTCAGCACACAGTTCATCCACAGAATTGTTCTTGACATCATTATCAAAATTATCCTCAGAGGAAGTATTGTCAAGAACAACTATTTGTGAATCTGTATGTTCTTCAAGGGGATGTGGAGTTTGCAGTGTAGCCAAGGCGGAAACGATGAGAGCATTTTTAGTGGCAAAGTCCCGCTGACTTGCTTCCATCCTCTGTTGAAATTCAAGATTACTTGCTTCCATCCTCCGTTGAAATTCGAGATTACTTGCTTCCATCTGTGCAATCATTTGTTGAAGACTTGCTTGGAAATGAACAAGCGAAATCAACGCTATGAGACATATGTTCCTATTCCCGAATTAAGCAAACGGGGTGAAGCACTCATGAACTAAGCGAACATGATTGAACACACGCGAATTTAGCAAACGCGATTAAGTATAGGAACACACAATCATCGAAACAAATCAATACTAATTCTATACAATCCTGAATTAAGCAAACAGAACATATAGAACAAGTATTGAAAGAGAGTAGCATTAAGTTTAGGAATTACAAAACCTCAAGTGGCGGTGGAACCCGATTACAGTAGATTAATAAAAGGAGACTAGCTCTCCATTACCAACATAAACCTAAACCTACTGTTGCAGCCGCAACTGTGAAAAGAAAAGAAAAGAAAGATGATGATGAGAAGATAAGATGATCAGTTCTGTCCTAAAACAGACTTAAATACAGATTCTGAATTCCGCGATCTCGCGAGGCGAGCACACCTTCGCGAGGCGAATATTATGAACAGTCTTCAGTGTTTGGCTCTCTCGCGAGGCGAGCTTATCATTCGCGAGGCGAGGAATGGAAGAGTCTTTTTATTACGCCCGTTATGAGTATCAGGGGCTCACCGTGATGGCTTCTGGTCTTCCAGGCTCACGAGGCGAGACATGGTTCGCGAGGCGACACAGAAAGGTTTGCATTTTCTGGAACAGTCATCCTTCAGGCTCGCGAGGCGAGCAGACTCTCGCGGGGCGAAGAATCCAAAACTGCTTCACTTTATTAACCTGAAAACAAGGATTAACAGTAAGTACTTTATTCGACTCTAAATCAGCTAAATTAACCTAAAAATACTCTAGAAACTCAAAATGCTGCTTGAAGACAATCAAGTCTAATTTGGACGAAAACGGGATATAATTAGCACAAAACCATGGTCATACTAGCCATAAAACTAGATGAGCTAGCGGCTTATCATCCAGACATCATTTCTGGTAAACTGATTGAGTTCTTCTTGCATTGCAATAATCCAATTTTCATCATCAAAAGCTTCTTCAATGCGCTTTGGCTCCATTTCTGATAGAAAGGCTATGTTGCTTGATTCTCTTAATGTTGATATGGTTCTAACTCCTTCTGAGGGATTTCTAATGATAAGACCCTTAGGATGATGAGTCTTGAACTTCCAGTCTCTTTTATGATTGTCATGTTGATCTTGACCAGTCTGTTGATTTGTCTGATGACTTGTCTGCAACACTTGTATGTCAGACTCTTCAAAAGGTTATGCCTTAGATATGTCAGGCTATTGACTGTCTTGTCTGTTTATATCAAGACATGCAAGTTCATCTTCTATATCTAATAGTTCCCTATCAGTCTTTAAACTATCATTAAAATTAACATGAATAGATTCTTCAATCACAGAGGTTCTAGAGTTATAAACTCTAAATGCCTTAGACATTTCAGAATATCCAATGAAGATACCATTATCCACTTTGGAATCAAACTTTCCAAGTTAATCCTTAGTGTTTAGAATGAAACACTCACATCCAAATGCATGGAAGTAAGATATGTTGGGTTTTTTAGCTTCCCACAATTCATAGGGAGTCTTCTTTAGAAAAGGCCTTATAAGTATTCTATTTTGTACATAACATGCAGTGTTTACTGCTTCTGCCCATAAGTACTTAGGCAGATTATTTTCATTAAGCATTGACCTAGCCATCTCTTGCAAAGACCTGTTCTTTCTCTCAACCACTGCATTTTGCTGTGGAGTTCTTGGTGCAGAGAAATTATGAGAGATCCCATTCTCCTCACAGAACAGTTTGAATTTCTCATCTTCAAATTCTCCCCCATGATCAGTTCTAAGGGTAGAAATACAGAAACCCTGCTCATTTTGTACTTTCTTACAGAATACATAAAAAGCCTTAAAAGACTCATCCTTGAGGGTTAAGAAGAGTACCTATGTAAATCTAGAATAGTCATCAACTGTGATGAATCCATATTTCCTTCCAATCAAGCTAGCACCACTAATTGGCCCAAACAGATCTATGTGTAACAACTGAAGAGGTCTAGAGGTTGATACTTGGTTCTTAGATTTGAAACTTGATTTTACTTGTTTACCTCTCTGGCATGCATCACACAAAACATCTTTCTTAAAACTAATATCAGGAAATACTCTCACAAGGTTATCCTTTTTCAATTTTGAAATCAGTTTCATACTAGCATGTCCTAGTTTTCTATGCAATGACCATCTTTCATCCTCTTTTGACATTAGACAAGTTATACTTTGATATGAGAGATTAGTCAGTTCAATCTTATAAAGATTTTGTCGCCTACTAGCTGAAAAGAGTGTACTGCTGTTTTCCTTGCTCTGGGACTGGAAGAAGATTGGAGGATGCTTCTATGGAGTTTGCTTCATCCCTTCTCTCTTTCTCTGTGTATTCTCTTTTTATGAGTAGTTAAATCCCTGTTGTTGGGATTAGATGTAGCCAACTGATAATTATGTATTTATCTTGACTGATTATTCTATGTTTATGCTTCGTATTAGTGATTAATTTTCCATGCTTAATGCTTGTTGTGGCTAGCACCCCCATGACTCGATTTGTGTTTTGGTATGCAATGAGGACGTTCGTATCATAACCGGAATTGAATTTAATAACCTAGTAAGCCTTGTATCTAGGAATGGAACTAGGTTTATTAGTAATCGCGTAATCCCTAATCTTAATGCAAATTCATTAATCTAGGCCACCTAAGGAATTAGGGTCTATTAGTGGATTTAGGCTCTTGCCATCCGAGGAATCGGGGTTTGAGTAATTTAGTGGATTGATTTTAATATCTGAAGCATGAATGGGAGGTATCTAGTCCTGATATTGCATGAGATAGAGGTTTGGTGAAGTCTAGTCCCAACATATCCTTTCTGCACCCCAAGTGTTTGTCAAAAGTCCCCAAAAAGACAAAAAGATTTTATTCCTTTTCTTTTGTTTGTTTTACTTTCTCTTGATTAATAGTTTAGTCTAGATAGTTGCCGAGTTTGCGAATTGGTAGTTGACATCCAATCCCCGTGGATACGATAACCGGTCTTACCACCGTATTACTTGCACGACTGGGTATACTTGCCCAGATTCGTTCAACAAGTTTTTGGCGCCGTTGCCGGGGATTGGTTTTGCCAATATCATTAGTAACAAGGGAGGCAACTAATTTAGACATTTTTATTATTTTTATTTTCTGTATATATTTGATCTTTTTGGTTTGAGTTTTGGTTGTGCTAGGTGGACGAAATTCATGGACGATCACTATTATCCACCTGAAGAGGAAGCCTTAAGTCGCGCTTTGGAAGACAACTGGTGTTTGGGAGACGTCATGGATTTTATGGACCATGTTACTCCCGCACAAGTTGATTATATGACGGGAAGGCTTATATATAACTTCTCCGAGGAGGATTGGGAAACCTTTTGTTCATATTTGCCACCTCCACCACCATGTATGATTCCCATAGAGCCACAAGAATCAGCATTTGAGAAAAATCTGGCTGTGGGAATGGATCACAATGAAGATGAAGAGGAGGTGGTAGATGAACCACAAGAAGAGGGATTACCTTTCGCGCATCCTTGATTTTGAATGTCCCTTCCTGATGCTATCCTTTCTTCATTTTTAAAGCTCCAACTTAATCCAGGCTCCATCATGGCTCATTTTGGACATTTTATCTTTAATTTCTGCAAAACAACACCACAACACCGCCTTACCCGTTCCAAGATAAAAACTAATAAAAATAAAACTAAATATGTCTAAACTAAATGAAAATGCATGCAAAAGTGTACAGGAAACATCATGTAAAATCACACTATCAACTGCCACTTTTGTCTTTGACTATACAAGCATCCTTAGTAAAGGAGACATCAAATCCACCATCACATTATTGACTTACGCTAAGTAAATTGTGTCTTAATCATTTGAATAAGAGAACATTAAAGATTGAGGGAATATGGGGTTTACAAATAGTACCAATTCCAATAACCTTCCCTTTTTGATTGCCTCCAAAGGCAACATGTCCTCCTTTCTTAAGTTGGAGGTCTAGGAACATAGACCTTTCTCCTGTCATGTGTCTCGAGCAACCACTATCCAAGTACCAACAGAGGTGTTTTCTTTGTCCTATTGAGTACATCTGCAACAAGAATTGTTTGATCTTTAGGTACCCATTGTTTGCTGGGTCCTTTTCTGTTAGTTCTAGGAGTCTGTGAAGACTTCCTTTTCTTCATGTAAATACACTTAGACATAACATGTCCAGCTTTTCCACAGAAGTTACAGACAAGTATGGATTTAATTGAAATTGATTTAACAGACACTTTAGAGGTTTTTGTTGATACTTTATGATGTGTCTGATGGATATATCCAATACCTTATTTGTTAAGGGAGTGTCTCTGACATCCAAGCAGCTTGGTCAGAATATCACTACCATTAACAAATTTGGCAAGATCAGAAGTGAGCTTGTCGACTTTTTGTTGAAGTTTAACAACTTCTTCAGACTGTGATGTTTCACCAATGATTTTAGCTTCAGTAGACTTAGCAGTCTTTTGCTCACTGTTCTCCTTGGCCATCTTCTCACACTCTTGAGATTTCTGTTTATGCCCACTGAGGAGCTTTACATACTCTCTTTTGAGGTATTTGAAGGCCTTAGATAAGCAGTTGGATTCCTCTATCAACTCCTCATGTGCATCATGCAATTCCTCAAAGTCAAGGTGTACCTCATCATCTGATTTTGAGTCAGTATTGACCATCAGACAGAGATTAACTTCCTCTTCTGCTTCATCATCTTCAGATGATGTTGACTTCAGATCCTCCCAAGTAGCCATCATTCCTTTCTTATTCTTGAAGAACTTTTTATAAGGAGCTTTCTTGAGTTGAGGACACTTAACTTCAATGTGACCAGGTTTCTTGTACTTATAGCAGATAATTGGAGTATTGTCTGTTGAATTGGATTCCTTGAAGTTTTTCTCCTTGTGAAACTTTCTGAAAGGCTTCTCCTTTCTAAAATTCTTTCTTTTTAAGAGCAGCTTTATCTTTCTGATTAGGAGAGATAGCTCTTCATCACTTTCAGAATCCTTGGGCTCAGATAGGTTTGTATCACATGATGATCGTCTTGTTGGGGTTTTCATGAGATAATCCTCTTTAAAAATCATATCTCAAGGTGGAAGAAAACCAACCCATGGATCACGCATTAAAAAACATAAATCAGATATAGGGCTATTTGTGTTTACCTCTTGAAGCGTGCTTTCACTGTGATCAAGTGTGCCACAAAGGAGAAGCACGTGTACTCAGTCCAAGCAAGCAAACGGGGGTCGGAGCTTTGCGTCTTGTGCTAGCTGACGGCTATGTGAGGCAAGGTTAGCAAGTCTAGGTTTAGAGCAAGATTAGTAGCCTATTTTTAAGCCTCACACTCCTCTTGACCTAACTGCCTACTTATTGAGCCTTGTACGCTACAAGTCCAATAACCTTTAAATTAATTAAATCATATTTAATTAATTTACCCGCTCCGCATTTGCACTCTGCGTGTGACCCTGTAGGCTCCCACTAAGTTGGAAATAATATTAAATATTACAATAATATCAAATATTAATTATAATATTAAATATTATAAATAATGTTTGGTATCTAGCAATGTATCATTACTACCCAAATAGCAAGAGTATCGGTGATCCGATTTTAGCCTTAGCGCGACCAAAATTTAACATGCAGTAAATGTCACTTCGTCCATATGTCTTAATTGAACATAAGGCATAAGAGTGTCATCCTTGTTATGTTCAATTATTTATTCCTCGATCCTCGAGTAGACGTGTAATCACAAATGGGCCCAATATCACATATTGGCCCACTTCCGCATGGCCACGCATATTTCACGTCTTACTCTATCGAGGGCCCCAAGACATTACCCCCTATTTTGTAGGAGGGACGAATCCTATCTACACCACTCACACTCCTCAACATGATTTATTGCAGGCCCAATAACTACCTTTATGATCACCCTGTTACGGGTGACGTTTGATAGCATTAAAGCCTATAACTCCTCATGTAGGAATCGTAGTGACTTCAAGTCGAAGGACTACTTCACTATGGTCGCCATGTGAATACTTATGACACTTACATAACTATTATGAAGCATTCTTATAGTAGGTCATCCGGTATAAGTATTACTCCTAATATTTATACCTGTGTGCTGACTTGATATCACATATCAATGACCCGTGAGATGTGGCCCTCAGTCTACTCACACAATAGTCTCTATGTATTATTGTCGTCCTAAGTAACAATAATACTCGACTATGGATATTTAATAATAACATTCTTATTATTTAATGAGGTCTCACGATTAAGTCTTGTACTTAATGTCTCGTTAAATGAACTGTCTATTCTAAGGACTTTATTACGCTATAAACTAATAACATAATAAATTAATGCCTTATTCATATATCAAATATTTGATCAAATTCACGATACAAATGATGATCTATTCAAAATAGATTGGCCACTAGGGCTTACACCAACAATCTCCCACTAGCACTAGAGCCAATCAGGCATCAATCTAACACCCATTGATCTAGTGTGAGTGTCATGCTACCACCGAGCAAGATACTCAATTAGCGGATTATTTAGTGTGGTCATTCTGCACATCTTCACATCTCTCCTCTATCGATCATCTATCGAATAAGATGGAAGCACCTAAGTATATGTCTGGATCGCTAGTGTGATCAAGTTTCCTTAGCTTATGCAATTACTCCATCATCATTGCAACGAGATCAGTGGAGTTCACAAAGTTAGGAATCATTCCTAGTTCATAATTGAACTTCCCGATCCAAATGGCCTTTAAATATGCATTTAAGGCAACTATCTCACGCTTGGAACCTTTCCAAGATCACAATGCCACCATTTAGACAAAACACAAATCCAGACTGCAATCTGGAATAATATTGGTTTGGAAATAGCATCGATGTAACACCTTACAATGAGCTCTTCCTCACCGCCATATACCAAGAATGGATCCTCAGTTCTTCTCAAGTACTTGAGGATATTCTTGACTGCAATCCAGTGACCTTCACCAGTATCAGATTGGTACCTACTCATCATACTTAAGTCATACCAGACATCTGGTCAAGTACAAATCATGGCATACATGGTAGATCCTATTGCCGAAGCAAATGGAATCTTGCTCAAGCGCTCCCTCGCATCTGATGTAGTGGAAGAATGTCCTTTGGACAAATATACGCCATGTGACATAGGCAGGAGACCCTTCTTGGAATCTTGCATGTTGAAGTGCCTAAGCACTTTTCAACATATGTACTCTAACTAAATGCTAGCAATTTCAGTGATCTATTTCTATAGATCCTAAGTCCTAACATGTAGGAAGATTCGCCCAAGTCCTTCATCGAGAAACAATTCCCAACCATGTTTTGACATTTTACAGCATAGGGATATCGTTTCTGATAAGCAGTATGTCTTCCACATACAAAACGTGAAAGACAATCTCACTCCCACTAACCTTCTTGTACACACAAGGTTCATTCTCATTCTTGATAAATCCAAGCTGTCTTACAACTTTATCAAAACGAGGAATCCATCCTATGGAGGCTTACTTTAATCCCTGAATGGATCTCTGCAACTTACATATCTTTCCAACATCCTTTGGATCGACAAAACCCTCAGGTTGTGTGAACTATACATCCTCGAGGAGATTCCCACTAAGGAATGAAGTCTTGACATCCACCTGTCAGATCTCTAGTCATAGTATACAGCAAAAAGAATCCAAATGGGTTTGAGCATCAATACTAGGAAGAAAGTTTCATCATGGTCTACACCATGATTTTGCTTGAAACCTTTCGTAGCTAGTCGTGCTTTAAAGGTATTCACCATACCATCCATGTCAGTCTTCTTCTTGAAGACCCACTTGCACCCTAAGGGTTTTACCCCTTCGGGTGGCTTAATCAAGGTCCATACCTGGTTCGTGTACATGGATTCCATCTCGGATCCATGGCCTCAAGCCACTTCTCAGATTCCGGTCTAATTATAGCCACTTGGTAGGTTACAGGCTCATCTTGATCCATAAGCAGCACGCCACCTTCCTAAGTCAAGAGAAGTCCATATGTCTTAGGTTAGTGACGTGGCCTATTAGACCTACACAAGCCTTGTGTTACTTGAACTGGTGGTTCAACTACAACATCTTGTGGAACCGGTTCTTGTTCCATTGTAGGCGGTTTAGTATTTTGTGGTACTTGGATTTCTCCAAGTTCTACATTTCTCTCATTGTTTCCCTTGAAGATGTATTCCTTCTCAAGGAAAACTCCAGTCATAGTGACAAACACTTTGTCCTCAAAGGGGTTGTAGAAATAATATCCTTTGGTTTCCTTAGGATATCCCATAAATATACACTTATCTGATTTGGTCTCATGTTTATCCGTTATAAGACGTTTCACCCTAACATACCCAAATACTCATAAATGATAAATTAGGCTTTCGGCCCATCCATATCTCATATGGAGTCTTTTCAATCGCCTTAGATGGAAGACGGTTAAGAGTGAATCTAGTTGTAAGTTGAGCAAAGCCACATAAAGATTCAAAAAGGCCGTAATGACTTATCATGGATCGCACCATGTCTAACAAGGTGCGATTCCTCATTTTGGACATACCATTCCATTGTAGCATTCCAGGAGGAGTGGGTTGGGACACTATCTCACACTATCTCGGATAGTCATCAAACTCTTGGCTTCAGTATTCATCACCATGATCTAATCGTATGACCTTAATACTTTTGCCAAGTTGGTTCTCTACTTCATTTTTGTACTCTTTGAACTTTTCAAAAGTTTTTGATTTGTGTCATACACAAATCCATATCTAATGAAGTCATCAGTAAATGTGATGAAGTAAGGAAAACCACCTCTAGCAGACTTATTTAGGGGCCCACATACATCACTATGTATCAAGCCCAAAAGATCACTGACCCCTTCACCTTGCCTGATGAATGAGGTCTTAGTTATCTTCCCCAACAAGGAAGATTTGCATACATCAAACGATTCACAATCGAACGATTCCAAGAGTCCATCCTTATGGAGCTTGGATATGAGTTTCTCACCTGTATGGCCTAATCGGCAATGGCAAAGGTTTTCACATTTATATTATAGATGGGCATATTAGGATTAAGGACACAAAGTCCATTATCCAAATACTTGCTAGCATAGAAAATATCATGTGAGTGATATTTCTACCAATAGCTGGAACATAATAACACTTATTTAGTTCCAAAACAAGCCATGAAGGCAAAGTCAAAACTTCTATAGTTAATGCAACAACTTTTGCTCCATTTCCTATGCAACAACAACGTCCTACTCCCTTGGATCCTTCACATTAATGTAAGATCCACACGCGGTATCAAATACCCATGATTTTGTAGTAAGTTGACTTTTACAATATAATGCTCGAAGAGGAAGTCATACTTACTTTCCTTTCATATACTCTTTATGGCATCTTTAGTAGTTTTCAAATGTCCGGTCAAACTGCAATGAAATCAACTGCCTTTGTTGGCAACCCTACCTATTAGCTTCAAGACAGGAGTACTGGGCTTGAACTTGTTGTTGCCCTTGTTCTTCTCCTTGTTTAGCAGGCTTAAGACTTTCCCTTTCAAGACTATCACAATAGTCTACCCTTATCTACTTTAGAGACTCTGCTCGATAGTTCTCAACTTCCTTTGCAATCTCTAGTAGAGGTCTGTCAGAATCGTTCATAATGAATTGACTATAACTATCCAGCAACAATTACAAGATCATATCACTGGCCAACATTTTACCAAAAAGAAATCTCATTTTACCAAGTTCTTAATGTACTCAATAATATGAAGCACATCATAACTGTCGGGATTTCCCTTCTCTTAGTTCGCAACTGAAAAAAAGGGGTCGGGATGACTTGTGGTTCTTATGCATTGCATGCTCTCAAGAGAGCATCATGAGGTGCATGATCATATCACGCACCTTCATGGTTGCAAGCATGAGGAATCCTACATCTAGTACATCGACTTGATGCTTCTCGTAAGCATCCATTTCGATCATAGTAGGAACTAGTTGCTCAAGAATTGTTTGCTCAAGAACATACAACTCTTTCTCATACTTGAGGACAATCCTCAAATTCTTGTACCAATCCAGAAATTTAATTCTGGATATCTTGTCCTTCTCAAGGACAAATCGCAGTAATAAATTATAGTGTCTTATTTCATGGTAATTCTAATTATAGAAATATGCAAAATATAAGTATCGTGATAAAATATATTTAATAAGGTCTTTTATTAAATACGCTCCTACTATTTTACTCAAATCAATGACCCTCATCATTGACTCGTAAAATCCCTTTGGAAGATTTTCTAGTAAGACCAAGATCCATATTTCACCTCGTTTTGAGTCAACTTTGGTTGATCTCCCAAAACTTAGTTATTTAGGTAGGAAACTCCTTTCCAATTACATCTCATGTAACTCTTGGATCAGTTGGGTGAATAACTCTTATTCTAATTCATCTCATGAATTAAAGCCCAACTCAACGTCTTAAGCCTTTCAATCCTGTTGAATTTGGCTTAGTTAAGTTAGACCCAATGGATAGCAATTGGACATTACAATTGTCCCATCGCGCCTTACTATTATAGAAGAATGCACTCTGCTTTGACGGACCTACTCTCATTCGATATTAGTCTTGACGAGTGCTAAGTATTGGAAGGCTCTTAAACTTAATTTTTACTTTTGAGGGATTTTTTAATTATTGATCTCACCGGCATTGTATCTCATACAAGGCGTCTCTCAGCATACATGCATACATGCTTTTATACATTTAATAAACATATACAATATTTAAAACATACACGTATACATACATCTCATGCATCACATACACAAACATACATCTCATACAATTCATGCATCTCATACACAAACATGTAATATAAGGTACTATAGTTATGGCCTCTTAAACAAAAGGAATTAATAACTAATTTATTACAATTCTTTGACCCTCGAGCAAGCTTCTTAAGCCTCTCCAATGATGTCATCATTTGATATTGCCTCCTCTTCAATTCGAAGAATTTACATTTATTTAAAATAAATAAATAATTAAAAATACGACACACAGGCTGTATTTAAAATAAATAAATCATGACACACAGGTCATATTTACCCAAAATAAAAAATACCAAAATCTAGGACCATAACCACATACCTTAAAAATAAAAGATTTAGTAACCAACAATAACCCTTATTATTATTAAATAATTTTAAACATTATTTTTTTTAACAATTAAAGATCACGTACAAAACATATACTTTCAAGAACTCACTTGGAAAGTAATTCAAGAACATCTGTTTGGGGATCAAATCAAATTTGAATTCAAAGTTTAAAAACGCAATGGTCTTCAAATCAAATTGCCTAATAATTTGAAGAGGAGATAACGTAGAGATCTTATCAAATCAACCTCCATACTATTCATGGTCCTGAATTAATGTCCTCTTGTAGCAATTTTTTTTTTTAATTTATTGTTCTTTCAAACATTCACGTAATCAAAACGTGAAATTTTCTAACTGAAACAAAATCATCTTTGTATGGCCTTTATCCAAAAAATGGCACAATGAATGCCATGTTTGGAATTCAACAACTACACTGTGCGCAAAATGAATTCTCAATTCACCAAATAATTGAAATTGACAAGTATGGATTTAATTGAAATTGATTTAACAGACATTTTAGAGGCTTTTGTTGATACTTTATGATGTGTCTAATGGACATATCCAATACCTTATTTGTTAAGGGAGTGTCTCTGACATCCAAGCAGCTTGATCAGATTATCTCTACCATTAACAAATTTGGCAAGATCAGAAGTGAGCTCTTCCACTTTTTGTTGAAGTTTAACAACTTCTTCATACTGTGATGTTTCACCAATGATTGTAGCTTCATTAGACTTAGCAGTCTTCAACTCACTGTTCTCCTTGGCCATATTCTCACACTCTTGAGATTTCTGTTTATGCTTATTGAGGAGCATTACATACTCTCTTTTGAGGGATTTGAAGGCTTTAGATAAGTAGTTGGATTCCTCCAGCAACTCCTCATGAGCATCATGTAATTCCTCAAAGTCAAGGTGTACCTCATCATCAGATTCTGAGTCAATATTGGGCATCAGACAGAGATTAACTTCCTCTTCTGGTTCATCATCTTCAGATGATGTTGACTTCAGATTCTCCAAAGTAGCCATCATTCCTTTCTTCTTCTTGAAGAACTTTTTATAAGGAGCTTTCTTGAGTTGAGGACACTCAGCTTTAATGTGACCAGGTTTCTTGCACTTATAGCAGACAATTGGACTCTTGTCTGTTGAATTGGATTCCTTGAAGTTTTTCTCCTTGTGAAACTTTATGAAAGGCTTCTCCTTTCTAAAATTCTTTCTTTTTATGAGCAGCTTTATCTTTCTGATTAGGAGAGATAGCTCTTCATCACTTTCAGAATCCTTGGTCTCAGATAGGTCTGTATCACAGGATGATCGTCTTGTTGGGGTTTTCATGAGATAATCCTCTTTAAAAATCATATCTCAAGGAGGAAGAAAACTAACCCATGGATCACGCATTACAAAACATGAATCACATAAAGGGCTATTTGTGTTTACCTCTTGAAGCGTGCTTTCACTATGATCACAAGTGCCACAAAGGAGAAGCACCTCTACTCAGTCCACGCGAGCAAACAGGCGTCGGAGCTTTGCGTCCTGTGCTAGCTGACGGCTATGTGAGGCAAGGTTAGCAAGTCTAGGTTTAGAGCAAGATTAGTAGTCTATTTATAAGTCTCATACTCCTATTGACCTAACTGCCTACTTATTGGGCCTTGTACGCTACAAGTCCAATAACCTTTAAATTAATTAAATCATATTTAATCAATTTACCCGCTCCGAATTTGCTCTATGCGTGTGACCCTGTAGGCTCCCACTAAGTTGTACATAATATTAAATATTACAATAATATCAAATATTAATTATAATATTAAATATTATAAATAATGTTGGCATCTAGCAATGCATCATTACTACCAAATTAGCAAGGGTACCGGTGATCCGATTTCAGCCTTACCGCGACCAAAATTTACCGTGCAGTAAATGTCCCTTCGCCCATATGTCTTAATTGAACAAAGGGCATAAGAGTGCCATCCTTGTTATGTTCAATTATTTATCCCTCGATCATCGAGTAGACTTGTAATCACAAATGGGCCCAATATCACATATTGGCCCCACTTCCGCGTGGCCACGCATATTTCACGTCTTACTCTATCGAGGGGCCTAAGACATTACCCCCTGTTATGTTGGAGGGACGAATCCTATCTACATCACTTACACTCCTCAACATGATTTATTGCAGGGCCAATAACTACCTTTATGATCACCCTGTTACGCATGACGTTTGATAGCATTAAAGCCTATAACTCCTCATGTAGGAATCGTAGTGACTTCAAGTTGAAGGACTACTTCGCTATGGTCGCCATGAGAATACTTATGACACTTACATAACTATTATGAAGAATTCTCATAGTGGGTCATCCGGTATAAATATTACTCCTAATATTTATACCCGTGAGCTGACTTGATATCACATATCAATGACCCGTGAGATGTGGCCATCAGTCTACTCACACAATAGTCTCTATGTATTATTGTCATCCTAAGTAACAATAATAATCGACTACGGATATTTAAGAATAACGTTCTTATTATTTAATGAGGTTTCACGATTAAGTCTTGTACTTAATGTCTCGTTAAATGAACTGCCTATTCTAAGGACTTTATTACGCTATAAACTAATAACATAATAAATTAATGCCTTATTCATATATCAAATATATGATAAAATTCATGATAGAAATAATGATCTATTCAAAATAGATTGGCCACTAGGGCTTACACCAACACGTCTGCCTTTAGTGCTTTTGAGGATTTTGATGATTTTTTATCAGCTTTTAGAGCAATGGATTTGCCCTTTGTAGTTGTCACATCATCACCAAGTTCTTGTTCATGGATAGTGAGGGTACCAAGAAGTTCATCCATAGTCAAGGTTGTGAGATCCCTGGCTTGAGAGGTGGCAGTGACCAAGGGTCTCCATTGCTTTGGAAGACTTCTGATGATCTTTCCAACTTTCTCAACATTTGTATAAGTTTTGCCAAGAGACTTTAAACAATTGATGATAGTTTGGAATCTTCCTATCATCTGAGCAATAGATTCACCTTCCTCCATGATGAACAGTTCATACTTTCGGACAAGTATGGCAATCTTTGACTGTTTAACTTTGACAGTTCCTTCATGTGTGACAGATAAGGTGTCCCACATTTATTTTGCAGAGTCACAATCACAAAATTTCTCAAAATTTTCATGACTAAGAGCATTGCTGATGTTGTATCTGGCTTTGTGATTCAGTTCCCTTTTTGTCTTTTCTGCAGAGGTCCATTAAGCTTTTGGTTTGTCAGGGTTATCATCATTCTTGGGAATGAAAGGACCTTCAGTAATGACATCCTAAAGATCAGAGTTTGTTGATAGAATGAACCATTGGAATCTATCTTTCCAATAGTTGTAGTTTTCTCCATTGAAGAATGGAGGTATGGTTAGGGAGGCTCCTTCAGTCTGGTGACTCTCACTTGAACTAGCTCCGGCAATCATGTCTATTCTTCAGGATCTTTTCCTCTACTTTGTTAGATGCTCAACCCAGAGGCTGAACTCTGATACCAATTGAAATAGAAAGCTATAAACATGAGAATGGGGGTTGAATTGTGTTTATCAGATTTTGAAACAAAGTTAAAATCTTTTTGCACACAGAGACTAAGTTTAGACAAGTGTTTTTACAAGATGCAGACAGGTCACCTGTCTGATCAGTTTTTCACAGAAAAACACACGATCATGCTAGAGTAAAAGTGTTTGATATTCACATTTAAACCCCTTTAGTTAGATGACAGATAATGATAAACAAGATAACTAAAGAGATAAGGATAGAGAGATTAAACACAACTATTTATCCTTCTTCACCCTTTAATAACTAGGGCTACGTCTAGTCTATGGCAGCACCGGATTTTCTCCACTATAACTGATCAAGGTACAGACTTCAAGTATTCTTTCCACACCTAGCCTCTTCAGGCTCCAAGACAAGTATTCTTTGCTCACCTAGCCTCTTTAGGCTCACTCAAGTTGTTTTGAGAAATGATTGTAATAAATACAATTTGCAAGTCTTTCACTAACACTCAAAAGAGTGAATTAAATGTGAAGTATAGAAAGACTGTGTAATAACTTCAGATGATTGAAGAATACAAATTGAAAGAATGAAGGATTAATTGCGCAGAGTAATGACTATTTAATGCTGTGTATTCTCTATCTTCATCTTCAATGTCTTATGTATTTATAGGCTCCAATCATTTTGAATCCGTTAGAGACATTCCTTCAAATTTTGGCTTCAAGCTGAGCTCCATTAAATGCAATAGAGTCATTTTGGGCAGTCATTAATGCAAGTGGAATGTTGGTTGTACTCTAACACGTAAGTTTAGTGCTTTATGCTTCGTGCAACAACTGATTCAGAATTGTGCAGTTTGTTTTTATACTTTGCTGAACACATTTCCCTTTTCGTGCACTTCATAGTTGTACTAGGAATAAATCATATTGGAAGAACTTCATTTCTGAGCTCCTAGGTTGCTTGTGAGTATGACCTTATGACTTTCTTGATAAACGTGAGAGAGAGAAAGCATCAGTGACTTCTGCTTGAGGGGATATCTCCAAAAAGCTTTGCTGTCCTTGTATTCCTTATTGAAGGACCATAGGCAAGTGAAGGCTTCAGACAGGTTGGATCCTTAAAACAGATTAGTCAACATTCCAGTCAGCAGACAGGTTGACTTTCACTCTACAGACATATGATCTCTTATGTGGGCAGACAAGTGTAAAATGAATTCTCAATATAGTGATCTGCATACTAGATAGACAGGTCAGCAACTAATATGAAGTTCAATTAAATCATTAACAAATTTTTAGTTTTCATCAAAACTTAGGGCAAATGCACATCAAGCATTTAGAGACTTAACATGCTTAAACTGTCTAATGAATTTTGCATGACCTGTCTATGGCACCTATCTGACCCTGCCGAGTCATTGTCTTATGAACTCAATGGTTTTAAATAAAATGGTTATTTATTCCTTAATACCATTTAATAATAGGAGGCTAATCACTTACATGACATTTTTATTTCTTGAAACCATATTTTCCATAATGTCTTAGTCGGTGCTGTGGTTCCCCAAATATTTCATGTCATTTTAGCATTGAAGTTTGTCTCTTTCTCTATTCTGACTTTATATCTATAAAAGGACAAAAAGTCTGAAAGCTTTCTTCTTTACACTTTTAAAAACCTTTTCATCTTTCTCTCTCTAGAAAACCACAAACCTTTTGAACCCTAACCCTTCTTCTACAATGGCACCAAATAAGAATCTTACCATTGAAGAAATTGTTAAAATGTATCAAATGCGTTTTGATGACGTAGATAAGATTCTTGCTAGAAAGGTGGTGGATCTACAGGTCATAAGGAAATGGGGAGTGGATGTCACTGAAGAGTTGGAATACTTCAAGTGGACTTCTTTCTTCAAAATGAAGGAGCTTGTTCATCCCAGACTAGCTAGGGATTTCTGGAACAGTGCCACCATCCAAACCAACCCCATTAATTGAACAAAGGACATATGGGGACTCATGCTGAAGAGGATCTTCTTGTTCAACATCAGCTCGCTTTAGAAAGTAGCTGGTTGCCTTAGGCTAGGAGCTGGACTCACAAGTGAATGGGGGGGATGAGGTTGGAGTTGTCAACATCAATATAGCTCTCTATGGAACTCCCAACCCCTCCAGCTACAAACCTGTAAATATGGTACCAAAGTGCAGATTCTTGCTGAAGCTGCTGTAAGAGTGTGTTATGCCCCGGAAAGGGTCCAGAGACAATATCTCAAAGCTAGACAAGTTTGCCCTCTATCACCTGATCCACAGGATCAAGGTTGACTTGAATGACCTTTTATTCAAGCACCTTGAGTCCATGCCACATTTCCATGTGGGATGTTGCTTACAAGACTCTTCAATAACATACTCTTTGTTCCGGGAGATGGAGAATTTGTAGGTATGGCTCTGCCCATAGACAAGAAGATATTGTCTATGATGAAGATTCCAGGGATTCCTCTGCCTGAGCCCCTCAAGGATAAGGATGGGAAGAAAAAGGAAGATGTTGAGGAGAAGCAGACAACTACTCAAGCTGAGTCTGCTGATGAGTCTGAGGTTCAATTTCAGAAGGCATGTGGAAGCCTTCTGGGAAAGTGGTTAGACAAGATCAGAGGCCTGATATAGAGAAACCTTATGCCTCTGCCGAAATTGCTGAGAGTGAGAAACATCTAAGATTCAGAAGGAGGAAACTCTCTCCAAAGAGAAAGTCCGGAGTGGATAAAGTATCTAAAGTTGAGTCTGCTCAACCAGACAAGAAGAGGAAGCTGCAAAGGACCTCTGTTGTGGATAGATAAGTCTTGTCTACACCCAGTAGAGAGGAAATACCTACTCAGGGGGAGTAGATGACCAAGCCCAAGGAGAAGACGGATTTATTTCTGGGTTTGATACCCAAGAAAAGAAGGCCAGGTTTTCCTGCACCTACTGCTGGTGTTCCTTCAGTTGAAGCTGCTACAGCTGAAGAAGACCTGTCTGTTGGAGCACAGACAATTGTTTACGCTTTGGTGGATCCCTTGAATCCACCCAAGCCAAGGAAGAAATTGAGGATGTCAGAAAATCATGTGGTTCTTCCATCTGAGTCTTCACCCTCACCATCCTCACTTATCCATCAAGATATTTATACCCCACCTGTCTCCTCCACTCATTCTATTATCGCAAACCCTATAGTCCATGTGTCTCCACCCCCTTCACCTGTCTTTTCCCATACCACACGAACTAGGGGTGAGCACCAGGCGGGTTCGGGCAGGGATTGTCGGGTTCATGCAGGTTCGATGAAAGAAAAACACAATCCATTTCCGTCCGATATATACAACGAGTTGGTCGGGTGGCAGGTTGATCGGATTGGCGGGTTGGTGGGTGGATTTGTACGGGTCCATACTTTTTTATTATTTTATATTACTTTAGAAAAAAAATAAAAAAATAAAAAAAGAAGAAGGGAGAAAGTGAGATATGAGAATTGAAGCTGAGAAAGTGAAACAGAGGTGAGGGAGAGGATTGGGGAAGAGTGCAAGACCATCATTAGTCACCAACTACCAAACAGAGTAAGACCCGCAGTGCATCAGGCCGCTGTCGTCCGACCCTCCCTTATCCCCACGCCAGATCTACGAGCTGTGCCCTACGAGATCCAGATCTGTGAGACTTGTCGAATCACGCCGGATCCTCATGAATGTGGGTTCACCACCATCAGATCATGCTGGATCACGCCCAGATCATGCCGAACTTGTCGGATCTATGAGAGGAAGAGAGATTGTGGGTTCATCACCACCAGATCTGGGGGAAGGAGAAGATCGCCGATGCCTCACTCTCGGTAGCCTCCATATGCTAGGCCACCTTCGTTCCGGATTCCCTCACTCCTGTGGTGGTGGTTCTGAACGGTGGATGGTGATGGCTCGATGGTGGATAGTGGCTCACCTTCGTTCAGCTTTTCTGAGAGAGATATTGGAGACTTTAGGGAGATATGTGGGCCGTGGCTAAAGAGATATGGGTCGTGACTAAAGAGAATATAAGAGATAGGAGGACTAAAACAAGAGAAAGTGTAGTAGGCGGTTGGGTTTGGTTGTCGTTGGGTGAAATTTTGCTGAACTGAACCCGCCCGATGTTATCCGTATTAATCCATTTTCTTCACCCGCTGGACTCGTTAACCCCACCAAATCCGCCCATTTCACAACAATTTAAAACGGTTAGCTCGGGTTCGGGTGGGTCACAGGTTCATGATCACCCCTAACACAAACCTCTAACTACACTATAGTGTTTGATGTATGTCAGTACAGTGTTTTTCACAGGGATTCTACCTCTATAGAACAAGATGACATTTCATCTTGTCTTTTTGTGTTTGACTTGCAGAATATTCTTGTTGCAAGTTTCGGTAACTTGTCGGTTATCCCTCCACCTCCACCTCACATTACTAATTCGTGCAGAGAACTCTTCTTCTCCACACCAATTATTGTTTTTATTCAACCTAATCCAGACCTTTATTGTGACCCTTCTATAGTTATTTTACCTTCATCCTCTAGATTATTTTCTGTGCTTATTATAGGTCCTGTATTTTTCTTTTAATATATAGATACTCTGCTACCATTGCCTCCCTTTGTCATTGCTAAACCTCTTCCGCCTCATGTACCTATAACCATAACTCATCTATCCTTATCTGATCGTCTATCCTCAATTTTCCCTTCACCTGAGGTAGATTTTGTTAGAGTCAGACCCTTTTTTAAAATAGCTTTCCTACCATTCTTCTTGTATAGAACATCCATCACTCATTCTTCCCTAGAATATCAACACCTCTCTCTATTCCCAGTGCACCTGTAGTGTATACTCTACCTTGGCACTCTGAGGAAATTGCAAAATCAGAAGCTGTTGCAACTGAAGTTGTAGACAGCTAACGCTTTCAAGCTGTGCAAGTAGAACTCGCCTCTCAAAGGACTCTGCTGGAAGCTACCCTGAGGCAACTAGATGAAGAAAGAAGTTCTAGGATTGCTTTAGAAGCTAGGGTTGATGCCTTGTCTCTTCTTTTTAGTAGTAATCAATAGGCTCTCTGTTTTGTAAAAACTTGCCTTGTACAAGCTTATGATGATTAATACGAATCAATTTTTGATATATGTCTTAGTTCTTTTCCCTTATATTTTATATTGTTTTTTTGCCTCCTGTGTTCCTTTTTTTGTTGATGCAAAAGGGAGAGAAAATAATAAAGATAGAATGAACCATAACATGTCTGCAAAAGTTTGTAAAATACAAGACATAAGACATAATCTGTTTGAGCCTATATGTAAAAGCTTTGATGAACAATAAGACTCTGACAAGCTTTAAAACCTTAATTGCCAAAGCTCTGACATCTATCTTTGCTAAAATATATGTTATTCAGATGCTCTTAATAGTGCTTTGATACATGTCTGCGTACATATTTTGTTATGTATATTCTAAACTTCTCTGTACAGTTGTTACTTTTATGTTATTATTTTATATGGTTCATTAAATCATTTCAATGTTAGTCATCGTCAAAAAGGGGGGGGGATTGTTAAGTATCTAAATGTCTGATGTGCATTTGCCCTATGTTTTGATGAAAACTAAACATTTGTCAATGATTTAATTAAACTACTTTTTGGTTGCTGGCCTGTCTACTTAGTGTGCAGATTATTATTTAAGTATTTTAGTCACCTATCTACCCTAAGACTTTTTGGTCAAAAGTGAAGAACACTTGTCTGATGAGTAGAAACAACCATTCTGTTGAAGAAGTTTCACCTGTCTGTTGGCTTATCTGGAATTTTTGACTTTCTGCATAGAAGAGTCAACCCGTCTAATGAAGCTCTCACCCGTCTGGTGTCTCTCAATAAAGAACACACGAAGACTGAATAACTTTTGTGAGCTGACTACTCAGTCAGAAGAAGCTGAAGGTTTGTCACACAAGGATCAAGATTTTCAGAAGGTCAAACACTCAAAACCCTGAAGCTCAGAAAAGAAGTGCTACCAAAATGCTTTATTCCCTAGTACATCTAGAAGTTGCATGAATTACAAAAGCAACCTAAAGAACTCTCATTTGACTGCTACACAAAGCATTAATCACCATCTCTCTCTGTTAGAGTACAAGTAGCATTTCTTTGCATTAAATAGTTGCCCAGAACGACTCTTGCGCATTATTGAAGCTCGGCTTAAAGCCAAATATCAGAAGGAATGTGAAACAACCCGATTTCCCATTAAAGAAAACTTAAATTAATTAAAACTTAATCGTGATATTAACGTTAAACGTATATATGGAAAACAGCGAAGAAACAAAAATCGTAAATGTAAATAACAGTTACAAAACAACACCACATCATAGAACCCCATCAGTAGGGCCCCATATAGTACAAACTGTCATCATAGAAAATACATCAAAAGACTATAAAAGATAAAACCTCACCGACACTCTACACACCCAGCCCCTCTCAAAAGTACATCAAAATAGGCTCACAAACACACACCTATGTACATGCAGAGTACACACTGACCAATCCTACTGTGGACAGCTACTACTACCCTGACTCTCCCCTCTAGCCCTTCTGTACCTCTGGTGGGGTCGGGAAGGTCCAGAGGCTCCTCGCCTGGTACTGGAAGCACTCCCTCTAGGACGCTGTTGGAAACGTCGTCTATAAAGAGCGTTGTGGCGTGATGACATTTGTCGAGCCTCGGGAACTAGAACCGGTTCTATATCAGGAACTATCAGATTTGAGTCCCGGGGCTCTGGTGCTGGTGCTGGTATAGGTACCGGTACTGGCACTGGTACTGGGTACATAGGAGGCATCGGTGCCATCGGTGGTGTAGGGAACCCGATGCGAAATGGGAAGGATTGGCCGAGACGGAACGTCCCGACTAATCCGAAGTGAGGTCCATCACCTATCGTAGCATACACCGAGACAGGACCCGTATATACAGCGAAACAGGGGGTTTGAATCCACAAACCACCCCTCATTGTCCAAAAACTCAAATTGCAGGGTTCCCATCAAGGGAATCCCGGCTGGCTCCATCATCCACAAATGATCTAAGTGCGGCATCGTGCAAGTCCGAGTCTGATCGCGAAAAGATAGAAAAGATATACATAGTAGAAAATAAAGGGAGATAAGATACTATCTACCATTAAATATGGAAAAGGGTGCATAACATATAAACAATAACGACACACAGTAACATGTACAAGTACAACCATCCTCAAATTATATTATCATCCTTTACCCGTCGCCCTCATGCAATTGATCCTGTATACTGATGTGGCCACCACAATCCTGTCACACATCCCTCGTCTGATGTGGGATATTAGTCAGTCGTCCGAGCGGTTCGTATCTAAACACCGGTGCACACCCCTATTCCCGGTAGGGCGCTCATGCAAAGAAATGACACTATAGTTGCACAGTACATGTCGGTGCACACCCCGGTTCTCTCTAGGGTGCTCGTGCAAAGTAATGACAATATAGCTGCACAATATAAATACGGGACGATTCCATAAGGACTTCGGACATATCACGGTCGACTCCTTCAAACTCAGCTTAAGGGAACTCACCCGTGATTCTGGTATCGATAATTAGATACTCTGACCTTGTGTGTTCCACTCATACAGCTACGATCAAAACAATGCATCTATATGAGTCTCACTGACTCGTATCGGGTAATAACCTAGTGCCTCAACATTTCATCACCATCTCAGATAATCTCTCAAATCACAAGATATCATCAATCTCATCATAAATAAGATATTAATTATTTAATTCGGTTAGGCACGACTAAGTCATACGTCATATACTCCCCAACACGCATCACTCCAAAATATCATATATCAATGGCTAGGAACCAACTAGACATATTATAGCACATAAAACGTATTACCATACCAAGCATGTTATCATGAATAAAATAATTAAAATATTTAAATAAACGTAATTAATCAAAATAAGCATATTAATTCAAACAACACACAACAAGCAGCTCAATAGGTAAAACCATGCAACCTCGAATATCATAAATTTAACCTAACGGTGATAAACCTACAATCTCCATATCATCAGTTGTACCACTAAGTAGTTGTCAATGTGATATTGACATTTTCAATTATTCACCCACGAGTAGGGTTTAGGTCGCCCAACTCTATTATCATAAAATACGCTACTTAGCCATTTCCGACGATAGGGGGTTCTTTTCTCCCATCCGAGGTGTCGTATGCTAGCTTAGAAACAATGAAACGAACACTCCCCACACTTCCAAAATATGCATCGTGAGGAACTATGGCCTCCGGGTATCCAAAAATTCACTTGAATACATCATTGTGAAGCATACGTTACGGATAACCCTAATCTGAAGATGGAATTGAAAACCGATAAACGAAATGAAAGATAGCCTCAATACCATCGGCGACAGCATTTCGGCATAATAAGGACATAGGTTTACCTTAGCCAAAGAAAAGAAAGAAGTCTAGGTTTAAGAAGACGTCATCGCCACAATCACAATTACGTAGTCGGAATCTCAATAGGACGAACGATCGAGTCGGAAATCTCTTGGGAAGTCTCACTCTCTCCTCTGGTTCTCTCTCTCTAACTCTCTATTTTTTGTTTCTCTTCGTTCTTCATATTAGGTAACTTAAGTGACCTCTTATGTTATTATTTTTTTTTCTCATATGCACTGCCCACGCTTGAGAGTGGGAACTGCCACTCTTGGGCGCCCTAGCGCTCGAGCGCCCCAGGGCTCGAGCGCAATTTTCCCCATGTTTGAGCATGGTATTTCCTTCAGGATGAGGTCACCGCCTCCACCATCCACGTGTCCAATCAGATCTTGCCACATGGAGTCAAACTCAGTCCCTGTCTGGTTGACCACCCATGCTTGAGTGTGCCTGCGCTCAAGCGCCAGAACAGCCACGCTTGAGCATGCTGTTCTGGACATAAACCCTAGTTTCTGTTTTGGTTCATTCTAAAGTCGATTGATCATGTACTTTCCATACAAGGGTCCCAATGCCTTAAAATACATATTTGACTTATAATCAAGGCTTCAAACATGGTCATTAGACATATAAACAATGCCGTAAAACACGAATATTACAGAATGTCTGTAACGGACTCTGTAACATCCATGTTTTAGGACCTTGGTTATGTATTTTCTAAGTGTGTTTAAGTGTTTGAAAGCTTGTTTGAAAGATCCAGAATCAGTTGGCTTCGAATTGGTAGAATACGAGTAAATTAGGGTTTATGTCCAACATGGTATGCTCAAGTGTGCAGGGGGCCACACTAGAGCGTCCAAGCTCCCCAAACACATGGCTACACGTGTCGAGCAGTGGAAGGTGGTCCAGAATGCGTGTCAAGCTTTCTTCACACTGAGACGTTGTTTCAGGTCCCACGCTCAAGCGTGGAGGCCTCCCACGCTAGAGCGTGCTCAGACAGATTTTGAAAAATAAAAGCACGAAGGGTAAAAATGCTACCACTTTTACCATTTCACCTTTTTCACCTAGAGAAGAAGTGAGAGAGGTTAGTTGAGGTGTGGGAACTTCCGGAGCTTGGTTCTTCCAATTTTGTTAGCGAAACTCAAAACCGTTTATCCCGACGAGTTTGTAGCGACGACATCTTCATAACCCTACCTTCCTTTTCTTGTTAGGGCTAAGGTAAACCTATGCTCTTTTCATTCTGACATGTCGTCGGTGACAGTATTGAGGTTTTCTCTTCGTTCGGTTATTGGTTTTACCTACCGCTTCCATATTAGGGTTACCGGCGATGTTTGCTTCGTGTACATGTGTTCAGGTGAATTTTCAAAGCACTGGAGGTGCTTGTACAGTGCGTGGCTGATTTGAGCTTAGAAGGGAAGTGCTCGTTTCGTGGTACCGATAACACCTACATACACCTTGGGTGGGAGAAAGAAGCATCCTTTCATCGAAAACGACTAAGTAGCATATTTTACAACAATGGTTGTAGGGAGACCTAAACCGTTCTTTTAAACAAACTTGAGTGAGCTTGAAGATGTTAGGTGTGTAAATAACATAATACTTTGCCTGGAGCCTGGAGAGGCTAGGTGTGCAAAGAATACTTGTCTGTAACCTGAACAGTTATAGTGGAGAAAAATTGGTACTGCCAAGGACTAGACGTAGCCTCAGTTGTTAAGGGGTGAACCACGATAAAATATTGTGTCTATCTCTGTCCTTATCTCTTTAGTTTATTTGATTATTTTAACTGTTAACTAACTAAATGGGTTAAAGCGTGAATATCAATTAAAGTTTTTATCTTGCATGCTTGTGTGTTTTTATGTGAAAAACCTTTGGACAAGTGACTTGTCTGATTGTCTTTTTTATCACTCGTCTTTGCTCTGAGCTCTAGCTTGCGAAAGGTTTCAACTTTCCTTAAAAGTCTGATAAACACAATTCAACCTCCATTCTCGTGTTTATAGTTGTCTATTTCAAATGATAGGTAAATGGAGAGAAAAAAATGGAGAGGAACTTTACTTGATAGAGGTTAGGATTAAAATCCGTGTCCCTGTAAGGCTTTGTTTGGTAAATACTAACAGATAGCGGATAATCTAGCGGATAACGGATTAGATTTGAAGTGTTTGGTTAAACTAGCTGTTGGACTAGCTGATAAATGTAAAATGACATAAAAGGATATGCTTACATGTTTTTTTATTTTATAAATTATATATATATATATATATAATTTATTTTAAATTATTTATCATTTAAAAAATTAAAATATTAATTTTAAATTTTAATATTAATTTAGTTTTAATTATTTTTAATAAATAAAATGGAATAATAAAAATAAAACTATATATTGATGTGATTTTTATATAAAATTTATTTTTTATACATAAAAATATATTTTCTATTTTTTTATCTTAAATAGTGAAGTTAATTCTTATTTATATACTATGCTAAATGAATAGTTTTTTTTTTAAATTTTATTAGCTAAGGATAAGTGAGGAATTTAATTAAGATAATAGGGATTAAAATAGAAGAAAAAATGATAAGTTATACGCTATAAATTCAAACACTACTTCAAGTAACATATGGAAAAAAGCTATAAGCTAGTGAAAAACGTTATACGCTAATTTTAGAAACGATTACTAAACGGGGTTACTTTTCCATCCGCTATAAGCTAGAGCTTGTTAGTTTTTCTCTCCTTTGCCATGGTTTGAACCCTGGACCTCCAACTCTTTCAAATCCTTATACCGTTATCTCAAACCAGTTGATTAATTATATTTGATATAATATTGAGTGGTGAATGCACATGTGATAATTGATTATAATAACTTAGCATGTCTTCACGGGTTGAAATGTTATACATGGCTTTGTGTATGGAATGAATATATAATTATTTTCTATACCTTGAACTAATATGATCTATGAGAAAAATATGTAATATAAAGGTTCAGGTTGGAACAAGTAAAGCTATGATATCAAGGTTTGGGTGAGTAAAGAATTCAAGAACAATGTTACATTCATCAAGAGAATGATCGAGAATATAAGGATGTGTCAAGTGCTCGAAGAGTTATATATCGGGCGCGGATATCAAGTTTAGGTTTAGAGCAAGACTAATGGTATATTTATAAGCCACATGCTCCTCTTGACCTAACTGCTTACGTATTGGGCCTCGTACGCTACAAGTCCAATAATCTTGATATTAATTAAATCATATTTAATTCATTGACCTGTTCTGCATTTGCTCTATGCGTGTGACCCTGTAGGCTCCCATTAAGTTGACATTAATATTAAATATTATAATAACATTAAATATTAACTATAATATTAAATATTTCATATAATGAGCGGCACCTAGTAATGCATCATTACAACCCAATTGGCGAAAGTATCGATGATCCGATTTTAGCTTTACGACGACCAAAATTTAACATGTTGTAAATGCTCATTCATCCATATGTCCTAATTGAACACAAGGCATAAGAGTGTCATCCTTGTTATGTTCAATCATTTGTTCCTCGATCCCCGATTAGACGTGTAATCATAAATGGACCCAATATCACATAACGACCCATTTTCGCATGGCCATGCTTATTTCACGTCTCACCCTATCGGGTGGCCCACGACATTTCCCTTATTATGTAGGAGGGACAAATACTATCTACGCCACTCACATCCCTCAACATGATTCATTGCAGACCCAATAACTACTTTTATGATCACCTTGTTACGCGTGACGTTTGATAGAATTAAAGCCTACAATTCCACATGTAAGAATCGTAGTGACTTCAAGTCAAATGACTACTTCACTATGGTCGCCATGATTGAGAATACTTATGACACTTATATAAGTATTATGAAGTATTCTCATATTGGGTCAGTTCAGTATAAACATTACTCCTAATATTTATACATATGTGCCGACATGATATCACATATCAATGACCCCTGAGATGCGGTCATTTGTCTACTCACACAATAATCTTTATGTATTATTGTCGTCCTAATTGACAATAATACTCGATTACTGATATTTAAGAATGACATTATGTTATTTAACGAGGTCTCACGTTTAAGTCACACACTTAATGATTCATTGAATAAATTGGCCATTCTATGGACTTTATTATGCAATTAAATTAAATAAATAATTAAATAAATAACATAATAAATTAAATACCTCATATTTATATAAAATATATAAACTAAAGTCTTGATACCAATGTAAATCCAATAAAATAGATTGGCCACAAGGGCTTTCATAAAAAATCTCCCACTAGCACTAGAGCCAATCATGCATCAATCTAATACACATTGATCTAGTGTGAACGTCATGCTACCACCGAGCAAGAGACTCCATTAGCGGATTGTTTAATGTTGTCATTCTGCACATCTTCACATCTCCCCTATCAACCATCTATCAATTGAGATGGAAGTGTCTAAGTATATGTTTGTATCGTTGGTGAGACCAAGTTTCCTCAGCTTATGTAATTACTTCATCATCATCGTAATGAAATCAATGGAGTTTTCAAAGTTAGGAACTACGCTAGTTCATAAATGAAATTCCTGATCCAAAAAGCTCTAAATCTGCATTTAAGTCAACTATATACTCGGCCTTTGTAGTAAAATCTGCAATTGTCTCATGCTTGGAACCTTTTCAAGCTCACAGTGCCACCATTAAGACAAAACACAAATTCAGACTGCAATCTGGAATAATCTTTATCATATTGGAAACAACATCTATGTAACACCTTACAACGACTTCTTCCTTACATTCATTTGTTAAGAATGTATCCTCAGTTCTTCTCAGACACTTAAGGATATTCTTCACTACACTTCAGTGACCTTCACTAATATCAATTGGTACCTTGTCATGCTCACAACATACAAGATAATTGGCTTAGTACATAATGTACCCTGAATAAGGCCCAACAACTTCAGCGATCTATCTCTATAGATCCTAATTCCTAACACGTAGGAAGCTTCGCCTTAGTCCTTCATCAAGAAACAATTCCTAACCATATTTTCACATTTTGTAGCATAGAGATATTGTTTGCAATAAGCAACATGTCATCATAACAATACTAGAAAGATAATCTCACTCGATAGCTGCTGGTGAGGTCTCCAATTCCGTATATGCGACCTTTTTCTTGCCGCTAGCAACCTCGACCCATGTCTATAACTCCACTCGGGCTTCCACTTCTGGGTCAAGTGTGGTGGTAGGAGAAGATGAGGCTGCCTGAGACCGAACCTGAGATAACTTAGCCTCATAGTCCTCCTGTTATTAACAATAACACGCATCATCAAATGATTGAGTATGAAATTTTTACCTATTCATGAAGTATGTGTGCCATTCTTTGACATATGTCAGAGGACCGTCAACCAAGTTTCATAAGTGTTGATTAATGACAGTAGGTGCCTCACTGTAAACCTATTCACAAAGTTTAACAATATGTTTTTATTCGTATACATTAGAGTGAATAAAAGAATGATAGAAGGGAAGATACTTACTTGTTGCTTCAACCATTTTGGAAAATCTTCATGAGTATGAGCAGATGCATCTTGGTCGCTTATGTTTTGAGATACAAGAATGCATGAACATATATGGACATAAGTTTTGACAATTAACATATGTTTCGAATGAATAAAAATTATAAGCACATACGTACTCATGGTATGGTTTAACCACGGTGCAATTGATCAACACATGAACATGAGCTGAGTTCCACTTTGCCTCCGTTAAACAATGTGTCAACTCCTTTCCGGAATGACGACCGAGAAGACAAAAAACTGATAAGGTTCCGGGTAGTCTTGCACTTTCATTTTCTATTTCGTTCATTCTATTTGTTGGAGACAAAACCATGTGTTTGAAATAATGAGAGCAGAAATGAGTTGTTTCACGGTATAAGTAAGACACACAGATTGAACCTTCAACCCTAGCCTTATTTTTCACCGATCGTTTTGAGTCTCCCATGAATCTATTAAAAAAATGACGAGGTTATTATTAATGAACTAATATGCATGAAAAAGGTTCAATAATTGGGATGCTTATATTACCTTTCAAATGGATACATCCACATATATTGAATTGGACCACCAAGTCTGGCCTCATATGCAAGCTGAATTGAAAGATGATCCATTGAATCAAAGAAACCCGGGGGGGGGATTATTCTCTCCAACTTGCACTGTGTGAGTGGAATGTTTTGTTCCACCCCGATCAACTCGTCTTCCCTCAAAGTTGCATGAATCAACCATAGATCCATGATCCTCTCATTCGGCTAACATCACTTCAAACCATCATCCAAGAGTTTGTTTCATGAATCAACCATAGATCCATGATCCTCTCATCACTCTAAGCCTTAGTTATCTCATCCAAAAATCCTTTTTGAGCCTTCTACAAAAATGGGTATTTCTTGGTCAAGAACATCAATCTCTTGATCGTCATCCTTTTGGCTTAAGATAAGTGTTCTAAGCCTTGATTCCTATCTTTGGTTATGTTTAAGCTTAGTTGTATAATTCTTTTGAATTTTGTGTATTGATCTCTAGGTTTTTGGAAGCAAAACCGTGGCCATCCTTAGGAGAACAACATCATTCTTGCTTGTTTTGAGTGATCTACAAGAGGTAAGGGGGGAGATTACTACTGTACTACCTTAATGTAGATATGTATGTGATTTATATTGTTTTTGTGTTGTCTTGAAACCCTAAAAGTTAGGGTTATGTCTTTGTGTGTTTGTGAGCCTCTAAGAGGACTTGGTGTAATAATTATGTGGTGTATGTTGTGTGATGAAAATTTATGGATGATATGCTTATTTGATGCATGATGGTTAAAAGAAAATTGGTTGTATGCTTACTTGATCATTGAAAGATAATATGTGGAATATGCTAAATAATCATGCCATGATTTAGTGTTTGAATACATGAATATGTATGATGTTTTGAGATTGATTGATGAAGAGAAAATCTTCATTTGTGTTGGTCATGGTTTCGGCCATGATGAGAAAAATGGTATGAGAATCTTAAGGATTAAAATCATGGAATCTTACAAGTATTTTAAGTTTTTAAAGAATAACAAAACCAAGAGAAATCACTAATCTTGCAAAACTGTCTTTAGGGAAGTATAAACTATCTTGTTCTATTTTAAAGGATTGCCTTATCCTATTTTAAAGATTCAAAATTGGTTTGAATTGAATTGGTTGATTATATTGAAAGTTATGAATTTTTGAAGATATAAGGACTAAAATGCAAATTCTGAGAATTTCAGGGTCTGTTATGAAAATTATATTTTTTGTACTATTATTGTAGTCCTTAATGATTTAAGACTACAGAAATTGGTTTGAAGTGATTTGGACTTATACATAAAAAGATATAAGTTTTTTACTAACCAAGGACCTTTTTGTAAATATTGTAAATTATGGGGAAGAAACGAAATTTCTGAAATTTTCATGGTGACTGGGAAATATTTTTGATGATATGAAACTATAGAAGTTGGTTTGGTGTGATTTGAAGTTATAGATAAAAAGTTGTAAGGTTTTAAGTACATAAGGATCTTTTTGCAAATATTGAAAGTATAGGAACTAAAATGTAATTTTTGAAAATTTATGTAACTGGACAGTTAGAAACAGTTTTTCATACCTATCCAAGTGTTCTAAAACTCCAACATGAGTTTTGGACCATTAGGGTTAAAAATCATTGAAAAATGACTTACGTGATTTACAAAATTAATGATGTTCGGTCGAGTTTTTAGGAATTTTGTATAAATGGTGAGAAAGAGGTAAAATCAGTGTTTCAACAACCTAAAATGAGTATTATAACTTAGGAAAGTAATATGTTTAAGGTGAAGAACCATATTTTCAAAAGTATGGCCTTTGGGCCTAAATTCAGTAGAAAGCGGTGAAATCGTCGTTAAACGTTTTTAAAGATTTTCGAGAAAAAGGTTTTAAGAAATTGATACTTGTGTATCTTTGATGGAAAGTGTTACTGAAAATTGATTTGATTTTAACCAAAGGTTTTGGTTTTAACACAAAAAGAAATTTAGTCCGTAAGGACAAGTATTTACAGTAAAATGCAAAACCTAAGTCATGAATGACTTAGTGAAAATATGAACTCAATAGTTTATGACTTATGGTGAAGCAAGACCATTTGTCAAAAAGTGTGGATAATTTCATATCCATACATACATAATATTTAATTACAAAGAGTATTTTAAGGTTACTTGATATACAAGTAATCTCGTTCGGGAATGGACTTAAAGAGGTATAATGAGTTGGTGAGAACGATCAACCATCATAATATACTAAATCGTTGAAACATGGATATACTAATGAGGGGATCCTAAATCTTATGCAAGGATTCACGTGTTGGTACTATCTTGCCTCTAGAATGGCTATTGATTCTATCAAAGAAATCCCGAAGTTTATCCAGTGGATAAATACGAACGCACATGTCGTTATCGGCTTAATCCAGATGAAATTGTAAGTAAGGCCTTTGTGCCTAAAAAGCGGGCTGACATGCTCTGTGTGCATGTGGACGTGCTAGTGACGATATTCAGTGGTCTTGGTGATGATCAGGGTAGGAAGGCCACAGATGTCTAGTTGGTGATTCTTCTGGTCGTGGTGTTTCACGAAATACACTGACATCTACTACTAGATGCTAGCAGTACCAGGTTATCGAGAATGTTTCACAATCAGTTCTAATTCCACATGTGGCTGTTATTATTGATTCGCACAAGATGCCTAATATTGGCAGTTGTGAAACATCGAGCTCTAACCACTCCTTCCAGATGTTCTCTTAAGCTCCAGAGTTAGGGTCAGATCTTCCTTGAGGCTGTGTAGGAATGGGACTATGCAGTTTCAATCAGTTATCTCTATTCTCGAGTCTCAATGAATTGGCAACGTCTGATGTGTTTAGAGAAGCTTGTTGTGTGTAGATATTGTTATCCTTATTTTTATTGCCTAGGTCGGCTGGCTATGTGCCTTCTATATTCTTCTGAGAAGACTGAGACGTCAAGATGTCCCTTGGTTGACGCATCGTAGAGATTGAGGTTCGAGCATGCGGACGATATGTTTCAGTTTCTAGTGGACGTCTTCCAGACCGTCGATGGGTTCGTAGACCATGTTTTTCCTCTTAGAAGAGGAAAGGACTTCATCCGAGAGTTACTATTGTAGTAGCTCTAGTAGTGTCTTTTGTGACGACGTCAGTAATGAACTCAAATAGAGTTTCCATTAGATCTTGTCAGTTGGGTTTGTCCTTCTCACGATGTACGAGAGAGGATTGTCTTTTCTATTTTAGTTTGGTCAGCTGGGTATGTTTGGGTGTTAACGAAACTGTCTATGGAGCTGCGACTCCAAGTATCTTATATTTTAGGAGTTGAGTCTCCATATCTTTATGTGGAGTCTGCATATTTCTATGATATCTCTTTATGAGTCGGGTTGGGTATTATGTAAACAATTTACGAACTTATGACCCTAATTATTATAATGGAATATTTCATTGTTCATTCTTTTAAATTAAAGTAGTTATATTTATGACTTGCGAAAAAGAAAAAAATTACCCTATTCTGTTATAGCCAATTTTAATTAACCTACTTTTCGTCCTTAAAATGTCACTTACGATATAGCACCCGAGAAGGGTGTTACAACACATACATAAAATCTGTTTTTGAAAAAGAACTTAAAAGGTCTTTAATTTGGAATATATCATAATTTTCTTTGGCCTTTAAAGTTTTTCAAAAATAATTTTCTATGTGGAATAATCGATTAGTCTAATCGATTATGCAGCTCTTAATTATGCTTAAATGAGTCTTTAAATGATAGAGCTGTTAGGTTTTTGAAATTCAAATTTTGAAGAGGAATAATCGATTGTGGTAATCGATTATGCCTATTTGTACCACGTTTTAATCGATTATGAGTTTTCAGAATTAATTACGTTTGAGCCGTTGAGTTTCAAAATTCAAATTGTATAATCGATTATGAGTTTTCAGAAATCAATTATTGTATTTTAAACAAAAGTCAGAGAGGTGATAATCGATTAGTATAATTGATTATGCTTATTTGATCAGTCATTGCTTTTAAACAGAGACCATGTAATCGATTAATATAATCGATTATGACCTGACTCTGTCAAAATGCGCCTTTTGTTTTTACTTCAAATAATCGATTATACATTTTGAATAATCGATTATGGCTCTAGAAAAATAAGTTTTTCAAGAGATTTTGACCTAACTTAATTGGTTTATTTAAGGGTCATTTTTAGAGAAAGTAATACATGAAACATTGAGCTATTATTTTGACTTTCTCCTCTTGAGTCACCCTATCTACTACTCTCATTTTCTTACACTGGCAATCTTAACTTTGAGAGACATACACACCATATAGGCGTTGATTGTTGAGCTTCAACTTGTTTTTTATATTTTGCACTTGGTTTCTAATTGTAATCCGTTTTTATGAATTTTGTGAGTGTGATCTCACGTAAAACGATTTTGAGGCACTTGCACAAGGGAGAGTATATCCTGTGATTTGTGTAAGGGTTCTCTGTTTTGTAAAGGTTCTAGTTGATCCTGTTTAAAACTAGAGTTGATTGGAAACCCTTGGTGGTATTGCCTTGGGGACTAGACGTAGGCCACGCGGGTAGTTTGTGGCCGAACCAGGATATATCACCGCGTTCATCTTCTCATCCCTTATCTATTTTATTTCCACTTTATCCTTTGCAAAAGGATTTTACTCGCACGCGTCTTTTACAAATTGGTTTTTCAGAATATATTAAAAAAGAAAAAGCTTTTATTTTATCAAAGTTTTGAAAAACACAATTCACCCCTGTAACACCCTTTTCAATTCACAATTCACAAATAGCACGATACATATTCTTTAACGTACATCATCAAACTTATGCATAAATATTTTACAAACCACTCACCAAGTACTAACAGTCATATTCATACATATCCAGAAAAGGCAGAAATACCAACACTAGAAAATTAACAACAAACTGGAAATATATTTATAATAATAATAACAGTATTGGAGACGTGGCTCCACAAAATATAACATAGACACAAGACTTATCATACTGGCCAATACAAAACAATGACGGAATGTCATCCCCATGTAACTATAACAATCATGGATGAAACACCGTCACGCCGTGGGTATACTCCTTACGTACACTATACTAAAGCCATTGAAACTGTGTCCATGTATTCATGTCATCACAAACTCCAGCTGGGTGTGATGGAGAAACATTGCTGTTGTCATCTTCACTGAACATAAAATAGAACAGAAAACCAGAAAATACAGAAATGAGGTGAGATCCCCATTCATCAGACACATAACGCAGATGTGCAGTGGTATGACACACAGGTACGTACAACTATCAATATACAATTATATCATCAATCATATCAGAAATAATAATGTTTCACAGAAACATAATCACAAGGCAGCGTTTTCCTAGATAGGAGACATCTAAGACTCGAGGAATGACCTTTGATTTTCTATACCATGGTTTTAACAAAAAGTCGGAGAGAGTGGTTCATAGGATTGTTCTAGATTCCACCAGCCTTGAGTAAAAATGTGTCAACAGTCAGCAACGTGCACATAGGCTTTTTCCGGAACATCCTACACTACCAGAAAACACGTAGTGTCTAGTCGAGTATGTCGGTGCATTGCAAGATCACCATGCCACAAAGGAGCAACCAACTGGGCCTATATGAGTATTTCATACCCCGACATCCCCGAGCATCAACCAGATCGTCAATACAGAATTTGCACCCGCATTAAAGTGTTAGCTCAATCTCCTAGGCACAACGACCTTACAGAACATAGTTTCACTATGTGTTTAGGTAAAATTTGCCGGAAATGCATTCTTCTCGTCCATCCACCGAATGACCTCTTGATTCCATCGGAATCCTTTCAACATGTTTTCTCAGATGCCAGATGTTCTTAAGTCCGAATCACCGGTACTTAAAATCGAGATAAAGTTCTTAAGTAACCTTTCATATTTGTGCAAAGATTTCTTAAAGTACTTGATTAAAAGTCCTAACACATTATGAGATTGGATCACAAGTCCAATTATTTATTTCTCTGCGTTTTTCTAGTTGAGCCTTTTTATTGGCTTCCAATAAAAACAAATAACTCTTAGTCCATTAAATCTTATGGAGATATGGATAATGAATTATCCATAGTTTATGACATAAGGTCTTGTTCCACCCTACATCATAAATTATTATGTTTGTATTTTCACTACGTCGTTCATGACTTAGGTTTTTGCATTTTACTGTAAATGCTCGTCCTCACGGACTAAAATCCTTTTTGTCTTAAAACCAAAACCTTTAGTTTAAAAAAATCATTTTAAAATCAAATTCCACCAAAAGTACATAAGTACTAAATTTCTCAAAAACAATTTCTTGAAAAACTTCGAAACTATTTAAATATGGTTTTACCACTTTTTACTGTATTTCAACTTAAATTCCGTATTTTCGAAAGTATAATCATTTTTCTCAAATACTTCACTTTACTAAGTTACAATACCTATGTTAAGGTATTAAAATACTGATTTCAAACTTTATATTACAGTTTTCTCAAAAACCCTAAAACTCGACTGAAGGTCGTTAAGTTCGAAAATCGCGTAATTTCTTTTTCAACGATTTTAAACCATAACAGTCCAAAACTCATTTTGGAGTCTTAGGACACTTAGTTAGGTATTTAAAAAAATCTCTAACTGGCCAACCATCATATATTTTCGAAAATTAAAGTTTAATCCCTAAACTTTCATTATTTGCAAAAAGATCCTTATTTACTTAAAATAACTTACAACCTTATAAATTTTTATCTATAACTTCAAACCACACCAAACTAACTTCTATAGTTTCATATCATAAAATATTTTTCAGCTACCATAAAAATTACAGAAACTATGCTTCTGCCCCATATTTTACAATATTTGTAAAAAGGTCCCTGTTTAGTAAAAAGCTTATATCTTTTTATGTATTAGTACAAATAACCGCAAACCAATTTCTATGATCTTATATCATCAAAGACTTCAATCACAACACATAAGAATATAATTTTCAGAACAGTCTATGAAATTATCAAATTTTGCATATTAGTCCTAATATCTTCAAAACTTCATAACTTTGAATATATTCAACCAATTCTATTCAAACCAATTTCTATACTCTTATATACTCATTCAATCCCTATAAAAATTATTCAAACAAATTAAATCAACATGGAACCCCCTCAACCAATTATGGCCGAATGGCCCAAAAATAATCATATTAGGCAATTTTTTTATCAAATCAAATAAACAACAATCAAGGTTCCTACTTGAGATCATTGGAACCAAAATAACCATATGGAATACCATATCACAACCAAGCACCAAATCAAGTCCTCCAAGAGGATCACACACGTATAAACAAATAAATACCCAACTTTCACACTTAGGATTTACAAGACCATATACACATTAATTAAATCACCAACATATCTACCCTAAGGTAGGATGATGGTAATCTTCCCCATACATTTGTTGTTTACTTGGAAAATCAAGCAATAGGATGGTGTTGCTCACCTTGGGCCTCACGGTTTTGAACACAAAACCTAGCCAAGAACAAACAACATGAAGACAGGTTAAAGAATGAAGAAATCCTACTTAACCCATTTGTATAGGGTTCGGCCAAGACCAAATAAAAGGGCTAGGGTTTTCCATTTTTTTAAAGCTCTTTGATACATGATACTAGAGTCTTAGATAGCATAGGAAAATTGCCATAAGTTACAAATTCCATTTCTATAATTTTCCATGATTTAAACCATGAAATCTCATGAAAATGGAACTAAACATGGAAATAAGAAAGAAACTTGTGAAGAGAAGAGGAGTTATGATCATGGATCATAAGACTAAACCTCTAGAACTTGAAGAAATTAACAAGAACTTGGGAGTTCCTTTAGAAATTTTGATGATGAACTCAGAGTTTTTGTGAGAGAAAATGAACAAGTGAAGTGAAAATGAACATGGATTTAGTGTTTTTAGGGGGGTGACCGTGTTTCACTAAGGGGTAGGATGGTCAAGATTTGTTGGGACAAACTTAAATCCGGCTCCGTCGTTTACCCGATTGTTAATAATACGACCGAATAAAGTATAATACTTTATTTTTTTTGAAAATTTTCAAAATAGTCCATCTCATTGGAAAAAATGATAAGAATCTAAACTGTTTCGTTCTCGGGTCAAAATTAGGTTTTCTGATCAGTAAAATTTTACTGTCAGTGAAAACGCAGACCGGGTTTCGTTTGAATTTTAAACCTAAATTTTTACCGTAACCTTCTACCATAAGGTAGAGTATAATTATGATTTTGTTTTATCCAAAATCATTTTCTAAGTCTCGGATAAAAATATAAATAATTAAAATTCTACCAATATTTTTTTAAAAAAAAGTAAAAACGGGGTGTTACTACCCCCTCTAGTTTTTGGAGTCACTTGTCAACAAGTGGCATCAGAGAATAACTCTTGGATATAAAGGACGAAACCATCTCAAGAGGAAAGATGACTTCAAACAGTTTTCGTAATGAGGGTAATTCCGTAAACATACCCTCTTCTTTCAATGGTGAAAGGTATGAATATTGGAAAGAAAGAATGCAAATATTTTTAGAAGCTTCTGATATTGATATTTGGGATGCTATGGAAAATGGTCTATTTGTCCCCAAGAACGAAGTCAATGGTGCTTCGGTGGATAAACCAAAAACCCTTTGGACCAACGAGGAAAAGAAAAAGGTCCAATACAATTTGAAAGCTAGAAACATCATCACCTCAGTTTTAAGCTATGATGAGTTCTATAGGGTCTCGAATTGCAAGACCGCTAAAGAAATGTGGGACAACCTTCAATTGACCCATGAAGGTACTACCGAGGTCAAAAGGGCTAGGATGAACACATTAACCCAGGAGTATGAGCTATTTAGGATGAAACAAGGTGAAAGCATACAAGATATGAAAAAACATTTCACTCATATAATTAATCATCTTAGGACTCTTGGGAAGTTGTTTTCAAATGAAGATTTAATTAACAAAGTTCTTAAATGTTTAAATAGAAATTTGCAACCAAAAGTAACTGCTATATCTGAATCAAGAGATTTGTCTTCTATGTCTTTGGCTACTTTGTTTGGAAAATTGCAGGAGCATGAACTTGAGTTAAACCACCTCATTGAAAGTGATGAAATCGAAAAGAAAAAGAAAGGCCTTGCTCTCAAGGCTAGTATGAATGAGACGGTTGAGGAAGACAGTGAATGTGATGAGTTTGAAGGACTCAATGAAGGAGATGAGAACATGAATTTGATGGTCCCTAAGTTCAAAAGTTTCCTAAGAAACAAAGGGAAAACTCATCAAAACTTCACTCCTCAAAAGAAGGTTGAAGGAGAAACAACTTCCTATGTACCTACGTGCTTCAATTGCAAAAAGAAGGGCCACATTCATCCCGAGTGTCCTAAAGTCCAAAAGAGGAATGATAAGATGAAAAAGAGGCCACAAAAGGATAAAAGGGGAAGGAAGGCCTACATCGCATGGGAAGATAACGGCATGGACTCTTCCAATGAATCCGATGACGAAGAAGCCAACCTTTATCTCATGGCCAATCATGAGGATATTGATGATAAGGTAATCGATGATGAAATTATTGTTGAATTATCTTATGATGAATTACTTGTTGCATGTGAAGAATTGAATGATGAAAGCAAGCATCTTAGAAAAACAATTTCTGCATCAAAGAAAACCATTTCTAGTCTTGAATTGAAAATTGATTCTTTAAATAAAGAAATGGAAGAAATTAAGGAAAAACAAGCTTTGTTAAATTAAACTTCATCATTCCTATCTTGTGAAAACAAAAATAATGAAGTTTCAAATTGTAGTGAATGCTAGATTTTGAAAGTTAAAATTGAGGACCTATACAATACTCTTGCTAAGTTCACTAGTGGAAGAGATAATCTAAATGTTTTGTTAGGCAATCAAAAAGGAACCTACGATAAAGCTGGTTTGGGTTATCACCCTAAATTGCATGAAAAATGTTTTAAAAGGTTCTTTAGCCCAACAAACACATCTAGTAGTCCTTTTGTTAAATGCTTTTATTGTGGTAGAAAAGGACACACTGCTTCTATTTGCAATGCTAGAAAGAATAAGATTTTGAATGGCAAGAAAATATGGGTACAAAAGGGCAATGCACCCAAGGCTAACTCTCATGGACCCAACATGATTTGGGTACCAAAAGTTAAAATCTAAATCTGTTTTGTTGGTGTGCTTGAAAGCAAAGAACTCAAACTGGTATCTCGATAGCAGATGATCCAAGCACATGACGGGAGACAAAAACAAGTTATCCTCCCTCACACCCAAAAAGGGTGGATTCATCTTCTATGGTGACAATAATAAAGGTAGAATCTTGGGAATCGGTACTATTGGTAATAGTCCAAATCCCACCATAGAAAATGTTTAATATGTTGAAGGTTTGAAACACAAGTTATTAAGTATAAGCCAACTTTGTGACAAAGGTTTTACTGTTGTGTTTGATAACACTAAATGCATGGTCATGGATTCTAATAAACAAACTAATTTAATTGGCCAAAGAATTGGAAATATCTATATGGTTTGCTTGGATGACCTACCTTCAAATGATGTATGCTGTCTAATAAGTAAAGAGGATGGAAATTGGTTATGGCATAGGAGGATGGCTCATATTTACATGGACCATCTTAATAAGCTGGTTTGCAAGGACCTAGTAATTGGTTTACCAAAGCTCCATTTTGAAAAAGATAAATGTGTTATGCTTGCCAAAAAGGAAAACAAGTAAAGGCCTCTTTTAAAAATAAAAACATTGTTTCTACAAACCGGCATTTACAGCTCTCACATATGGACTTGTTTGGTCTTTCTAGAACTATGAGCTTTGATGGTAATTATTATGCACTTGTTATTGTGGATGACTATTCTCGTTATACATGGACTTTGTTTATTCCTCATAAAAGTGACGCTTTCGGTGCCTTTCATAAACTAGCCAAGGTTATTCAAAATGAGATGGGATTAAGCATTGTAACTATCCGAAGTGATCATGGTGGTGAGTTCCAAAATGAGGCATTTGAGGCCTTTTGTACCGAAAATGGAATTGGACATAATTTTTCCTCACCTAGGACTCCCCAACAAAATGGGGTGGTGGAAAGGAAAAATTGGTCTCTAGTAGAGCTAGTGAGGATGATGCTCAATGAAACCAACCTTCCTAAGTATTTCTGGGCAGACGTGGTAAGCATCGCATGCTATATGATGAATAGAGTCCTCATAAGGCCTATTATGAAACAAACACCCTATGAAATTTACAAGGGAAGGAAGCCTAACATCTCCCACTTTCACGTATTCGGATGTAAGTACTTTGTTTTAAATAATGGTAAAGAAAACTCTGGTAAATTTGATGCTAAAGCTGATGAAAGTATATTTCTTGGATATTCCAATTCTAGTAAAGCTTTTCGAATCTATAATAAAAGAACTATGACCATTGAAGAATCTGTGCATGTGTATTTTGATGAGACTAACCCTAAAATTGTAGTAGAGGAAAGTGTTGATGATCTTGCAGAATTTTTGGGAAGTGCTATCTTGAGGATAAGAACACTCAAGAGAAGGACATTGTTGATCAACCACCTCCTTAAGAACAAGAAGCATCTCATTCCGATCTTCCAAAAGAATGGAGAACATCTAGACATCATCCTCTCGACAACATCGTAGGTGATATATCTAATGGGGTAACAACTCAAAACTCCCTTAATCATATGTGTCATTACATGGCTTTTGTTTCTCAAATTGAACCTAAGAATGTTGATGAGGCCATAGTTGATGAACATTGGACTCTTGCTATGCAAGAAGAACTAAATCAATTTGAAAGAAATGATGTTTGGGAATTATTCCGTAAACCTAAAAACCATTTGGTAATTGGAACTAAATGGGTTTTTCGTAACAAGTTGGATGAAAATGGAATTATAACTAGAAATAAAGCTAGGCTTGTTGCTAAGGGCTATAACCAACAAGAGGGCATATACTTTGATGAAAACTATGCTCCCGTAGCTAGACTAGAGGCTATCCGTATGCTTCTCTTTTGCTTTCATCATGGATTTCAAACTTTTTCAAATAGATGTCAAAAGCGCTTTCATTTGATAAGAGGTTTATGTAGATCAACCTCCTGGTTTTACAAACTTTGGACTTCCAAACCATGTTTTCAAATTGAAAAAGGCTTTGTATGGTTTAAAGCAATCCTAGGGCTTGGTATGAACGGTTAAGTAAGTTTTTACTAGAAAATTGTTTTCAAATAGGAAAAGTTGATACCACACTTTTCATCAAAAACAAAAAGCATGACATTTTACTTGTGCAAATATATGTGGACGATATAATATTTGGTGCCACTAACGAAGCTTTGTGCAAGGACTTTTCAAAAATTATGCAAAGTGAATTTGAAATGTCAATGATGAGGGAGATCAACTACTTTCTTGGGTTCCAAATCAAGCAATCAAAGGAATGAATTTTCATCAACCAATCGAAGTATTGTAAAGAGCTTCTCAAGAAGTTTGGGATGACCAATTCAAAGGAGTTATCCACTTCCATGAGCACATCCTGTTATCTTGACTAGGATGAGAATGGAAAGTCCATCGACGTAAGTAAGTATAGAGGCATGATAGGCTCTCTCCTTTATCTTACTGCTAGTCGCCCTGATATTATGTTTAGTGTTTTCATGTGTGCACGGTTTCAATTGAACCCAAAAGAATCACATCTCGTCGTGGTAAAACGCATTATGAGATATCTCATTGGCACACATAATATGGATTTATGGAACCCTAAATGGGCTAATTGCACCCTAATTGGGTATTCAGACTCTGATTTTTCCGGTTACAAATTAGACCGAAAAAGCACCAGTGGAACTTACCACTTACTAGGAAATGATTGAGTTTGTTGGCATAGTAAGAAACAAGTAAGTGTGGCTTTATCCACCGCCGAAGCGGAATACGTTGCAGCGGGTAGTTGTTGTGCATAAATTATTTGGATGAAACAACACTTAAATGACTATGGAATTAATCTTAAAACTGTTCCTATAAAATATGACAACACAAGTGCTATAAACTTCACAAAGAATCATGTTTATCACTCAAGGACTAAACACATTGAAATTAGGCACCATTTCATTAGGGATCATGTCCAAAAGGGTGATTGCATGATTGAGTTTGTTGAAACATCTAAACAACTTGCAGATATTTTTACAAAACCCCTACCTAAATAAAGCTTCTTTTTCATAAGAACTGAATTAGGGATTTTGAATCAGTCATGCATTGATTAATTTCTACATATTACACCTTGTTATTTTCTGATGTGTTTATTAAGTGTGTAGGCAGAGATGGCATAATCGATTAGCATAATCGATTATGCCTAAATGAAAATTTCAGTCCTACAAACAGAGAGGTCATAATCGGTTACTATAATCGATTATGATATCACTGACTTTTTGAGTAGCGTGGATAGAGGAGTGGTAATCGATCATGGGAATCGATTACCCTATGAAACCCTATTTCCAGAAAGTGAATAATCGATTACATAATCGATTACCGTTCTTAGTTCTTCATCAATAATCGATTGTTCAATTGGGAACAAGATGAACTCAAAATAATCAATTACATAATTGATTATGTGAAGATGAAAAGGTTGGCACCAAAACCACACGGACTAGATCCAACCAATCAGGAGCTGCCACATCATTAAAATAATCGATTATTGGGGTAAAATAATCGATTATTGTGCGAGTTTATAAGGTAATCTGAAACCCTAGCGCCTCATTTGCATGTGCATTACTATTTTTGCGCCTCCTACTTCATTTTTTCTCTCTGGTTTTTGCCAAAAACTCTTCTATTTCAAAACTCTTCATCTCTACTCAACTCCAATCATCACTATGCCTCCCAAACCCCAAAGTACTGCTGTCATCAACCCTGGACCACTCACTCAAGAACAAGTGGAAAAATTCTTTTCCAATGGAACTCAGTATGCTGAATTTATGAGCAACTATCTGAGTAAGGAATTGCAGAAGCCTTGATTTCTGGACATCAAGTGGATCAGGACAAGCAATTTCAAATTTCTGGAGTTCTTGAACTTTGATGGAATCACTGAGTTTCTGTATCAATCAGAGGATATCTATCCGGAGTTGGTGAAGGTCTTCTATTGCAATTTGAGGCTCGTTAATGGAGTTCTGATTTCTGAGGTATGCCGCAAACCCATTCGTCTTATTGATGAGTCATTTGGTAGCGTGGTTGGTTTGCCTTCTGACGGCACCTATGCCATTGCCGAGGGTCCTGCTGCGGAACCCTTTGTGAATGAGTTTGCTAGGATTCATGCCATCAAGGATGTCTTGACTGACCCTATGGATGTAAATGATAAAGAAAGAACTACTGGTCAAATGAAAGTGCAAAGTAGGTTATTTCACTATGTGTTAGGTAGACTTTTGTTTCCTAGATGCCATAATTTTTCACAACTGTTATGGAGGGATGTTGTTTTTCTGTGGCTGCTTGAGAAGAAGAAGAAAGTAAACTGGGTTGGCTTGGTCATGCAGCATATGTATGACAATAGGGGAGTGCTGAGTTGCCCTATGGTCATATGGTGACCCGCATTCTCAGGAACGTTAGGGTTAACCTCACTGGAAAGGCTAAGCTGGACTATAAGAAATTTCATGCCATGATTAAGGAGGGCATGATTAATAAATTGGGAATAATCAACTACAGTGGTGATTGGGTTTACAAACCCAAAAGTCTGAAAATGTATGATACTCAGCCACCTCGCACAGATGGAGCATCATTTTCTTCATAGGCCCCTCCAGTTGCTGGTTCCACAGAGATGATGGCTTTACTTCAGAGTATTCTAGCTGGGGTTTGTGTGAACACCACGGAGATCCGAGCTAACTCTACTGCTATTCATGAGCTTTCATTGGAAGTCAAATCCTTGGAGCGTAGAGTCACTGCAGCTGGAGTCAGTCCACTACGAGCGGCCCCACAGACTCAGGATGACTTTTACAACAGCATCACAAATGATGATGATGATGCTGTTGGTGGCGATGATGATGGTGGTGACATTGGTGGTGGAGATGATGTTGATGATGAGTACTATATTTAGCACTATTTTCATTTATTTTATGACTCTTTTATCATTACTATTTTTGGGATAACTATATAACTTGATATTTTTACTGGCACTTTTTGCTTCCTCACGTACATTTTTGCTTATATCTATGACTTTGAGTTTGGATAATTCCACGCTTGCATGCCATGGTATTTATATCTTATGCTTGAATGGTTAAACATGCTAGTGGATATATGCCATGATAGTATTAATTAGCTTCTCCCCCTTATTAATAATGCCAAAAGGGGGATAGCTTAATGATTGCATGCTTAAGGGGGAGAGGATTTTAAATGAATGCATAAAGTGAGGGGGAGTAGAGCAAATTAGTGTTAAAACTCTTATATATATATATGTGTGTGTGTGTGTGTGTGTGTTGCTCTAACTTTGCCAATTTAGAAAATCCCTCCTGAGATGTTTGTCATCATCAAAAAGGGGAAGTTTGTGGATATATGACTTGACAGGTACATATGTTTTGATGATGGACAAAAGGAATTCAAGTCTATAAGGACTATCTTGAAAAAAGCGTGAAAAGGACCAACAAGCAAATACCTTGGGTTAAGGGTTTTATTTATTGTATTGCTTGGTTTAGAAGTGATTGTAAATGGTTGTGTGTCTCTCAAGTTAAATTCATCACACACACATACACAAGATCTGTTTTTGAAAAAGGAACTTAAAAGGTCTTTAATTTGGAATTTATCATAATTTTCTTTGGCCTTTAAAGTTTTTCAAAAATCATTTTCGACGTGGAATAATCGATTAGTCTAATCGATTATGCAGCTCTTAATTATGCTTAAATGAGTCTTTAAATGATAGAGCTGTTAGGTTTTTGAAATTCAAATTTTGAAGAGGAATAATCGATTATGGTAATCGATTATGACTATTTGTAACACGTTTTAAACTCAACTTAAAAGGCTTTAATTGTCATTAAATGGGTTTAATTATGTCTGAGCTGTTGAGTTTCAAAATTCAAGTTGTATAATCAATTATGAGTTTTCAGAAATCGATTATTGTATTTTAAACAAAAGTCAGAGAGTTGATAATCGATTAGTATAATCGATTATGCTTATTTGATCAGTCATTTCTTTTAAACAGAGACCATGTAATCGATTAGTATAATCGATTATGACCTGACTATTTCAAAATGCGCCTTTTGTTTTTACTTAAAATAATCGATTATACTTTTTGAATAATCGTTTATGGCTCGAGAAAAATGAAACAATTTTTCAAGAGATTTTGACCTAACTTTAATTGGTTTATTTAAGGGTCATTTTCAAAGAAAGTAATACACGAAACATTGAGATATTATTCTGACTTTCTCCTATTGAGTCACTCTATTTACTACTCTCATTTTCTAACACTTGCAATCTTAACTTTGAGAGACATACACACTATATAGGTGTTGATTGTTGAGCTTCAACTTGTTTTATATTTTGCACTTGTGAGTGATTTCTAATTGTAATATTCTTTTCTAAATTTTGTGAGTGTGATCTCATGTAAAACGATTTTGAGGCTCTTGGACAAGGGAGAGTATATCCCGTGATTTGTGTAAGGGTTCTTTGTTTTGTAAAGGTTCTAGCTGATCCTGTTTAAAACTAGAGTTGATTGGAAACCCTTGGTGGTATTGCCTTGGGGACTAGACATAGGCCATGTGGGTAGTTTGTGTCCAAACCAGGATATATCACTGTGTTCATCTTCTCATCCCTTATCTATTTTATTTCAGTTTTATCCTTTGCAAAACGCTTTTACTAGCACGTGTCTTTTACAAATTGGTTTTCCAGAATATATTAAAAAAGAAAAAGCTTTTATTTTATCAAAGTTTTTGAAAAACACAATTCACCCCCCCTCACGTTAGGAGTCACTTGCCAACACGACTACCTTTTCTCAAGATTTTAACATAATGCTATATGAGCAACTGCTACCTAACAGTTTCTGCTACCAATTCCTTACACCAGAATGTTGCCCCAACTTTCAGAGAAAATCAAAGCTACCAGAATGTTGCCCCAACATACCCATTTGCTATGTTTGTTAGAACTAGTAAAAAAACCTCAAACATCACTAACAAAACCAATTCTTACTTCACTGCATCATGTAAAAAAAAATAAAACCAAATCATATAGATATTCATATATATAACATACATATATTGAAGTCTAAATAAATGCAAAGCTGATGAAACAAATACATTACTAGTGACCGGACGAGACTTGGACGGTGGTAGGAGATGCAGCGGCGGTCTTCGCGGAATGGCTGTGGGTAAGGGAGAGGAGAGGGAAAAGGAGAGGACTGGAGGGGGACTTGTGGTGGCCGTCATTTCTTGCGGTTGCTGGAGGCGACAAGAGTACTGAGGCGCAAAGTGAAATAAATATTTGCGTCCGCTTCGTCCGTCGTAAATCTTGGAACCTCGAAAATCCCACTTTCATTAACGATGGCACCAGCCGTCGCAAATGTGGACAAAAGTTAGCGACTGTTTTAGCCGTCGCAAATTACAAAGTTCTTTCACTAAAATGACGCCATGTATTCCACGGAAAAGCACGCATTTGGTAGGGGCGGATTTACCGACGGCTAGTGTATCGCAAATTATGAAAAATGACCGTTATGATTATCGACGGCCCAAGCCTTTGGAAATGTCTATATTTATGTCCGCTTTTTGGTCGTCGCAAAGAGACCATCACAAATTTGAAGAATTCTTGTAGTGAAATGGTTCAACTCTTCTCTGAGAGACTGCAAGTACACATCAATCTTAGTTTTCGGATTCGATGGACCAGGAATTATGATCGTAAAAAACATAAAATCCCTCTTCATGCATATGGCAGGCGGGAGATTATATGGGGTCAATATAACTGGCCAACAAGCTTAAGCTTTACCGTATTGACCAAAAGGATTAAATCCATCATTACATAAGCCCAATCTTACATTCCGAGACTCTTGAGAGAACTCCGGATACATCCTTTATGTAACACCCCAATTTTTACTGTTTTTCAATATCGGTACATTATATCTGTTTATATTTTTATTCCAGACCTAGAAAATGATTTTGGATAAACAAAATAATATCTAGAATCAACTTTATAGTAGAAGTCTATGGTTAAATTTGGTTTTAAAATTCAGACGGAACCCGATCTGCGTTTTCATTAACAGTAAGATTTTACTGAGCAGAAAACCTAATTTTGACCCGAAAATGAAACGTTTTAGATTTTTATCACATTTCCAGTGATATTATCTAATTTGGAATTTTTTGCTAAAAAAATAAAATATTGTATTTTATTCGAGCGGATTTTTGAAAAAACGTCGTAAAACCTAAATCAAGTAAACGACGGAGCCAGATACGGAACTACAGAGATAGGACCGGACACTGGATGGACGAGACACCTCGCCACCTAAGTGGGTGAGTCATGAGGTGAGTCACCACCATGACTCACCAAGTCATGATGACTACTTTATAAAATATCTAAATTCATATGGAAATGACAAAAAAAGCGCTTTGTCTTGCAATTGAATTACAAAATTGTCCCAACAAGTTATTAGCCTTATACCCCCACAAAAGTCGGACCCTCCCCCTCCAAGGCATTTGAACACTTCATTTTCTCCATTCTCACAAAATACTCCAAGTGAGTTCTCTTGAAAAACTTCAAGTGTTCGTAGCAAAGTTGACATATTTCATCCATTCTTCTTCACTTGTTTAATCAGCTAGAGGTAAATTCCCATTAGTTATGATCATGATTACTCTTCTATTCATTTATTTCAATTTATTCGTGTCAATTTAGACATATTGCTATTTTCCTTGATTTTCTTAGTTTAATTCTAGAAAATCATAGAAAACAGATTTTTGAGATGTGATAATTTCTCCTCACTCTCTACTACTCTAGGATCAAGAATCCAAGAGCTTGAAAAAAATAAAAGTGTAACACCCCGATTTTTATTGTTTCTCAATATCGGTAAAAATATAAATGTTTATATTTTTATCTAAGACTTATAAAAAATGGTTTCGGATAAACCAAAGTCATATTTAGACTATACTTTATAGAAGAAGTCTAAAGTTAAATTTTGGGTTGAAAATTCAGACGGAATCGGTCTGCGTTTTCACTAACAGTAAGATTTTACTGCTCAGAAAACCTAATTTTGACCCTAAAATGAAACGTTTTATATTTTTATCACCTTTCAAGTGAGATGAATCTATTTCAAAACTTTCACTCAAAAATAAATATTATATTTATTCGGGGTGAAGTTTCGAAGAAAATCGCGTAAGAAAAACCCTAATTTTCGGCCCAAAAATGGACAATTTCAAAATATTACCACTTTTTGGGAACAATATATATTTCAAGAATTTCTACCCAAAATTAAAACATTTTATTTTATGGGTGAAACTTTAGCGAAAAACGGGCGAAAAACCTAATCGGGTAAAGCGTCAGAGCCGAAAATGGATTCACAGAGATATGCAGAGGGTCTGGGAGGTTAATATCACATTTGGGACCCACCCATGTGATGAGAAAGGTGACTCACCTTCACCATAAATGCTCATAAATGCTAGAACAAAATATCTAGATATTTATGAACTAACCTAACCTATCCTAGTTAAATGGCAACCATGGTCAATGACCAAGACATCATCAATTTTGCTCCTCCTTCCTCCTTGGGGTGCACAACCAGCCACACCTCCTCAACATCATCTCCACGACATAATCCTCTCCTTAAACCATGTCCACACATTTGTAATGATGGCTTTTGATAAATATCTAAGATATTTATGTGAATAAAGACCTAAATGCCCCTAAGTTGGTGTGGATTTCCCTCCTTGCCATTATGACACATTCCTTCCCTCATGTACACGGCCAAGTTCTCCTCCCCACACTAAACCATTTTTATTTTCATCATTCATCAAGAACACATAGAGAAACTAAGAAAAACTCCACTGACTCACCGAACCCATACCGAAACTTTGGCCTCTTCTGTCCTGAAACTCATTAAACTTTCTACATGAAAGTTATTCCTCTTAATATTTTATTTCCAACAAGATAACGATCATCAAAAACAGATAGGTATATTGGGAGATGTTCCCGAATTACCAAAACAGCTCAAAATCCTCAACATCACACGAGAACAGCAGAAAGAAGGCTCTTTACGCCCCTGTTATGCTCTGAATCAAAGAAAAACTTAAACATCAAAGTTGTGCCTCTCCTTCTTACCTTTCCGACAAGACAAAGTTTGTAATTTTTAGATGAGAAGATCATGAGATACACTCATAATACCACCACATCCTCAAAGCTGTCAAATTTTTTACTAAGCTTGTTTTGATCATTTCTCTTCATTCCTTCATCATCTAAGAGGTAAAACCTAATTTATTATGATCATTATTTCTTTCCTCTACATTCATTTCATTTGATTTTGTCAAGAACATCATGTTTCCAATTTATAGGGTTTTTCTCCAAAAAATTTCTAGAAAACCATAGACAAATCCTTTTGATGTGAAACTGATAACTCTTAGAAATAAGAGTTATTACTATCTTTGTAGCTTGTCATTATTCTTGATTTGATTAAATTTTGGATAGGAATTCAAGTTTTGCTTTATTTAGAAATCATCTGTGTTGAATGGTTAAAATGCCGAAAAAGCTGTGAAATCTGAATTATTTTTGCTGAAGGTTTGTTTGAGTTTTGAGTAGGATTTAGAAGTGAAATTACTGCAGGAGTTGCTCTGGAATGTTATGGAATGTTGTAGCGTTTAGGAAGAGGATCACTACAAAACAAAAGAATTGTCAACTCAGCACACCTTCATTACGTGACAAAGAACTTGATGCGCTGTCCCAAAACGAGGAAAGAGAAAATGCATGGCAGCTGCTGTCTGTACTTGGGAATTGGGCCAAGGACTATTTTATTCTTTGAATTTTTGTAAGCGCAAAAAGTGAGGCAAGAGAGAGAGTGTAACCCTACTTTTGGGAGCTAGTACAAATAGGATGGTGACCTTGCTTTTGGGGGGGCTCGTACAACAGTAGCTGGGTACTGTAACAGCCGTCAGCTCATTGTCCTCTCAGTAATTTTCATGTTGCGCATTATGCCTTTATTTTCTTTTTCTCGTGTTGGTGTTGTCTTTAAGCTCATTATGAGATAAATTCTCTTAGCTAGGACTCTATGAATTTGTAATTGATACTTAAGGGTGATTTATGCAAATGGATGTTAGTCATTTTCTTCTTCTCTGTTTGAAAGTTTAATTTCATTTTAGACTGATCTACTAATTTGGAATACTAGCTAGTTGGGTTTGGAAAAACTTAATTAGTGGACTTGTTTAGAAGATAAAGATAGAACAATTAATTGGAAAATTAATTGTGTCGAATGAGCTAGGAATAGCCTTCAAGTCTTTAAGTAGCTGGACGCAATTATCTGACAATTGAGAGAAATTAATATGAACTTTGGAATAAGAAGCTTTTAATGAACTTAGTTTTTACTGTTGGAAAGAAAACTTCAATTCCTGGACTAAATGATGTAGCATCCTGAAGCATCGATTACCCTGAAGTTAAGATTACAAAGGATTAGAATCTGAGCTGTTTCCATCTCTACTTTAAAACACTCATTTATTGTTCTTACTACTTTCATGCATTTATTATTACTGTTCTGACACCCAATTGCTCCATTTACTTTACATGCTGAGAATAACTCTTTACATTATTAAGCTAAGTAGAAAAGGTTAAAACTAGAATTTATATTCAATCCATTTAAATCCTCGTGGGAACGATCTCTACTCACTCTTTATTACTTGTTTGACTGTGTACACTTGCACATCTCATTTACGAATACAACAAGTTTTTGGTGCCGGTTCCGGGGACTACAATGGTGCTGAATATTTAAATTCTTTTGTCAACTTTTTCTAATTAGCTAGTACTTAAAGCTCTGTGTGCTCTGCTTAGATAAAGTCCATTTGTATGCACAACAAGGGTACACCTGAGTTCCAATTAGATTTAGAAATTGAAAAAACCTCAAAGAAGCTAAGTAAGAGAACTAAAGAACAAAGAGCATGAGATCAACACTCTGACTTAGGCTTCATGGCTCACTTTCTTGGAGATGAAGAAGAGGATCAGTCGGGCATGATTGAAATGGCAAATGATAGAGATTGGTACATTAGGGACTATGCTGTCTTTGATCCCCAAACCTTGAACACTGGGATTGTGAGACCAGAAATAACTACCCAGCAGTTTGAGTTCAAACCAATGATGTTTCAAATGCTGCAAACTGTCGGGCAGTTTGGTGGTGCCCCTACTGAAGATTCACACTTCCATCTGAGGCAATTCCTGGAATTGGCAAGCAATTTCAAGATCCCTGGAATAAGTGATGACGCTTTCAAGTTAAGGCTCTTTCCTTATTCCTTGAGGGACAGAGCCAAGACTTGGTTAAACTCATTGGAGTCCAACTCCATTACTTCATGGAATGGCCTAGCTGAAAAGTTCTTGACTAAGTACTTCCCTCCTACAAAAAACGCACAAATGAGGAGTGACATAACTTCATTCCAGCAAAATGATGAGGAATCTCTGTATGACTCGTGGGAAAGGTTCAAGGAGCTGTTGAGAAGATGCCCACATCACAGCATCCTTGTATGCATCCAAATGGAAACCTTCTACAATGGACTCCTGCCTCCTTCAAGATTGATGTTAGATGCTTCATCTGGAGGGACATTCTTAAAGAAATCATATAATGAAGCTTATACATTGGTTGAGAGGATAGCTGCAAACAGTTATCAATGGCCAACCGTGAGGGCCAATTCGGCTAAAACTCCTGCTGGAATGCTTGAAGTGAAGGAAACAACTGCCCTTTCTGCTCAGCTTGCTTCCATTACTAACATGCTGAAAAATCTAACTGCTACTAATGCCAGTAAAGAACCTACTATGGCAGAACCTGTGGTTGCTCAACTGAGTTCTATTTCATGCGTCTTTTGTGGAGGGGCGCATTTATTTGAAGAGTGTCCTAGCAACCCAATCTTAGTGAATTATGTGGGTAATAGAGGAAATAATGCATACTCTAATACTTACAACCCGGGTTGGAAGCAACATCCAAATTTCAGCTATGGGAATCACAACAACACACTGAATTCCTCAGTTGGAAATACTCCACCACAATACCAACAACAGGGACAAAACAGTTAGCTGCAGCAGACCCAAGCCCCATCTAAGGAACCTTCTCTAGAAGCCTTGCTGAAAGCCTTCATGACTGAAACCAGGGCCCAAATTCAGAATCAGAGTGTAGCTGTGAGGAACCTGGAGAATCAGGTAGGTCAGTTGGCTACTGCCCTCACAAATAGGCTAAATGGAAACCTGCCTGCATCCACCGAAAGTCCATCAACTCCTACTGATAAAGGGAAGGAACAAGTTAAAGCTATAAATATGAGAAGTGGTAAAGAGTTGCAGGATGCTATAGTTTAAGCAACCAGCAGCAAGAAATTCTGATACCGTGGAACCATAACAGGAAATTCCTAAAGTCACTCCAAGAGAAGAAGAACCAGAGCAAGAAATTCCCAAGAAGAAAGAGGCCAAGTTAATTCCGGAAAGGCCACCTCCTCCATTCCCACAAAGACTAAGGAAATCAGCTCAAGAAAAGCAGTTCAACAAATTCCTGGAAATCCTAAAGTAGCTGCATATTAACATACCTCTGGTTGAAGACTTACATCAAATGCCCAACTACACCAAATTTATGAAGGATATTCTTACAAAGAGAAAGAGGTTGGTAGAGTTTGAAACTGTGGCCATGACCAAGGAGTGCAGTCAGATTTTTCAAAATAAGGTTCCTCAGAAAATGAAAGATCCAGGGAGTTTTACAATTCCATGCTCAATAGGGAATACTTAATGTGGAAAAGCTTTGTGTGACCTTGGAGCTAGAATGAATCTGATGCCAATGTCTATTTTCAAGCAACTGAAGATTGGAGAAGCTAGACCAACCACTGTTACTTTGCATCTCGCCGACAGATCCATTACGCACCCAGAAGGAAAGATTGAAGATGTTCTAATAAAGGTGGACAGATTTGTGTTTCCAGTGGATTTCATTATTCTGGATTTCGAGGCTGACAAGGAAGTTCCTATCATTTTTGGAAGACCCTTCTTTCCACTGGAAGAACATTGATAGATGTGCAAAAAGGAGAGCTCATCATGAGGGTAAATGATAAACAAGTGACCCTCAATGTCTTTAATGCATTACACTATCCTGATGAATAGATGGAGAACTATTCTTATCCTACTGATATGGAACCTCTGGTACAAGAGTATATGATAGCAGCCGAAAAAATTGGGAGCAGGAATTTGAATTGAATGAGGGGATTATTCCTGAAAATGAAGAACGGAAACAGATAGTTGACGGGAGTGCAGCACACAGATCCTGGATTATAAAATATGAATCATTGGATGTATCTTCAGACACCTTCAAAGAAAATGTACCCTCCATTGAAAAACCTCCCACCCTCGAATTGAAGCAGTTACCTTCCCATTTGAAGTATGCTTACCTTGGGGAGAAAGAAACTCTTTCTGTTATCGTTTCTTCTCTCTTAACTTCTGAGCAAGAAAGCAACTTAATTTCAGTTTTGAAGAGGCACAAGAAAGCTATCGGGTGGCAAATGGCAGACATTAGAGGAATCAGTCCTAGTCTTTGTATGCACAAGATTTTCCTAGAGGAGGATGCTAAAAACAGTATCGAGGGCCAGCGAAGACTGAACCCAATAATGAAAGAGGTTGTAAAGAAGGAGATCATTAAATGGCTTGATGCAGGAATTATTTATCCCATTTCAGACAGTGTATGGGTGAGTCCTGTGCAATGTGTTCCAAAGAAGGGAGGAGTGACTGTGTTGAAGAATGAAAAGAATGAACTCATTCCTACAAGAACAGTTACCGGGTGGAGGATATGCATGGATTATAGAAAGGTGAACAAAGCCACAAGGAAAGATCATTTTCCACTACCATTCATTGATCAAATGCTCGATAGATTATCTGGAAGAGAATTTATTGCTTCTTGGATGGTTATTCGGGCTACAATCAGATTGCAGTGGCACCAGAAGATCAGCAGAAGACCACATTCACTTGTCCATATGGTACACTTGCTTTCAGAAGAATGGCATTTGGGCTTTGCAATGCTCCAGCAACATTCCAGAGATGTATGATGGCTATCTTTTCTGATTTCATTGAGAAGACCATGGAGATCTTCATGGATGATTTTTCAGTGTTTGGAAAATCATTCATGGGATGTTTGGATAACTTAGAACAAGTGTTGTACAGGTGTGAGGAAACTAATCTAGTGCTGAATTGGGAAAAATGTCACTTTATGGTAGAAGAGGGGATTGTGTTGGGCCACAAGGTATCAAAGAGAGGTTTGAAGGTGGATAAAGCTAAGATAGAATTGATTGAAAATCTCCTTCCTCCTAATTCTGTGCAGGGCATCAGAAGTTTCTGAGGTCATGCAGGCTTTTATAGAAGATTCATCAAAGATTTCTCTAAAATCTCCAAGCCACTATGCAAATTGCTGGAGCATGATAGTGCATTTGAGTTCACGACTGAGTGCTTATCAGCTTTTGAAACTCTGAAGAAAGCTTTAATCATTGCACCTGTGATAGTAGCTCATGATTGGGAGAAACCATTTGAATTGATGTGCGATGCAAGTGATTTCGCAGTGGGAGCTGTGTTGGGTCAGAGGCATAACAAGATGTTTCACACAATCTACTATACTAGCAAAACTCTCGTTGATGCCCAGATTAATTACACCACCACAGAAAAGGAGTTATTAGCAGTAGTATTTGCTTTTGACAGGTTCAAACCCTATCTGGTGGGAACCAAGGTAGTGGTATTCACAGACCATGCAGCCATCAAATACCTCATTGACAAAAAGGATGCAAAGCCTAGGCTTATTAGATAGGTTCTTTTGCTATAAGAATTTGATTTGGAAATTAGAGACAAAAGGGGAATTGAAAATCAGGTGGCTGATCATCTTTCCCGAATTGCTGAAGAAAGGGGTGCCAAGCCTCAAGGAGAAATCAAGGAGCATTTTCCTGATGAACACCTTCTAATGCTGGAAGATGTTGCAGCACCATGGTATGCAGATGTTGTAAACTTCCTGCTTAGTGGAGTGACTCCAGCAGATATGAACCCACAACAGAAAAGGAGGTTTTTGCATCAAGTAAAGCACTTTTATTGGGATGAACTTTATTTGTACAAAAGATTTCAATACCAGATCATGAGGAGGTGTGCTGCTGAAGAAGAGATGAAAGACATCTTATGTGATTGCCATGCTACACTTTATGGTGGCCACTTTGGAGTAAAAAGAACATCTGCCAAGATCTTGCAATCAGGGTATTTCTGGCCCATGTTGTTCAGAGATGCACAAGAGTATGCAAGGAATTGTGATAGGTGTCAGAGAACTGGGAACATTTTCAATAGACAAAAGCTGCCACTCAACACTATTCTGGAAATAGAATTGTTCGATGTGTGGGGAATAGACTTCATGGGACCATTTCCTATCTTTTATGGGAATGTCTATATCCTAGTGGCAGTGGATTATGTCTCCAAATGGGTAGAAGCAGTAGCACTACCTTCCAATGATGCCAAGGTAGTTACAAAATTCCTACAAAAGAACATATTTACCAGGTTTGGTACTCCCAGAGCTATAATCAGTGATGAGGGCTCACATTTTTGCAACAAGATGCTTGCCAATTTGCTTGTGAAATATGGGGTGAAACACAAAGTGGCTACTGCATATCACCCTCAGACCAGTGGACAAGCTGAAGTGTCCAATAGAGAAATTAAAAGAATTTTAGAAAAAAATGGTGAATCCTTCTAGGAAGGACTAGTCTTTGCACCTAGATGATGCTCTGGGCTTACAGAACGGCTTTCAAAAATCAATTGGCATGTCCCCTTACAGGCTAGTTTATGGCAAGGCATGCCATTTACCAATTGAACTAAAACACACAGCATTCTGGGCCATTAAGAAGTTAAATTTTGATGCTCAAGCAGCTGGTGAAGCAAGATTATTGCAGCTGAATGAACTTGAAGAGTTCAGGCTTTTTGCCTATGAAAATGCAGAAACATACAAGATCAAGGTGAAGGCCTGGCATGATCAGAAAATTCAACCCAGAGAACTAGTTGAGGACATGCAAGTGCTCCTATTCAATTCCAGGCTGAAACTATTCCCTGGGAAACTGAAATCGAGGTGGTCAGGGCCTTTCAAATTGATCAAAGTTTATCCTCATGGAGCTGTGGAGTTGAGAGATGAAAATTCTGGGAGGGAATTCAAAGTTAATGGTCAAAGGGTGAAACAATATTGGGGTGAGCCTTATGCAAGGATGAAGGCCACCACCCAACTTAGAGACCCTTAACCACGAGTATGGGGTCAGGATGAAGGATAGTAAATCAAGCGCTATTGGGAGGCAACCCAGTCTTATATCCTTTAAATAGTTAGTTTATTTTAGCTTTTAGTTTTATTTAGTTTTAGTTTAATTTCAAATAAATATATGCTGTTAATGTAGCTACAGCAATATAGTCGTTGGGATGTGCTAGGGGTTGGGTTAATTCAGTTTCAGTCCATTGTTCAAGTGCTGGGGGTTATGGCAGCTGGATAGCTCCAAGGCCCAAGTTCAACTGCAAGCATTTTGCAATTCTAATTCAGAAAGCTGAAAGGTTTTGGGGAGAAGAAGTACAGGAAAACGTGGGGACTGTATTTTGGCATTAACTACCCATTAATTACCACCCTTTCTCTCCACCACTCACATCCATCCTCAACCACAAACCTCAGCTCAGTCTTCCTTATTAAAGCTACTGTGCCTATTACCTAAACCCCACATGCAATGTAACACCCCCCTTGGGCATTACTACATAATACGTGTGAAAATAAAATTAAAAGGATAATTTGCTGGTGCTTTCGGAAAATAATTTATATAAGTACATAAGTGTCTGAAATTGGGTATAAAAATTTTGTCACGTCTTCACACCTAAGCCTTGATTGGCACATAGACTTACTATCATAGCCTGGCAAGCCTTTTTAATTTAAAGAATATACTTGAGTAAAAGCTAGTATTTTTACGAAAATTTCGACAGAGTCTCCTCTGTAATTCGGACATCCCAGGTAGAAGAACACCTGCTAAAAATAATTACATTTTTATTCCAGAATTTTCAGTTACACCAAATACACCCAAGCATTAATATGCTAAAGATAGTTATAGCAATTAGCTATACATGACCAAAAGGAAAAGTTTAAGTTTTCTTTCAAAAGAACGCTCTCCGAGCCACAAACATTCCATTTTAGAATAAAGGCTCTCTAAGCCACACTCATACATACTATCAAAAATAATCTAAGTCTCAAACCCTTAGCTGGTCATTCTAAAAGTTATTCCTGAGGAAAACTCACGTGATCATTCCACAATTAATACCTCATCAAGCAACTAGATCTAAGTCTCTAAGTGACTTAGAAAGACTCCTCTGCACCATCTGTGTTAAAGTACCCAGGGTATAATAGCGAACCATAAGAAACCTGATATGTGTGTAAGGGTGAGACGCCAATATATGGATTTAACACAATAACTAAATGCGTGACACCACATAACACATATACATTTATCACACAAGCATTTATAAGCTAATAGTTTATCAATGGGTTCAACACCCCAAACATCATCGTTTAAAAATTATGCATGACACTTCATATTCATCATCTAATTTTCGTCCTAATCTCATGAGATATCCCAACATATAATGAGTTGATCAGGCTCCATAGCCACACTGGCTAACTTGGCACTCTGCCAATAGGTGCGCAACCTCTTCCCATCCACACAGGCACACAAGGCCAGGTACACAAGACCATTAAACATTGCCAATGTCCACACTCAGGGCACCAATAGCAAGTAAGATGGGGTCTCCATGTCCTCACTAGGCACATGAGATAAATGCATAACGGAATTACCTTTCGCCGCTGGTAATTAATGCATTAAACCACAAACCGCAGGCACGTCTGCCAAATGCATGTAAAACACTTTTGTTTTGTTCTTTTCTTTGTGTTCAATCTTTCTTTGCTGAAGTTCAAAATGGCTTACGACTCACATAGTCTTAAAACATTTGTTAAAACTTTCATCACAACACAGGACCTCACTGTCCGAGTGCTCAATAACGACACCTCTCGACCGGTGCACCAGTCTTAGGTTCGTGGTACTAGAAAACATCTTCAATGTTTCAACACGGTATACCTCACGTATACGGTATAGGTCCTCAAAGTCCAAATGACTGAGTCCATCACAACACAGAACCTTAGTACACCGACGTCTCGGTTACTAAGTTCCACACCACTTTTAACACTGTTGAATCAGTTTTGCTTTCATAAATTCTTTTCAAATTGGAAATTCACCAATAAAATCTTTAAATACTAAAACTTAGTTTTCACAAAGGTGAGTCACTTGAGGTTTTAAACTTACTTAAAATATGTACTGCCGTTTCAAAACACTTGCCTTCTACACTTTTCCAAATCTACCATCAATTATCACTTTTAAAGCTTTTTAAGCCAAAACTTAGCTTTTTCCCTTTGAAACAATTTTCTAAAATCATCATTAACTTCTTTTCAACAATTAATTTCATAAAATAACTTTGTATAATATTTCAAACTTTCTTACATAAAAATTAGCAGTACAGAAACATTTTCACGATTTCGCTCTCATTGTGACTCATAAATTACTTTTACACTAATAAATCATCAAAAATAATAATATTTCTCAAAACTCGTTATTTTTCCAAAACAATATTTTCCACCACTATTATATTCCAACATTTCCCATAAAACGTTGAATATAATTTACACAGCTTGTTAAAGCTTTTATCTGATTAATCGGTTGTGCACTGACCACTGTCAGGCTTCTCAAACAACATTCACAAACAACATTTAACAACAGTTATCAGAATTATGTCACCAGGAAGATCATGCATCATAGCAATATAATATACAACTACAGATAATCAAATAATTTAAAAGCAGATCAAACACCGATACTCATATAAACAACACAACATAAACCACACAAACAGATAACCACAACCACATAACTTATCCAGACTACACTACAAGCAAATGGTTATTGAGAAAAATCCATCAGGAAAGCTCCCCTTACCTTTGAAGACAAGTAAAGGATCCTCGTATTAATGCTCACGTTAGCTCATATCTTCTCCATCAAGCAAGCATAGCCGTGTCAAACGTCTCAGAGAGGAAATCCAACAACGCGCACAACCAGAAATCAAGAAATCAATTACACATGATCAAACACACATTCTAACTTGATCTAAACACTTAATCTAATTACCAAACAAGGTTATTTTCAAAGAAAATCATGTTTGAAGCTTACGCTTCACAATACCCTTTAAGGAAACTTTGTTTTGATTAAAAGATCATGAAAAAGAACTTAGGAATCATCAATTAAGAGTCCTAATTGCACTAAATCATAATTAATTTCACAAAAACAGAATCAAATTCAAATGAAATCAAATTGGGGTTTAGGGCTCCTAAATACAATTTAGGGAAAACTCATTTTAATTAAAGAATAATGAAATTGGTTTAGGGAAACACTAATTCACAGTCCTAATTTCATAAAACAAACTTAAATTTCAAGATTAAAATATGAAATCAAAGAGTTAGGGTTAGGGTTTCAAAATCAATTTGGGGGTTTTGAAAGAGGAGTAAAACATAGGGGAAGCAACTCACCCAAGGAGGAAGAAAGAGGTTGTGACGGCCAGCCATGGGTGCGGCGGCGTCACAGCGGCTCCGGCAAGATCGCAGTGGCGGTTGGATGATTTTTGGAGTAAACAAGGACCACAAGAGAGGGTTAGACCAAAGGAAAATGAGATGGAGTTCAAGACAACTCACATAGTGAAAACCACCATGGAGGCGGCGGCGGACAGCACCTACCAAGGTGGCTAGCGCGACGTGAACAGGAGAAACGAGACGGAGCAGAACGGGCGTCTTCTTCGCTACCAGGCGCAACCAAACGGTGACCTCCCAGGCGGAGCACGGCTGGACGGTGACGGGCGGCTCCTAGGGCGGCGCGACTGGTTGGTTGAGAAGGAGGAGGAAGAAGATGGAGTGAGGAGGAAGAAGATGAAAAAGAAAGAAGAAAAGAGAAAGAAGCAGAGAAAGAATAGAGAGAGTGAAGGGGAGGCGTCGAGTGAGTGAGAGAGAGAAAAAAGAAAGTTAAGTTTTTAAACTAATTATTGAGTGATAGGTACAAAATGAGTGATAAATATTAAGCCTAAATAAACATGTTTTTACTTTTTGGAATCTAAAAATAAAGATTGATAAATATATGATTTCGAAATTCAAATTAGAGTAAAAATTAATAGTTGAACCGATCAACTAAGAAAATACTCGGTCCAAAATTTAATCTCCGATTAAGGTCAAACCAAAATATTTTTAACTCTAAAATTAAATAGAATAAATATATGAAAATGCTTTTCTCTTAATCATATTATTTGAAATATTTTTCCATACCGGTAATAATAGTGACAATAATGTAACTTATTGTCTAGTAAGCGTGCATTCACTGAAATAAGTCAGTGCTAACGCACCCAATAAAATAATTTGAAGAGAGTAATTTAATTACTCAAACTAAACCACATAACAAAATAAACATAAATATCCAAATAAAATAATTAATCATATGTGTAAAAACTAGGGTGTTACACGCAACCTCACTCGCTCTATCTGCATCACTTGTCTCTGTCTATCACTATCAACTGAACCCCACCACCACAATATACACTGGGTAAAACTCCATCTTAGCCTTCCAAAAAGCCGGCCACCGCCATTTCCCTTTCTTCTGAAGAAGAATCCGAACAACGTTTTGTTGACGCAGAAGGGAGACTAAAGTATGAAAAAGAAATCAAGAAGCGGAACTTCCACTTAGAAAAGGGTTTCTTCCTTTTGGACTCCACTCATTATGGGCTCACGGAGGAAATTGCTGAGCTTATAGACAATCAAAACTGGAAGAAATTCGTGGCTCATCCAACAGACCCTATAATCCCTTTTGTGCGCGAGTTTTATGCCAATCTGACCTCACCTCAGCAAAAGCATGTCATGGTTAGGGGTTCAAAGGTATCGTTCTCTACTGCCATGTTGAACAAGAGGTGGGGCTTGAAAGATATTGACGATGAGTACTCAGATCTGTTAAGGACTACTGAGGAGACAAAGCTAAATGACATGATGAAAGAAGTCACGGTGGAAGGAGCAGAATGGATACATACGGACGAGAACTGGAAAATAGCAAGGCTTGATCTTACCCCATTGGCTAAGGTGTGGTATCATATCATCATAACCAAAATTCTTCCTACCGCGCACTTAGAAACAGTGAACAAAAAGAGGTTAGTTCTTTTGTTTTGCATTTTGAAGAAGAAGAGAGTAGATGTGGGGCAACTGATTGAAAGGGAAATTATTACTTGTGCATTCAAGAAGAAGGGACTACTATTTTTCTCATCCTTAATCACGTCTTTATGTCTGAAAAGTGGAGTGAAGGCTTTGCCTGAAGATGAGATCAAGGAAAACAAGGGGGCCATCGATTGGTTGTCTGTTAAGCATTTTGGAACATCATCATCAAAGGTACAAGGGTCAGTTCCTCCAGTTGAGCAGCAGGAACACCCAGATGATTTGAAGACCAAGGTGGAGCTGTGATGTCAAATGCTATAGCATAACATGCAGCAACAACAACTCTTCTGGGAGTTTTCCAAGGAGCAGCATTTGTGGATGCAGATAACCCTAGGAATCAACAAGATGAGACTAGGCAATTCCCCTCCCCAGTTCCTTGAATCATTGTTTGAACCCTTCCAATACCAAGCCCCAGAACCCGTGAAAAAAGATGTTCCTGACAACCCCAAGGAACCAGACCCTATTCATGACAATGAAGTGAGTTCTGACTGGAACCACCACCACCAAGAAGGGATCCCAGCCCACCTCCAGCATAACCCAGCAGCAAAGACAAAGGCAACAAGAAGGTGGCTGAAGTTGAGCCTGAAGGCCCTCCTCCAACCAAAAAGGGCAAAATCAAGCACACAGCTCCCCCTAGGCCAAGAAAAACAAAGGCAGAATTGGCGGCTGAAGTATATTCTGACTCCAGTGAAGAATCGGAGGATAACATACCTCTGAGTAAGAAAATTGCAAAAGGGGCCAAAGCTAAGGGAAAGACTGGTGGAGGGGATGTGGTGGAGGTAGCAGGAGATGTAAGCCTGGAGGTGGCTATTACCAGAGAAAATCCAGCAACAAGCAAACCCATCATGAGGAAGATGGTAAGAGGAGGAGGCACAAGGAGCAGTGCTAGATTAGCTCAGCCTTAAACAGAAGTTCCAACCCAAGGTGTTGCAGCTTCCTGCAACACCAGATGACCAGGACCTTTTTTAAACTACTCTTTAGTGTTATTAGTTTTCGTTTTTCATTTCTATTTTTAGCTGCATTAGTTTGTTTCTGTGGTAGTTTGAAGTTTGCAATGCCTCCACTCTTTCAAAAGAATTGTGATTAATGGAAAGTGGGGGCCTTTTTGAAAGACAAAGTCAATGAATGAATGACTGGTTTAGCTGTCCATGTGCTTCTAATGAAGACCCCTTTGTTTGTGTATGCTGTGTTGCATGTACAATACATGAACACCCTGAATTAATCCTTTCTTACCAAAAAAATTCCCTAGCTTAAAATGGATTTCAAAATAGGATGTCATTCAAAGTCGTCATTCAATCTGGGAATTGGGTTGCAAAGACCCTTGTCCATGGAAGCGAGGATGAGGTCTGAATTAGATTTCAACCTAAGTTTGGGGGTGTGTGAGCCTAAACAAGATGTTGTAGCACTCTGCAGCATAAATCCTGTGAGCTCTTGGGCTTCAACACATTTTTTTTTTTCATCATACATTCCATTTATGTGTTTTCTCTTCAGAACTTGCCTTATTTCTGTGATTGATTGTACATTTCACGGTTGCACACATAATAGCTTGAGGCATTTTTGTTGTTTTTACCTACTGTGACTTGAAAGGCCAACCTTCAAGTATGACCCCTTGTAAATCCCTTTCAGCCTGAACCTTTCTTCTTGATATTAAGCCACATTACAAGCTCAAATTCCCTGAAAAACATTGTACTACCCTATTTAGGTGGAGTTTGAGACTGTGTCAAAATGGTCACCTACATATTGGTCCATACCACAATGGTTGAGGACAACCATCAGTTTGGGGATGGGTGATTTGGACAAGAAATCTTGAACTCCACCTAGGTTAGCTACTTTCCAAAAATGCCACACCTGAACCTTAGCCTCTTTACAACCCATTAAAGTCCTCTTGCTGTGTGCAATTTGTGGTTGTGTCTTTGATTAATAGAAATTTGGCAAGCCTATGAAAGAGTTGCATATGAATGAAGATTGAGTGAAACACCAACACAAAACATAAAGTAGAGTGAATTGAGTGATATGACAAATCCAATAATGTGTTAAGCCCCTGTTCTTAGGAAGATAATCTGGTGAGTCTTCACCCTTGCATCCAAAGGATATTTGGAAAATGTACCTAAGACTCTGTTGAGAGGTGGCTTGGCTGGAGTCTTTTCGATAAAGTTGAATTGAGAAAAAAGGGAAATCCCACACACACTTGGAAGGTGATTAAGAAAGGGTGTTTTGTGTTGAACATGTCTTTGAAAAATGCATCTGAAGACTGCCATGGATTTTGCTTATGCTGTTCTGAGTTTGTTTTTAGTTTGCTCAAGCTCTTGAGTATCATTACTTGAGGACAAGCAATGGTTCAAGTTTGGGGGTGTAATAACTCTTAGAAATAAGAGTTATTACTATCTTTCTAGCTTGTCATTGTTCTTGTTTTGATTAAATTTTGGATAGGAATACAAGTTTTGCTTTATTTAGTAATCATCTGTGTTGAATGGTTAAAATGACAAAAAAGTTGTGAAATCTGAATTGTTTTTGCTGAAGGTTTGTTTGAGTTTTGAGCAGGATTCAGAAGTGAAATTACTGCAGGAGTTGCTCTGGAATGTTATGGAATGCTACAGCGTTTGGGAAGAGGATCACTAAAATACAAAAGAATTGTCAACTCAGCGCACCTTCATTACATGACAAAGAAATAGCTGCGCTGTCCCAAAACGAGGAAAGAGAAAATGCAAGTTAGAAGCTGTGTGTACTTGGGAATTGGGCCAAGGACTATTTTATTCTTTGAATTTTTGTAAGCCCAAAAAGTGAGGCAAGAGAGAGAGTGTAACCCTAATTTTGGGAGCTAGTACAAATAGGATGGTGACCTTGCTTTTGGGGGGGACTCGTACAGCAGCAGTTGGGTACTGTAGCAACCGTCAGCTCATTGTCCTCTCAGTAATTTTCATGTTACACATTATGCCTTTATTTTTCATTTCTCTTGTTGGTTTTGTCTTTAAGCTCATTATGAGCTAAATTCTCTTAGCTAGGACTCTATGAATTTGTAATTGATACTTAAGGGTGATTTAGGCAAATGGATGTTAGTCATTTTCTTATTCTCTGTTTGAAAGTTTAATTTCATTTTCGACTGATCAACTAATTTGGAATACTAGCTAGTTGGGTTTGGTAAAACTTAATTACTGGACTTGTTTAGAAGATAAAGATAGAACAATTAATTGGAAAATTAATTGTGTCGAATGAGCTAGGAATAGCCTTCAAGTCTTTAACTGGACACAATTATCTGACAACTGGGGGAAATTAATATGAACTTTGGAATAAGAAGCTTTTAATGAACTCAGTTTTTACTGCTGGAAAGCAAGCTTCAATTCCTGGACTAAATGCTGTAGCATCCTGAAGCATCGATTACCCCGAAGTTAAGATTACAAAGGATTAGAATCCTAGCTGTTTCCATCTTTGCTTTAAAACACTCATTTATTGCTCTTACTACTTTCATGCATTTATTATTACTGTTCTGACACCCGATTGCTCCATTTACTTTACATGCTTAAAATAACTCTTTACATTATTAAGCTAAGTAGAAAAGGTTAAAACTAGAATTTATATTCAATCCATTTAAATCTTCGTGGGAACGATCTCTACTCACTCTTTATTACTTGTTTGACTGTGTACACTTGCATATCTCATTTACAAATACAATAGAAACCAATTTCTATTAACTATATAGGATTTCTATATTCATTATCCAAGAGCATGAATCAAAAGAAAATTTCTTTCCTATTTTTCCTTAAGTGGCTGAAACCCTAGCTAGAGGAAGTTGATGAATTTTGTTTCAATTTTTGGAAAATGATACTTGATTTCATCCTTCTAATACCTATGTTTGTTGAATCCAAGAGATTGAAACCAAATGAATTTCCTAGCCTATTTTTCTAATGAAGGTTGAAACCTAGCTCTTGATGAGTTAGAGGTTTTTGTTTCAATTTTTGAGTTATGATCATTGATCTTGTCTTTCTAATGTCTAAGGATCATTTATCCAAAAGATTGTGAAATTTTGATATCCCTAGCCAATTTTACTCATCATGACCGAAACTTAGCCATAGGAATAAGATGGATTTTGTTGTTTCATTTGTTGATTGTGATTTAATTTTTTGTGAAGGATAAGTGTTGATTTTCGTTGTGAGTTTCGTGGAGGAATAAGAAATTCCGAAAAGAAATTTACTGAGGAAACTGGAAAACTACAAGAGGTAAGGGGAGTTTACCTGAGGGGTTTCAGATAGCTATATGCTATCTTAGTGTTGTCTGTAAATTATCTGTTGTGGTTTGTTGTTTTTAATTCTTTATTGTGTAATTGTTTATGTGGTTTGATGTGGTTCATAAGGTTGTTTCTTTATAACTGTATTTTAAAGTTATAACTATGATGCATGCTATAACTGTGAAGTGTGTTATAACAGTGTTGTATTGGATTATTTGTTGTTGAGTGATAGACTGAGAAGCCTGACAGTGGTCAGTGCTCAATGTGAATTAAGGATAAAAGCTTGAAAAGTTTGAAAGATTAAATCAAAATGATTTAATTTTGGAAATTTGAAGAAAAAGTGAAAAATTAACATTTTAATGATATTCCGGTGAAAGATGAGTCAATGAGTGACAGTAAGGGCAAAACCATGAAAAATTTTCACTGTCGTTAGTTTTTCCCAAATAAATTCAAAAATAAAATAAAACGTTACTGTTAAGTTTCAAAAATAATGTAATGTTGACATTGGAAAAATTATTTACAACAGAAAAGTCATTTTGGGTTATAAAAGATTTTTACGGCGAAATTTTGAGAATATGGTTTTATTTCTTTAAATCGAATTGAGTTGGTAATGATTTTTCAAAAGTTGATGTTTTCAGAAAACAGATTTTCAATAATGAAGGAATTGGAGAAAAATTGAATTTCTCTTTGATTTAACGTTTTATAAACGATTTTTAACGGAAAATATTTTCTGTAAAGAAGTTTTTACTCAGCGAAAATAATTCCATTAAACTTGGATAAGTTTTCGGAGGTTTGGTTTTGTATTTGTTGTTTTCACAGAACGAAAATGTTGTTAAAGAAGAAAAGTGAACCTAGTAACCGAAACGTCGGGATTCTAGTGTTTTGTTAACACGTGGATCATGGATCCGCGTTAGTGGGCTGTGTCTCCTATAAACGTTGTTGTGGACTACATGTCCTATAATTGATATGGTGAATGTTGTAACTCATATCCTCGAGCCTAAGCTTGGTGCATTGGTTTAGGGCTTCGTGATTGAGCACTCGGACTGTGTGACCTGTGTTGAAGTTGAAAAGACTTAATATTAAATTAAGCATGGTCGTGAGCCTTTGAGCCTAGACAAGTGAAGAATTAAACGAAAAAGAAAATGAGATGAGAATAAAATTTTTTACATGCATTATTTGGCAGACGTGCTTGTGTCGACCGTTGTGTCATGAGTTATAGATCATTGTGTCCTGTATGCTGGCCAATGTATCTTTATGGACAATGTTTCCATTTATCGCGATAACCATTGTGTCCCGTGTTCTCGCCAATGTGTTTTATGGACAATGTTTCATTTATCGCGATGACCATTGTGTCTTGTGTGTTGGCCAATGTGTCATGTATTTTGTTGGACATTGTTTCTTTCGTTGACAATGGGCCATGTAAAGAGCTTGATCTGCTAAAACAAAAAGAAGTTTTGGGATCTCCGGAGATTAGATATCAATGTTAGAGCCTGAGTATTGAAGTGTCATGCATTTTTATAAATCGCGATAACTGTTTGGTATGAATTCCATTGACAAATTATTATGTTGTTTGGATAATTTCCATATGTTGTGAATATTATGTATATGTTGTTTTGTGTGTCGCGCATGTGGTTATTTTGTTGAAACTCATATGTCGGTATCTTGCCCTTGCGTTTTTCCTATTGGGTTTCAACTGTGGTACTTTTATATTCGAGTACAGATGAACCATATAGGATATCTATCCCATTCTGGTTTTCAATCCCTGAGATTTGACCATGTTGAAGACGGTGGTTCTTGGGTGATCAATCTGGGAGTTCGGTGTGCCACCTATAGCGGACCAGTTTATACCATTGAGGGTACTAATTCAGGACCTACATCACGTACGTATCAAATTTTGACTGTGGAGATATCTTTACCACCTCTCTGGTTACTTCTCGGTTTTCTTGTAGATCAGGAACTTATATATCCTGATACTTTCATAGTTCCAAGAGTAGAGGTGTCCTCACCGGATATCCCGACAGGTAGGGAGAACCATGGTGGTCTTCCCAACGGTAATTATTAGTATTGACCAGCTGTAGGACTTTTTATATCTCTTTAAGGTAATGGTATTTTTGTTAGTCTGTAGATTTGGCTACTGAGAGCCATCCTTGTTGAGTTGTTGTGCCAGACTACCGCTACGTTATAGTTATGTCTTTAAATTCTTATGTTATGACTTTGGGAATTAACCTGTTATTATAAAGGTCCTGATGTAACAGTTGATGATGTATATATGTATATATTACGTTTGTTTGTATCGAGAAAGAAAAAAAACGGTAATCATTTTCGAGTAAAGTTAAGGATAATAGAAAATTATATTTTCCGAAAGCAACCAACTATTATTTAATTTTATTTTTCTGCAATGAGTTAACCATGTGACACCCAAGGGGGTGTTGTAAAAAGTCCCTAGCCTATTTATCTATTCTTGGCCGAAACCCCTCCATATGGGTTAGGTGGTTTTATTCAGCTTTTAACTTGTTTTAACTTTGTTTGTGAAGGATTTGTTGGTTGATTGAGGTATTGTGTAGTAAGAGGAAAACAAATCCAAGGGACTAAGTTCAAGGAGAAAATCAAAATTTCAAAGGTAGGGGGAGCTTACCTGAGGAGTTTTGATAGTTACGTGTTATTTGTTTTGTTGAGTGTAAAATTATTTGTAGTAATATGTGGTGTTAATTTAAGGTATTTTAGAATTATGTATGTGATTATAGTTTATCTGTGAAAGCATGTGTTAATTGTGATATGTATATTTGTATGTGTGGATGAACTGTCGATTGATTGATTTGACTGAAAGCCTGACAGTGATCAGAGCGCAATAGTGAGTAAGATTAACGCTTTAAAAAACTTGAGAAGAGAATTTAAAATTTTGATTTATGGAAGTGGAAGAAAATTTTTAAGATAATAATATTTAAATATATTTAGGTTAAAGAGTTAAAAGTGTGAGCAAGTTCAAGATGATTCTAAAATCTCGCTAAATCAATGAGTGATAGTGAGGGCGACTTTTGAAAAATTCCATTTACGATAATTTTCCAAAAATATATTCAAAAAGAAAATAAATAGTTAATATAAGACATTAAGTTTCTAAAAAAATTTAATGTTGATGGTGAAAAAGCTTTTTGAAAAAGAAAAGCATTTTGATTTATAAATGATTTTATTCTAAATGAAAAATAATTTAGAAAAATGCTTTATGACAAAATTATGAGAAATAGTTTAATTATTTCGAACAAAAATGTTTTAGAAATGATTTCAATGATTTGACGTTTTCAATGTTGAAAAGAACGAAAATGTTTTCCGACAAAACATTTTAAACTCTTGAATTTGATTTTTGACTTAGTTTTTACAGAACGAAAATGTGGAAAAAAATTGATGAAAGATCTAAGGATGTAGCAGTCGAGACGTCGGGCTAGAGTTCCTGTGAGAAAGTATTGTGGTCGCGGATTTAAAATCCTACACTGGCAACATGACTTCGTGTCAATTGTGTATACGAACCTAGTGACCGGTGCATCGGCCTAGAGATTCGTCTAATGAGCACTCGGACCGCGTGTCATGTGCTAAGTGTGAATAGGCTTAATGCCTGGGAAAAAGTAGTCGTGTGCTTTGAGTCTCGACAAGAAAGAATGAACGAAAAAGAAAAAGCAACGAAATTGTGAAAACAACTGTTTTACATGCATGAAACTGGCAGACATGGCACTATGTTAACGAGCTTCAATCCAAGAGTGGATTGATAAATTGGATAGTTACAGACCAACGAAACGAGTCTTTAGGAACATCCAGGTTCGAAACCCCACGGAAGACCGGGGCTTTGAAACCTCGAGTCGTGGAAATCGAATACCATACATGGATGTATTCAATAGGAAACTATTCAATATTATTTAGGTGAAACGTGATATTCTTGAACAATTGGGGATTGGACCAAATTTGAAAGACTGACCCAACGCGAAACAATTGTGTTATGGGGGTTACGACCTATTATGCTCGGCAAAGGCAAGTTAGGATCTCCGAAGAATAAATATCAAAACAACTAGTGGACATTGAAGTGTCGTGCATTTTTATAAATTGTGATGGTTGTCGGGTATGAATTCTCATTGTTAATATTATTATTGAGAATTCATATATTTTATTATCTATGTGCTGGTTATATATGATGTTATCTGTGTGTCACGCATGTAGATATCACGATAAAACTCATATGTCGGTATCTCACCCTTGCATTATTTATGTTGGATTCTGTGGTGATATTTCGATATTTATGTACAGATGAACCATCAGGGGGACCTGTCATATTCGGGGATTTTTGTCCCTGAACTTTGACCATGCTGATGACGACGATGCTTGGTTTATAAACCCGGGAGCCTGGAGCGCGACATACACCGGGCCAGTATGTGCCACTGAGGGCACAGTAGTAGGAAGACCATCGACATGTACTCACAGTGTAAAGACTGTGGAAGTTCTGCAACCGTCGATATCGCTACTGCTGAGAGCATTGGTGGACAAAGGGATCACCCACCATCAGCCTCCACCCCTGCAGCCAGTCCCTCTTTCCCCCTTGCCGGGGTTTCCCGCTCCTCTGATTCTTGTCCTAGAGGAGGATGAAGAGATGGAGGAAGACCCTCAGGAGGATGATGAGGTCGTTGAGTATCATCCAGTTGATGAAGGTATGGACCCCGGGCTGAGGTGGGAGTAAAGGTAGTCTCACAGGATACCTCTACAGGTGGGGATGACTATGGCGGTCTTCCCAATGGGTTTCATTAGTGTGACCAGCCTAGGACTTCTTAGTTCTTTTTTTTTGAGGTAGTTGTATTTTCCTACAGTTTGTATATTTGTCTACTGAGACCCATCCTTTTTGAGTCGTGGTTCCAGACTTACAGTTTCAGTATAGTTATGTTTTTTTTACTTATGTGGTAGTTCTGACAAATGACCAGTATGTTATGATGGTCTTGATGTAAATTTTATATAATGAAGCATATATGCATGTTATGTTTAAGTCACAAGGAAGAACAATTTTATAACCATTTTCAAGTGCAAGTTTAAGTACTTAGAGGAAAAAAAATTATTTTTTCCGAAAGTAACCAACTTTTATTTTCATTTTATATTTTCCGCAACGAGTTAGATATGTAATGCCAAAGGGGGTGTTACACTGTCAAAATGCTTCCATGCCTCTTCATCTGACAGATGGCACAAGACACTAGGATCCCTCTGATTGCTTTCGGTCATCGCATGTGAGGAATGGTGACCATTGAAGAGTACATCCAATGGAGTCTAGGGGTAATTAGGAAATACCACATTCTTTTTAGAGGGGTTTTTCTTTCAACACCTCTTCTATCAGTTATGATCTTATACTGGTCAGCATGACAAAATCTACAAGTTGTTAGGTCAGTATCTTCATTATGATACAACATGCATCCATTCTGGCAACATTCAATTTTCTCGACGCCCAAGCCCAAATTTGTCACCAATTTCTTCGCTTGATAGAGATTCTGAGGCATACAATTATCGGTCGGCATTGCATTGCCCATAAAGGATACCCAGTGATCGAACTCACTCTCTGTCTCATTGTAGTCAGACTTGATGCTAAGAGCAACCAAAGAAGCCAAAAATTCCAAAAAGGCCTGACATCCATCCCACAATCGAGCTTGTGCAGCCACCAACATGTCATAAAACCTATGTGCATCCGGATTTTGATCCTCCTCTATGTAATGGTCCTCAACATGATCATCGTTTTATTGAATTCCTATACCAACAGAGGGGTCAGCATGATTGAAAACCATTTGCTCAAAAGGGTTGAATTGTTCCCTCCCATCACCAAGACCATAATATGCATCTTCCATCACAACCGGGGGAACCAAAAGTAATTTTTCACCATGGTTGACCTAATAATAATAATTCGCCATAAACCCCTTCTCGTAGAGATGTGCAATCACATCATCCCCGTATTAGAATTTTAGACATTTACACCTCTTACAAGGATACCCCATTTTTTGATCCTGTTGACTTAGATATTCCTCTTATTGGCTCGCATAAAGAACGAACTCGTTAAATCCCTCGATGAACTTGCGCTTCAGTCCTCCACTATCCTTCCTTCTATCCATCCATTTTCGATTCTCGAGTGCTTCCATCACTGGTAACTACCACAAGAATTCTCAGTCCCAAAGCTCCATCGTTCTCCAATTCTTATTATAAGGTATGACCCTAACCCATTCGAGAACAAACCTTTTCAACACTCTCGTTAACACTTATTCCATAATTCTCATACCTTATACCCGACGGAATTTCGGTAGCATTTCCCATTGGTCTCTGGTATACACGAAATGAACGCAGTGACATCCACCACGATCAAATATGCTCCCAGAGAACAATAGGAAATGTAACAGACCAAAATTCAATCAAGTGTAAGATACGAGAATCCAAAGAATAACCGTTAACTCTGTGAAGGCAGGTCTTGTTCCCAAACTGTCCAACTTGAACAATTCAAGTTTCAATGACAGTGGATGATACCTTGAAAAGGTACACATTTCACTGTTATTGAAACTCAAACGGGATTCTATTGCTTTGCCAAATAATCAACATTAAAAGAAAATAAAACTTTAACGCTAGCTATCTTGAACTCATTTACCCTTTGTACTTGAAAATCAAGTTAAAAGAGCAGATACATACTTAGGGGTCCAATTAGTTAAAATAAAGTGTAGGGATTGGTAAAAATTGTCAAACAAACATATAATTATATCATATGGGTACTACACAAACTAGGAAAAAATTCGGCAGCATAACCCCTAGTTCAAACAACCTATTGAGCTCTGCTCTCAACTAACAAGAAACAAACCAAATTGACAAACACATGCATGAATTCTATGTATATCATCACACAACCAGTCATGCATATCATACGAAATCACACAACCTATTGAGCTCTACTCTCGACTAACAAAACAACAAATCAATCTGACAACTAGTCATGTATCTTAGACAAAATCACAACAAATTGAGCTCCGCTTTCTAATAACAAATAACAATTCATATCCCATAACACAATAAACATACAACATTAATCGTACACCACTAGAGCTAGCAACAACAAGATGTAAGAGATCGAGTATTTGACCTACCTCAACTCCAAGAAAACCAAATAAAAGGGTGACGACTAGAGTAGTGACCTCATATCAAGGGGTGCTGGAAGAAAAGAAAACAAAACATATATACAATTTACGTGAGTGTCTGAGCTAAGATATAAATTTTAAATTTTAAATTTAAATCTGTTTGAGCATCTAGAACCATAAAAACATCGTTCAATAAGTTAAATAATTTTTTCAACATTTTAATCCAACAACTAAAGTATGCCATCTTGTTTTCCCAAAATAAAAAGCATACCAATTTAATTTTAGCAATCAAAGATGAATTGGGAAAGAAAAAAAATTCTCTTGCAAGAAGAATTGAATTGCATGGATATACTTTTCTTGTGTTTCTCACACATAGTACAGTTTCTAGCAACCTAACTTCACCACTCTAAAAGGCCAAAAAAAAAATTCCCTACAACCTCTCCTAAACCATTCTCATTATGTCATATATATATATATATAAGCATCAATCTTCCCCTTTTAGTTCAACACCCAACTCCTTGTAGGCAGAATACACATATATAGAATCGTCCTCAAACACAAATTTAAAGCAACAAATTCAAATAATAAATTAAAAGAAATTGCAGTCTACTAACACTAATTTAAAGTTACAAATCCAAATTTCATTGGAGTTTATTAGGAATGAAAATTAAATTAAGAGAGAGAGAGACAACCTCTCCCAAACCATTCTCATTATGTCATGTATATATTTATATATATATATATATATATATATATATATATATATATCTATAGATATAAAAGCATCAATTTTCCCCTTTTAGTTCAACACCCAACTCCTTGTAGGCAGAATACACATATATAGAATCGTCCTCAAACACAAATTTAAAGTAACAAATTCAAATAATAAATTAAAAGAAATTGCAGTCTACTAACACTAATTTAAAGTTACAAATCCAAATTTCAATGGAGTTTATTAGGAATGAAAATTAAATTAAGAGAGAGAGAGAGAGAGATTTACCTACTCTGGTGGTGGTGGTGCACACAGCCGTCTGCGGTGGAGCTCCTGACGCTGGTAGAGCAGAGCTTCCTGCACCATAAAAAAAAAAATTAAAAATGACAAAGGGGGAGAGGGAGAGAGGGACACAAAGAGGGGGATGCAGACAAAGAGGTGGAGAGGAACTCGGGGAGGGGGAGAGAGGGGGACAAAGAGAGAGAGTGGGAGACGAAGAGAGAGAGAGAGGGCCGCATATAGGAGGGGAGGGAAGAAGAGAGAGAGAGAGGGAAGAATAGAACTCACCTTCAACTCTGGTGAGAGGCGCCACCGGTGAAGGAGGGAGGAGGTGAGGTAGGGAGGAGGCAGAGAGGGAAAGTGAGAGTGAGGGGGAAAGGGGGACGTGCGAGTTAATTAGGGATTTGGAATTTAGCCACCAAATTATTCGGTCGCTAAATTGGTCCCAAACAATTAAAAAAACATAGCGACCGAAATATTATTGGTCGCTAAATTTAAAGCGTTACACAGTCGCTAAGTCATTCACTAATTAGGTCAACATATTTGACTATCTTATTTTTCAAATTAGCGACGGAATTGTTTGCGACCAAATATATCCTTCACTAATTCAATCGCTAATATTCATTTTGGGACCATAACAGGTAATTCCCGTCGCTATAGCGACTGAATTGTATCGATCGCTATTATTCGGTGGCTAAACAACATTTTCTAGTAGTGAAAATGTGTTGAGATATATGTCGAATGTTGTTTTGAATGTTGAACATAAGGGATGAATGTCAACATGTGTGGAGAAAACAAAGATAATTTAATTTAATGTTTTTAAAAAAGATGTATGGAATAGTTGGCGCTTCTTTAGAAAAACACTATTTTAGAATCACACATTAGAAAATGTTTTCAACATAAAGTACCTCTAAAGAAGAAGAGGAAGGAGTCACTGTTGAGGATGATGAGCTCTATGGCGATGAAGTCTTCAAATGCACCTTAGTGGGTAAGCTGTGGACAGATAGCTCGAACAACGTCCGTGCTTTCAAGTAGACAATGACCCAAGCTTGGAAACTCAAGAACCTTATTGAGATTCAGGATTTGAACAAGAATCTCTTCCTATTTCGATGCTCTTCAAGGAGGGATGTTGAGAACACTTTGAGAAATGGTCCTTGGAGTTTTGATCGAAATCTCCTCATCTTAGTGGGTGTAACAGGTGATGAACAGCCATCTGATTTGGAGATACACCATGTTTCTTTATGGGTAAGAGTGTATGATCTTCCGTTGAAGCTTAGATCTGATTGTGTCAAAGAAATTGGGGGATATCATTGGGAAGTTTGAAGAAGCTGATTTGAAGGATTGTAACAGACTTGGGCGATTCATGAGAGTCAAGGTTGCTATTGACCTTAGGAAACCGCTTAAATGGGGAACGGTGGTTCGATTCCAGGGGCGAGATATGAAGGTATTCTTCAAATATGAAAGACTCCTAAACTTCTGCTTTGTTTATGGAAGGATTGGGCACCAAATGAGTGACTGCGAGAGAGTAAAAGCTTAAGATGAAGATGGTTATGATGATCTGGAGGATAAGGAATTGTCATATGGTCCGTGGTTGCGTGCTTCCCTTCTACCAAAAATAATGAATGATCAGTGAAAAGATAGCAGCTTCGAAACATGTAGTAAGAATCTGTTTGCTTCCACAAGTAACAACAAGCTTGAGTCATCAACAGGTGGGAAGGAGACATAATTTGAGGTTGAGCAGAGGAAGGACATTGTTAAAAGAGGGGAAATATCAGCTGTTGTGCAAGGGCCTCGAAAGGGCTTAACAGAGAAAGAGGTGGAGAGTGTGGTTGAATCCTTAGGTACGGTGGTCCTGTCCAAGAAGCCTGAAAAAGGAAAATCCAAACAAGGAGGGAAATGGAGTAAAGGAGGAAAATGGGTCCGTCAAAAAGGGGTTCGCATAACAAAAAATTCACAGACAGCAAAGTTAGAGAAAGAACTACGTAAGAGGCAGGGTTATTTCAGAAGGGAGCCCGGAGGACATCATGGAAAAAGAGAAGAGGAGACGCCAAGACATTGAAATGGTGGACACTTGTGACAAAGAACAAAAGGTGGTGTTGGAGGACCAACACCACCTACAACAATGAAGGCCATCAGTTGGAACTGTCGGGTTTTGGGGAATCCCCGAGCAGTTCGAGCCTTGTTAAGGCTCATCAGAGTGGAAAATCCCCAGGTGGTTTTCCTTATGGAAACCAGACTTTATGACAGTGGATAAAGGTTAGATGTGGTTTCATTTCGTACTTCTCTGTAGCTTATAGTGGTAGCGGTCGTGACAGGACATGAGGGCTTGCACTTCTCTGGCATGATCAAGTGAACCTTATTATCCAATCTTTTTCTTTGAATCATATATTATGCTTGTGTGAGGATAGGGCGGGGAATAATCCCTGGTTCCTATCTGGTATCTATGGCTTCCCTGGAGAACAAAATAAAATGAGAACTTGGCAGCTGATTCGACACCTATCAAGCATGGTGGGCAGCAAGTGGATTTACCTCTGGGATTTAAATGACATTTTGACTAGGGATGAGAAGAAGGGAGGCAACTTGAGGAGTCATAATCAGCTTGGAGTAGGTCGTCAAACCATTGATGACAGTAGTCTTTAGGACTTAGGATATGAAGGATATATCCCTTCACTTGGTCCAATGGAAGACCGGGTGAAGAAAACATTCAATGTAGATTGGATAGGGCCCTGGCAACTGCGGATTTCTGCAACAAATTCTCCCCAATCCGACTTATCCACCTCCCAAGGTATGGCTCGGACCATGCAACCTTGATGATCCTTCTTGAAGCCCATAATCATATAAGTTCGAAGAAGAGAGTCCATGTCTTTAGATTTGAGGAATGCTGGACCAAAGATAGTAGATGTGAAGACGAGGTAAGGAAGACTTGGAACAATTGTGAGCCGATTTGTGATGAAAGACTCAAATCCTTGCAAAGGTTGGATAGGGTGTTTGAAGACTACCATATTGGTTCGATTAGGAAGGAAATCAAAAGTATTGAGGAGTAGATGAAAGAATTTACAAACTGGTCATCCATTCCAGAGGATATAAGCAGATTTAAAGGGCTGGAAAATAGGCACTCAGAGCTTCTCCACACAGAATAAATTATTTGGAGACAGAGGAGCCGTGCGATGTGGCTAAATGACGGAGATAGGAACACTAAGTTCTTCAATGGGAAGGCTAGCCAAAGGAGAAAAGTGAATGAGATCAAGAAGTTAAAGGACTCTGATGGGGTGTGGTGGCATGGGAGTGAGAATGTTGAAAAAATCCTAATAAGCTACTTCTCTGAGCTTTTCTCTTCCTCTGAACCTGAAGGAATGGAGCAAATTTGTGAGGTGGTGAGAGGCAAACTTTCAGAGGAGCATAAAGCCTGGTGTGTAGAGCAATTTACTAGTGGAGAAATCCTTGAGGCTTTAGATCAGATGCATCCGTTAAAAGCCCCGAGGCCTGATGGGCTTCCTGCTCTATTTTTTCAAAAGTTTTGGCACATTGTGGTGAATGATGTCCAAGATTGGGCCCTAGATATCCTAAACAATGGTGCATCTCCGGAGGCTCTGAATAAGACCTTTATTGCCCTGATACCTAAGGGCAAAAACCCATCCTCTCCTAAAGATTATAGACCCATCAGCCTGTGTCATGTGGTGATTAAAATTGTCACAAAGGTGATAGCCAATAGAATTAAAGCCATCCTTCCTGACATCATTGATGAAGATCAATCTGCTTTTGTGAAGGGGTGCTTGATCACAAATAATGCTCTTATAGCAATGGAATGTTTCCATTGGCTGACGATGAAAAAGAAGGGGAAAAAAGGAATGATGCCCCTGAAGCTTGACATGGCTAAAGCCTATGATAGGCTGAAATGGCCTTTCATTCAAGCTGTCCTTAATGCCATGGGTTTTCTAGTCAGTCTGGTTGAGCTCATCATGAGGTGCATTTCTGCAGTTTCATACCAGATCCTAATCAACGGGCAGCCTAGTAGGAGTTTCTCCCCGGAAAGGGGTTTGAGACAAGGTGACCCACTTTCACCCTATCCGTTTATCATTTGTGCTGATGTATTGTCTGGGTTGATCCATTCGAGGTCTAGGAGCAATCTGCTCCATGGACTGAGAGTTGCTAGACAAGCCCCGCAGATTTCACACCTGTTTTTTGCTGATGACAGCTTGCTGTTCACTAGGGCAAATTCTACTGAGGCGGAAACAATCATGAACATTCTTTCCATCTACCAGAAGGCTTCCGGGCAGATGGTGAACATGGATAAGTCCGAGGTGTCTTTAAAAGCGGGTACTACCCTAGAAGCAGCTTCATGGAGGCTAAGGTGGGACACCAACCGAGCTATGCTTGGAGAAGTATTCTTAGTGCCAAATAAGTTATAGAAATAGAAGCCATTTGGAGACTTGGTAATGGGCAAAGTATCATGATTAGGAAGGATCCTTGACTACCAAACCAAGTAAATTTTCGAATCCATGGGGCTGCCCAAGAGGAAGAAGGTAACAGGAAGGTTAGTGATCTAATTGACACGTGCACTAAAAAGCGGAAAAGAGGCTTTGTAGTTGCATCTTTCAATCCTTATGTGACCAAGAAAATACCGAGCATTCATATCTCTCAAAGATTTCCAAATGACAAACTTATATGGCACTGGGAGAAGGATGGGGAGTATTCGGTCAGATCAGCCTATCATTTGATGAAGAAGCAGAGTACTAAACACAACCTGTCATTCATTTGAGCTGTGATTCCAGATTACCGCTACGTTACAATTACGTCTTTATTTTCTTATGCTATGACTTTGGAAGATGACCTATTATATGAAGGTCTAAATTTAAAACTCTTATGATACCTATTTATATTATGTTAATGGTGTTGGGTTGTATATGGAGAAAAAGAAAACAAAAAAAATTTATCACTAATTTTGAAAGGGATAAGTAACTAGAAAATTATATTTTCCAAAAGCAACTAGCAACATTTTATTGAGTGTATTTCGGCAACAAGTTACTTAAATGTGATACCCTGAAAAGGGGGTGTCACATTAGTGGTATCAGAGCTGGTCGAGTCTTTCGGGAACCTTAGGGAATAGGTCTGTTGTGTTTTTGTTGTATGATCTCGGGTTGGATCTTGTTTGAATTGTTTCCTTGTCGAAACAATGTGTGTTGACATACAAGAAGGTGTGTTTTGATGGATTTAGATTTTGTTCTAGTTAAGACACTGTGAGAAACCATGGATAGTAGATGGTGTATTGATTGAATTGCTTCTTAGAAGTAATGTGTTTTAAACACGTAAGTATACATTCCAGTTTCTGGTTGCCATTTAACTGATTGCGTCTTGTAGGTCAGGATCTGTGTCATTGGATCGAGTGTCCTGCAGTGATTTTGTGGACTATGTGTCCTAAGTTGATGTGGAAATTGTGAGTTCCATATCCGCGAGCCTAAGACTGGTGCATCAATTTAGGGCTTTGCGATTGAGCACTCGGATTGTGTGTCCTATGTTGAGTTTAAAACATTTGGACTGTGTGTCCTATGTTTGTTTAAAGTGAAAAGTCTTAATATAAAATTAAGCATGGTCATGAGCTTTGGGCTTCGACAAGGAAAGATTATTACGACAAAGAAAATGAAACGAGAATAAAAGTTTTTCTCATGTATAGCAGGCAGACGTGTCATGTGTTATGATCATTGAGTCATAAGTGGATCAATGTATCTGTTATGGACTATGTTTCCATTTGATCATTGGGGTTCTGTGTGGACCAATGAGTTACCATGTGTATGACTACAACAATAGTTGGATAGTTGTCACAAGGGGTCGTATGATTAAGCTACAATAGCTATTTGAGTGGCTATCATACGAGGTCGGATAATACTTGTGCATAACTGCAATAGTTGTTTGAGTGGTTATTACACAAGTGACTCTGTACATAACTGCAACAGCTTTTTGAGTGGTTATGTATCTGTGTACAACTGCAATAGCTGTTTGAGTGGTTGTCACAGAGGGGTCATGTGAACTGTTGCAATAGCTGTTTGAGCAATGGTCACATGAGGTTGAGGTGGATTATCCGACAATGTAATCTGTGTACAACTACAATATCTGTTTGAGAGGTTGTCACAGAGGACTCATGTGAACAGTTGCAATAGCTGTTTGAGCAATGGTCACATGAGGTTGAGATGAATGTGTTTTTGAGCCTGATCAGCTCATTTGAAAGAAGTTGGGATCTCCAGAGATTAGGTATCAAAATAGAGCTTGGATATTGAAGTGCCTTGCATTTTTATAAAATGACGATGACTGTCGGGTATAAAACCCTTTGAATTAAATTATCCTACTGTTTTGAATAATTTTTGTATGCTGTGAATATATGGTATATGCTATTTGTGTGTCGTGTATGGGGTTGTCTTATCAAAACTCATATATTGGAAACTCACCCTTACAAATATATCAGGTTTATTCTAGACTAAGGTAGTACTTTGGTACACCAGTACGGATGAAGCGAAGGAATTCACTGAGTCGTTCGAGGACTTAACTTCTAGATGCTTGAAGAAGTATTCGTTAGTGGATATGTCACGAGGGTATTTCCAATAACCGTCGTGTAGAGTGACCAGCTATAGGACTTTTGGTGTCTTATAAAGTAGTGGTACTTGGTTAGTCTGGATGTTTGGCTATTGAGAGTCATTCCTTTGAGCTGTGATTCTAGATTATCGCTACGTTACAATTACGTCTTTATTTTCTTATGTTATGACTTTGGAAGATGACCTATTATGTGAAGGTCTAAATGTAAAACTCTTATGATACCTATTTATATTATGTTAATGGTGTTGGGTTGTATATGGAGTAAAAGAAAACAAAAAAAATTTATCACTAATTTTGAAAGGGATAAGTAACTAGAAAATTATATTTTCCAAAAGCAACTAGCAACATTTTATTGAGTGTATTTCCTCAACAAGTTACTTAAATGTGATACCGTGAAAAGGGGGTGTCACATTAGTGGTATCAAAGCTGGTCGAGTCTTTCGGGAAACTTAGGGAATAGGTCTGTTGTGTTTCTGTTGTGTGATCTCTGGTTGGATCTTGTTTGAATTGTTTCCTTGTCGAAACAATGTGTGTTGACACACAAGAAGGTGTGTTGTGATGGATTTTGATTTTGTTCTAGTTAAGACGTTGTGAGAAACCATGGATAGAAGATGGTGCATTGATTGGATTGCTTCTTAGAAGTAATGTGTTTTAAACACGTAAGTATACGTTCCAGTTTCTGGTTGCCATTTAACTGATTGCGTCTTGTAGGTCAGTTATGGAACCAGAAGGTGGACGTGGACGCGGCTGTGGGAGAGGCTGTAGAAGTGGTCGTGTTAATGGCCGTGGTAACTTCGAAGAGAACTATGAGGAAGTTGGAGGCATGGACTATGCTGCACAAGCAATGGCAGATGTTGCCCTTGCTATTGCACAACAAACTGCTACAATGGTTGCCCAGAATTTACAGGAACAACTTCGAGCTGAACAGGCTACTGAGGGCAGAGGTCTTACTGCTTTTAGACGCTAGAATCCTCCACAATTTCATGGAGATGTGGATCCTACAAAAGCTGATTTGTGGATTCATGAAATAGAGAAAATATTTGAGTTGATTCACAGTCCAGAAGGAGTGAAGGTGCCTTATGCTACTTATCTGCTGTTCAGAGATGCTGAGTATTGGTAGAAGGGCACTAAGCAACTGCTGGAAGCAGAAAATTAGCAGATTACTTAGGAGATATTTCGGAACTTGTTTCTGAGCAAGTATTTTCCTCAGAGTACTCGAGCTGAAAAAGAGCAAGAATTTTTGCGTCTGCTGCAGGAGGATATGTCTGTTGGGGAATACGCGACAAAATTTGAGTCGCTTGCCAAGTATTTTCGATCGCTTCTTCCGAAATAACCCAGATGAAGACTGGAAGTGTGAAAGGTTTGAAGGAGGACTACGATTTGAAATCAAGGAGTCGGTACTGCCACTGGAAATCAAGAATTTCCAAGCTTTAGTTGAGAAATGTAGAAGAGTAGAAATGATGAGGAAAGGGAGAGATAATGGAGGGAATGTTGGAGGACCCTCTTGAATCAAGAACCAATTTCAAAATCAGAATCAGAAGGAGAAGCAAATCTAGAGAAAACCATATTTCCAACCACCAAGAAATGACCAGAACCAACAACTATATCGCCCAGTTGTTTCTGCATCAGGTAGTAGAGGCCAAAGGAACCAAAGCCAAGGCCAAGGCATGAGATGTTTCAAATGTGGAGATTCAAATCACATGGCAGATAACTGCCCTTTTAAAGAAAGGAAATGTTTCAATTGTGATCAAATAGGACACTTATCAAAGGATTGTAATGCACCAAGGCGTGGACCAGTTGCCAATAAAACAAGAACCAATAAACCAACGGCTAAGGGGAGAGTTTATACCATGAGTGGTGCTGAAGCTTCGAATTCTGACGATATCATATAAGGTAGTTTTGAATTTTGTACAGGAGTTGAATCCCTCAATCCTTAATAAAATTACTACAACTCAGCCCCTGCGACAATCCCAAAATTCTGGAAATTCTGATTTGGTTTATCCTACTATGTTCGTAGATGCTGGGTGCTTTCCTGATGGCACCACCGGCTGGGGTTTGGTTGTGTATGACCAACCTGATTCAGTTTCCTTTTCAGCTTGCAGGCATGAGAACATTGAAACTGACCCTGTCATGGCTGAGGCTTTAGGCATGCGCTGGGGACTGCAGATTGCAAAGGACCCAAGGATGCACAACCTCACTGTGGTTACAGATGCAGCTGCAGTAGTCAATTGTCCTAGACTGTCATTTGTTAATGAATGAGTTGAATAGTGAATATTGTTCATGTTAGGCACCAGTTTAATGCTGTAGCTCACAGGCTTGTTAGTTTGTCTAGGTCTGTTGGTACCAAAACTTGGGCGGGGCATGCCCCACACCAGTTGAACTCTTTGATGTGTACTGTTTCTGTTTGATCTTGTTAATGATCAGTGTCTACTTTCAAAAATATATAAAACGCCATTAAAGGAGGAATATGATGTAGACATACTTATTCCTACCCATTGCAAAGCTATAGCACACACCGCAAACAAACAATAATTTATTTATTTATTTTGATAGAAACAACCAAAAATTGGAGAGTGTATATTTGGAGAGTATATATATTACGTTAGCAAATCATTTACCTATAAAGTAAAAAAAAAAAAAAAAAGTACAACATAATGTGATTTATCTTATTTTATCCTAGTGTCATCACGTCACCTAATTAATGGAACCGTAAACAATGTTGATCATTACCTGGATCAAATAATTAAAGGATATTTACTCAAGAAAGAAGACAAATTAAGCACAAGAAGAGAAACTACACTAGATTAGTAGATTTGATTCAAGCCACTTTATCTTCTTTCTTCTTCTTCTTCTTTTTTTTTTTTTTTTGAACAAAACTACTTTTTATCTTCTTAAAGTATTGTAAATGCTATTACTTTGCCCTCAACCTTAATTATGGAGGGTACCAGGCAATTATCTATAGGGGCTCTTACTTTGCGTCCAAATCAAAGAATGATGATGAAATATATATCTTCGATAATGAAGGAAATGAGTAGTACTTCTATAACAATATTTTACAATACTTGAATCGAAGTTATAAAATACTTACTGATCCTAAGTGTAGATCATAGGAACTGGATCATCTCCTAGAGATAGAAAAAGAACTGCACCACACGCAGTTCATGACTTAACTGTTAGTTTTCATTAAACTACATTTCTTTCAATATTTTATATAAAAGCTGTTTTCTAGGCTTGAGGTCCTCTATAGTTTTCTTTTTCTTAAACGGTAAAGGATTCTCATCCATGATATATAATAAAGACGAAGGAAAATAATCAAATATAACACTCCAAAGGGAAAGCAGAAAAGAGGAAAAAATAAAAATATAGAGAATCCTCGTCCATAATTGCCATGGAAGGAAAAAAATTATTTTAAAGAGAAATCAAATAAGAAAAGGTTTATTGCAAAACATCTATATCTATATAATATACAAATCGGTCACTATTATCGGATATGGTTTTACATGTGTCACTTCTACATTTCAAGCTAGCTTTGGTTTTACACGTGTGATTCTACTGTGCTTTGCTTGCAAGGTTAGGAATTAGGCTTGGGTTAAAAAATTCAAACTTTTTTTTTTTGACAAATTGAGATATAAAAAAAATCTATATTTAAATTTACCCACTAAAGATCTGAATTTGTCATTGATAAGATATTATCTCTATTATTAAACTACATATTATTCTGAAATTTAAATTTGTTGAGAATTTAGATTATCCTTTTAACTTCGTATCCACTAAGATATTTCTGCTTCAACCTGGTATGATCCCATTAGTAGCTAGAATGAAAATGCATCAATATAACTTGAATCTCAATCAGTAACAAATTTTATCATTCACTCACCATCCCATAACCGCTCAACAGCAAAAGAACATGAACCGCAATAAGTCAAACCCATCATTATAACTCAAATCAAATTATTTAAAGATTATTTTAAAATCCATCAATATCTATAAAATCTCAGTCAGTAACAAATTTTTATCATTCACCACACGGACCATAACTCAAATCAAATTTCAAATTGACACCTTCAATCAAGGCAAAGCATTATCCATCATTGTAGGGATGGTGAAATTTAAATTTGTTGACTACATATTATTCTGAAATTTAAATTTGTTGAGAATTTAGATTATCCTTTTAACTTCCTATCCACCAACATATTTCTGCTTCAACCTGGGTATGATCCCATTAGTAGCGGGAATGAAAATCCATCAATATAACTTAAATCCCAGTTAGTAACAAATTTTATCATTCACTCACCATCCCATAACTTGGACTTCAGCAAAAGAACATGAACCGCAAAAACTCAAATCCATCATTATAACTCAAATCAAATTATTTAAAGATTATTTTAAAATCCATCAATATCTATAAAATCTCAGTCAGTAACAAATTTTGTCATTCACCACACGGACCATAACTCAAATCAAATTTCAAACTGATTTCTATTCACCTTGAATCAAGGCAAAGCATTATCCATCATTATAGGGATGGTTTCACATCTGCATAGAATTCAAATTGAGATTCAGATAAGGAACATATCAATCTCAAATAAAGGGAAGATCTGAAAGATTTGATATATTCTGATCAAATTCAAATTCAATCAAGCTATAATATTCACCTTGAATCAAGGTAAATCATTATCCCTCATTATATGAATGGTTTCACATCTGCATAGAATTCAAATCAAGATTTAGATAAGGAACAAATCAAGATTTAGATAAGGAACAAATCAATCTAAGATAAAAGCTGATATTTGAGTTCGAGCATTTGAATTTGAATTTTAATCTGCATATGGAAACATTGAAATCTATAAATTAGGGAGAACCAAATTGGGTAGCTCACGCATTGCACAACCCATTCTATATCAATAATATTCTATCAACTGTTCTTAAGTCTCCTTAATGTAACGCCCTAAATCGGGGTGTCACTTTGTTACCCGTTGCTGAAAATAAAATAATTAAATGACTGGTTGCTTCCGGTAAATGACATTTTCTTAATAAGTGACTATTCTAAAATGGTGATATTTCTTTTCTTTTTTAAGAAAACAAGGGTAAGTGATGAACACTCATAACATGAAATGTAAACATCACACACACACACACACACACACACATATATATATATATATATATATATATATATATATATATATATATATATAATCTATCCCAGTGGGATTCAGAGTTTAGTACGAAAACTAGGGCCTGATTAGGATGGCCATTAGTAACAGAATTACAAAACATGAAGTTAACAACGGTAAACTAAGTAAAGCAAAATAAGGGGAGGTCCAGAATCGCACATCAAAAGGGGTGGCTCTAAGAAGCCAAATACAGTCGGACCGAGACAGACTAACCACAAAATATACACCCCTAAGCTGGTCACTACTAACGACTAAAGGAAGACTCGCAACGAACACTCCTACAAGAAGAGACCCTAGGTGATGGGTCCACGACGACGTCTCCGCCCGTATCAGGAGAGTCGGAATAAAAAAAGTCCGGATCGTCATCAACCACGTACTCCGGTACCTCATCAAGATCACCGTCGTGATCCAAGACGTGGTACACGGGCTCATCCTCCAGGTACTCCTCGGGGTCCTCCTCAATCGGTGAAACCGGCTCGACTCCAGGTAATGGTACCCCTAGAGGTGGGTGCTCATGTAGCTGTCCATTCATCTATAGCACGTGTAAGTAGTACCAAGGTGGTGGGAGAGCGATCATCCTCGTCTCAACTGTCTGAACTCTGCGACATGCTTCTCCCTCGGCATTCTTCTCCAGCGTGGTTATCGGTCCATGATAGGTAGTCGATGTAGATCCGGGGTGAATCTGCCACGCCCCCGCATTCCCCGCATCATCGAAGATCTCAGTCTTCGATTCCGACGGTATCAATTGGATGTTCGGATCCATCTAAACTCATAGATATACAACGATGTCGAAAAGCAAAGAGAAATAACAAGAAGGTATGCAAGAATGAAATACCAATATATGGATAGATTACAATAACCATATGCATGATACATGCATCACATCAACATATTAACATTTACCAAATATTAATAGATAAAACAACAAGTATAATATTAATGGGTATCATACCTGTCGCGACCGTCCCGTCCGAGAGGTGCGAAAAAGGGATTAAAAGACAGAGGAGTCGCCACTAAAATTTTTATTGGGAAAATTTAGAAAACCCAATTATCTAAAGGTAAACTGGTCTTTAAAAAAAAGAGATATGAGTCCGGGAGTCGGTTTCGAGTAGGGAAGGTATTAGCACCCCACATCGCCCGTTTAAAAAACGGTACCTCAAGTTAATTGTGCAAAAAATATTTTAATAACCTTTTAAATATTTATTTGACCCCGAAAATTATTTACAAGAAAGAATTATTTTAAATTCTAATTTTTAGATTTTTATTAGTTTTTATATTTTTAAATTTATTGTTTATAAAAAATTAAATGAGGTTGAACATGGCACATGAGTCCACAGGACAACCTCAAATCTAAGGGACTGAACATGGCACCGTGTCCATAGAGCATCCCTAAAAATAGAAAAGTTTAATTTTTTGATTAATTATTTTAATATAAAAAGGAGATAAAAAAGGAAAATTTAGTTTTGGCCCGACAAGATGATTTATCTTACTCCTACGTATTCCCGGGTGCGATGGGAAACTCAAAGCCACGTAGTTCTTTTTAAAATATTTGATTGGTTGGTTGATTTTTATTTTTTGATAAAAATTTGATCTTTGATTTTTCGTTTTTAAAAAAAGGATTTTATTTCAGAATAAATTCACTTTTGCATAGAGTCCAAAATAGCAGTGCTATACGATAAACCCTTACAATTCGTACGACACTTGAGGATGAATAAGTCCATACATCAATGTCGTAGATTGTTGCGTGAATTCAAAAGATTTTTTTTTTATAAGAATGAAATTGGGTAAAATTGATTAAAAGTATCAATTAAAAAAACACTTAATATTTTTTTAAAGGGGATTCACTCTTGCACAGGGTTAAAGATAGAAAAGCTATACAGAGAACCCCTACAATTCATACCACACTTGAGGATGAAAAATCATACATCAATATTGTAGATTGTTGCGTGAATCCAAAAAAGACATTTCATTTCAAAGTATTTTATTGAAAAAAAAAAAAACAATGATCGAATTTTTTTTTTAAAAAGGATTTTTTATCTCTTATTTTTTTATTTTTTTATTTTTAAAACCGAAAACTGCTTTGACCCAACTAAAACTAAAACTGCCCCAAATAATACCCAACATCAGCCTAAAGGGAGAAACCCAATCACATACATTGCCCACATTAAAAAAAAAGGATTTTTTATCTTTTGTTTTTTTTATTTTCTTTTTAAAACCAAAAAATGCTTTGACTCAACTAAAACTAAAACTGACCCAAATAATACCCAACATCAGCCCAAAGGGAGAAGCCCAATCACATACGTTGCCCACATATAATAAAAACAAAATGAAACATAAAAAGAATAAAACAAAACAGCAAACTTTCTGCCTTCCTAACGTTACCAGAACTCAGAGAAGAGAAGGCAAACGTGGAGGACTGAAGCAGCGGCCAAATGAGCGGATGCGCGGCGGAAAAGGCAAAGCGATGGTCGTTTGTCGCAGTGGGTGGCGGCGGAGGTGCGGATCTGAACCGCGTGGGTCCGACCGAGGTGCATCTGGTGTGATGCGGCGGAGCGGACAGAGCTGTGATTGAACGGTAGAGGAGCTCCGCGACGACGGTTTGTGGTGGTCCGGTGCTTCGTAGGAAGCACAGTAGCAATGAAGGAGGGATGCGACTCTGTAGTTGACGGTGGGGTGGAGGGGGCTCGCTGTTACGCTTGGCTGTTCTGTGATTGAGGGCGGCGTCTCATGGTGGCATGCGAAGGTGGCTCTGTATGGGTCGTGTTCAGGGCAGCGGAGGTGACGACGGCCTGTGGTGGCAGAGGCCAGAAGTGGTTATGGTGTGGTGTTGGATCTGAGATAGTGGTTCGTGACGGCGGTAGAGGAGATGAAGAAGATGTGGAGGGAAGAAGAAGATGGGTTTTGTGTAGAAGAAGAAGAAAAGAAAAATCAAAGAAGAAGAGGGAGGATGAGGGGGTGCTGTTTTTTATTGATTTTTTGAAAGGGATGATGGTGAAGGGATTGTCATAAATGGTTCTGTTTTGATTTATTTTTGGTGATGAATATGGAGATGATATGATGTTTGGCCATGGGGAGTGTTGGCTATGTTGAGCTATTGAAGATGAATGGTGGAAGGGTTGATGAAGATGAAGTAGGTAGATGGGAGTGGATGGTGTTAGGATGAAAGAAAGAAGAAAAAAAGAAGTCTGGGACGTGAGAAGAGAAAAAGAGAGAGAGAAAGAAAAAGAAAAAAAGTCAGGGAGGGGGGGTCACGCCTACCGTAGGAAGAGATTTTTTGCTGTTTTCTCCCCCCCCCCCTTACAATGCAGCCGCATCGTATATATACAGTGGAACCAAGGGAGATGATGACAAAAAAAATTTCTGTTGCCAGCTGTGTGGAGGGGGACAACACTGTTGAGGTGTTGCTGCAAAACAACTTTATGCTTTGGGTGGTACAAAGAATAGGGACCACTCATTCTGCTTTTAAATTTTTTTTTTTACTTGGGCTTGGATGGTTGGGCTCAAACCTTGTAACAAAAGTGGATTAGGTCTGGTCATGTAATTGGGCCTAGAGAATTAATAAATTATTTTATTTTTGATTTTTTTTTCAATCTTTTATTTTTTTAATTTTTTTTGAAATATTAATTAAAAAGAAGATCCGGACAAAATTAGGTGTTCACAGCTGCCCCTCTTTACTTGTTTCTTATTAGATAGTAGGTGTAACCGCAGTTAACCTATTATCGTTATAAGAAACGGGTAAAGACATGAACTCCAATTTTGGCCGGAGTTCACTGACAAGTAAACAGATGCATAATTAAAAGCTTACGGGACGGACCGCCTGCAGAAGCTCGAGCAGAAAGATAAAAGCTTGCGGAGTCGTTTGTTCGCTGAAGCTTGAACAAGCAGAGCTTACGGGGTACGGTACCCGTCGAAGCTTGACAAAAAGTTTAAAAGCTTGTGGAGTTGGTTATCCGCTGAAACTTGAAAGCAAAATGCGACAAGCTTGCGGAGTCGGGTATCCGCTGAAGCTTGAAACAAAATGATTAAATCTTGCGGAGTTGGTTATCCACTGAGGCTTGAGAAGAAAAGTTGAAAGCTTGCGGAGTCGGTTACCCGCTGAAGCTTGACAAAAAAAGTAAAAAGCTCGTGGAGTCGGTTATCCACTGAAGCTTGAAAGCAAAATGCGAAAAACTTGCGGAGTCGAGTATCTGCCGAAGCTTGGAAAGAAATGTTGAAAGCTTACGGAGCTGGTTGTCCGCTGAAGCTTGAAAGCAAAAGAATTAAAAGCTTGCGGAGTCGGTTATCCACTGAAGCTTGGAAAGAAATGTTGAAAGCTTACGGAGTCGGTTGTCCGCTGAAGCTTGAAAGCAAAAGAATTAAAAGCTTGCGGAGTCGGTTATCCACTGAAGCTTGGAAAGAAATGTTGAAAGCTTACGGAGTCGGTTGTCCGCTGAAGCTTGAACAAGCAGAGCTTACGGGGTACGGTACCCGTCGAAGCTTGACAAAAAGTTTAAAAGCTTGCGGAGTCGGTTATCCGCTGAAGCAAAAATGATTAAAAGCTTGTGGAGTCGGTTATCCACTGAAGCTTGAGGAGAAAAGTTGAAAGCTTGCGGAGTCGGTTGTCCGCTTGCGGAGTCGGTTGTCCGCTGAAGCTTGAAAGAAAAGATTAAAAGCTTGCGGAGTCGGTTGTCCACTTAAGCTTGACAGAAAAGGTAAAAAGCTTGTGGAGTCGGTTATCCACCGAAGCTTGACGGCAAAAGGATAAAAATCTTGTGGAGTCGGTTATCCGCTGAAGCTTGAAAGCAAAAGGATAAAAAGCTTGTGGAGTCGGTTATCCACTGAAGCTTGACAGCAAAATGTAAAAAGCTTGTGGAGTCGGTTATCCACTGAAGCTTGAAAGAAAAGTTGAAAGCTTGCGGAGTCGGTTGTCTGCTGAAGCTTGAAGGGAAGGATCAAAAGCTTGCGGAGTCGGTTATCCGATGAAGCTTGAGAGCAAAGGGATAAAAAGCTTGTGGAGTCGGTTATCCACTGAAGCTTGACAGCAAAATGTAAAAAGCTTGTGGAGTCGGTTATCCACTGAAGCTTGAAAGAAAAGTTGAAAGCTTGCGGAGTCGGTTGTCCGTTGAAGCTTGAAGGGAAGGATCAAAAGCTTGCGGAGTCGGTTATCCGCTGAAGCTTGAAAGCAAAAGGATAAAAAGCTTGTGGAGTCGGTTATCCACTGAAGCTTGACAAAAAATGTAAAAAGCTTGTGGAGTCGGTTATCCACTGAAGCTTGAAAGAAAAGTTGAAAGCTTGCGGAGTCGGTTGTCCGCTGAAGCTTGAAGGGAAGGATCAAAAGCTTGCGGAGTCGGTTATCCGCTGAAGCTTGAGAGCAAAGGGATAAAAAGCTTGTGGAGTCGGTTATCCACTGAAGCTTGACAACAAAATGTAAAAAGCTTGTGGAGTCGGTTATCCACTGAAGCTTGAAAGAAAAGTTGAAAGCTTGCGGAGTCGGTTGTCCGCTGAAGCTTGAAGGGAAGGATCAAAAGCTTGCGGAGTCGGTTATCCGCTGGAGCTTGAAAGCAAAAGGATAAAAAGCTTGTGGAGTCGGTTATCCACTGAAGCTTGACAAAAAATGTAAAAAGCTTGTGGAGTCGGTTATCCACTGAAGCTTGAAAGAAAAGTTGAAAGCTTGCGGAGTCGGTTGTCCGCTGAAGCTTGAAAGTAAAAGAATTAAAAGCTTGCGGAGTCGGTTATCCGCTGAAGCTTGAAAGCAAAAGGATAAAAAGCTTGTGGAGTCGGTTATCCACTGAAGCTTGACAGCAAAATGTAAAAAGCTTATGTGGTCCTATGCCTATAGGAGCCAATAAAGGTATAGCTTATGAGCCCTCTGCCCGTTAAAGCTAAACAAAACGAAGCTTACGAGGCCCTATGCCTGCTAAAGCTAACAAGACATGACTTTTAGGGCCCTGCGCCCGGTAAAGCCAAACTACAACAAAACAAAACTTAAGAGGCCCTATGCCTGCTAAAGCTGACAAGACATGACTTTTGGGGCCCTGTGCCCACTAAAGTCAAACTACAACAAAACAAAACTTAAGAGGCCCTATGCCTGCTAAAGCTGACAAGACATGACTTTTGGGGCCCTGTGCCCACTAAAGCCAAACTACAACAAAACAAAACTTAAGAGGCCCTATGCCTGCTAAAGCTGACAAGACAAAGCTTATGGGCCCTATGCCCATTAAAACAGACGAAAGCTTAGAGACCCTATGTCTGCTAAAGCTAACAAAAGCAAAGCTTAGGGGCCTTGTGCCCGTTAAAGTCGAACAAAACAAAGCTTATGAGGCCCTATGCCTACTAAAGCTAACAAGCATGACTTTTGGAGTCATCTGCCCGCTAAAGCCAAACAAAACCAAGCTTATGAGGACCTATGCCTTCTAAAGCTAGCAAGTCATGACTTTTGGGGTCCTCTGCCCTCTAAAACCAAACAAAACAAAGCTTATGAGGCCCTATGCCTGCTAAAGCTAACAATAACATGACTTTTTTGGGCCCTGTGCCCGCTAAAGTCGAACAAAACAAAGCTTATGAGGCCCTATGCCTACTAAAGCTAACAATCATATGACTTTTTGGGGCCCTGTGCCCGCTAAAGTCGAACAAAACAAAGCTTATGAGGCCCTATGCCTACTAAAGCTAACAAGCATGACTTTTGGGGTCCTCTGCCCGCTAAAGCCAAACAAAACCAAACTTATGAGGCCCTATGCCTTCTAAAGCTAACCAAGACATGACTTTTGGGGCCCTGTGCCCGTTAAAGCCGAACAAATGCACTGCAAATATGTTGACTTTGTTGATGCATGAAATGATAAGACAACGTATGATATGAGATATGATTTTTTTTTTTATGATTGGTGAAAACTGTGATAATTTTTTTTATTTTTCTATTTTTTTTTTTAAAGATGTATGAGATGCTTTTTATGATTGATGCAGACCTTGATTATAATTTTTTTTTTGTTTGATGCATGAGATGCTTTTGATGAGTGATGCAGACCTTGATTATAATTTTTTTTTGATGCATGAGATGCTTTTGATGAGTGATACAGACCTTGATTATATATATATATATATATATATATATATATATATATATTATTTTTTATTTTATTTTTTTTAATGTGTGGTGCATGATATGCTTTTTATCAATGATGAAAAAAAATCTGATTTTTTTTTCTTTTTTTTGCAAACACCTCTTTGATCCTTGACTCCTTAGATTTTTTATTGCAGCCGAGATTGAGGATGAACTGGAGTGAGACTCCTTGATTTCGATCATCACTTATTTGTTGAACCGATGTTTTACCTCTTGCCTGAGATATGCTTCTTTGTGATGATTATCCCAATTGGATGAGATTGCCAGATCAATCTTTCAAGGATGTGACTTGCCCCAGCCTTCATGTATTGGGAGCTTTTCATGGCTTGTCCTCTTAAACTGCCCCGGTTTATCAGTTTGAGGAGACTTCTTGTACTTTGTTTGTATTTGACCCTAATTTTTGCGTAGGTCGCTCTTTGCGAGTTTTCAACCTACCGGGTCGCTCTAACTTTTGCCCAGACTGCCTTTTCATGTTTTCAGTCTAGCGAGCCTTTTTTATTTACTTTTTATTTTCTTTTTCTTTTTGCTTTTGATTTTTCCTTTTTTTTTTTTGATGTGGACAGTTTTGTCACCTTTATTTGTGAAGATCAAAGCTCTTGCTTGAATTGCCAACCGAGGATGCCACTTTCTTCCTCGTATTCAAAATTCTTCTGACCAGAGTTGTTCATCAAAGATTTACCATTAGGCGGTTGAATTGTATCATTGAACTCATGTTTACCTTACCTGAAGCATCATGTAACAAACATGCATGGATTCAAAAGTATGACAGGAAAAACAATATGGCCTGAACAACTTCTCGCTCGGTGTTGGAAGTTTGATAACTCAAATGGTATTCAAAAGGGCATGAGTGAAGTAAAACCCGCAAGAGGTGATGTGGGGGTCAAAAGAGTATTGTCCCATTTTGGTTTGATTTGATTTTAGATAGAAGGGATTCTGCTTACCAGAATTTTGCCTTAGTATCAGTCATGTGAAAATGAATTGGGCTTGTATGCCGCTTAAGAACAAAATTTCCCAAATAAAGACCTTTGAGAATGAATTTACCCCAGTGTAGGGTTCCCAGAATGAAACTGCCCCAATGTATGGCACATGATATGGAAAACTTGAGAATGATGTTGCCCCAGTGTAGGGCGTCCAATAATGGAGATGCTCTAGAATAAGGCCCTTGAAAGCAAAGTTTTGCCCCATGTAGATCTTGCCCAAACTTTTGCCTAGACTGCCTATGAGGGTTTTCAGCCTAACAGGCTTTCTTTTTTCTTTCTTATTCTTTTTTTGGGATTTTTTTTTAAGAGAGGAGCAATCAATTAAAAACTAGAAGAGCACAAACTTTTTGTCTCAAAATGAAGTTGATGAAAAAGTAGCAATCATTCATTGATCAGAGTGGACTTTTTGAGGCTTGTAACGTGGCTAATGGTTGGGGGTCATGAAAAAAGGATATAAGGCTCAAACAAATGTTTTAAGGTTGAATAGGATCAAAGATCCATGTTCTTTTTCGGATTATTGAGAACATTTACTTTCTTCTAACTTTCCCCGTTTTTTCTGTTTTACATGAGGTTTTTTTTATCCTCTTTCTTTCTCTTCTTTTGATTCTTCTTCTTCTTCTTCTTCTTCTTCTTCTTCTTCTTCTTCTTCTTCTTCTTCTTCTTCTTCTTCTTCTTCTTCTTCTTTTTAATTCTCTTTTTTTTGTTACGCTTCATGATCACCATTTCCTTCTTGCTTGCCCCTTGTTTAGTGGTGATCCTTGTCCAAGGTTCTTTGAAGAAAATTTTCAGGCTCAAAAGGGGTAACAAGGGATAATGATGATATTTTACTAAGGGTAGAGAAAAATTGCCAATCTTCATTTCAAATCATGATTGTTTATTTTTTAAAACTTTATTTTAGAGACAAAGAGATGGTGCTCACCAAGTGTTTATTTATTTGCTCCTCTTTTATTTGTATTATTTTCTTTCTTTCTTTCTTTTTTTCTGAAAAGGTATTGGCACATGTGGTCTTCATTGATGTCCACAAATAACTTTCAAGAAAGTGGGCCTTATTAACCAAACCAAAAAAGGTACTTGAGGAAAAAAAAAAGGGAAGATGAGACATGAGTATGACGAGAAAAACATTATGGTGGGGATGAAGATATAAAGAAAGGATGAGACAAGGTACGCATGCAAATCCATTACATTAATTCTTCAAGAAAGTGAACATGGTTCAATGATCTCATGATAGAATACAACATAACCATTGTGTTATGGTAAATCCCTGATAAACAAATCTAGCCTTGGTTGCTTAGAAATTCTCAAGATGGGGATCACAAAGTATTGGCTCTTTTCAATCACTAGGATTGAATCTCTAATGATGTTAGCATAGCCTTCATCTTGAACTCTCCATAGTTGATTGGGACTGTCCTTATCGTGATTTCTTTCTTCCTCGGTCAGGGCCTTATTATCCCGAATTTGCATGATTTTCCAAAGATCACTCCATAAGAGCGTGAATATGTGCTACCTGACTCCGGTAGGACTATATAAAATCCTTCACATTGACATCCAAACATCCATGATTAGGCAAAAGGTTGTGCCTACATTTTTCGGCCGCTTGAGCAAATATTGTCTCCAGTTCCACCTCATGATCCAATGTTTAGTTGACATTCTTTTTTTATTGAAAGTGCAGTGGTTTACTTTTCTCCAGGAAAGGAGCATAATGCATGAAATGCATGGAATGAGTTATTTTTAATAAATGTTCAACGTAGGAAGAAATGAGTATATGAGATGCATAAAAAGATAATTTTTTTTTTGAGCCAAGTACTAATGCGTGAGATGCATGAAATGAACTCTGTATGTTTTGTTTTTTTTTGTAACTAGAGAATCGAATGAAAAAAGAGATTTTTTATTTATAACAATGGCAATACATGCGGTTTTTTTTGAATGTATGAGATGAATGATTTGTTTTTATATTGACCCAAAGATGTATGAAATGCATGTAATGGTTTATTCTTTATCAAATTTTCTTGAGAGATGCATAAAAAATGAGATGAATGAATTTTTATTTTTTATTTCTTTTTTTATCCAAGAGGTTAATGAAATTGATGCATAAGATGCATGAAGGAGATTGAGTTTTTTATTTTTTATTTTTTTTTATTTTTTCACCATATGCATGATATGATTTTTTCTTTTAATTTTTCTTCGTGTGGTTGGCATAGAAAGTAATTGATGCATGCAATGCATGAAAAATGATTTTGTTTTTATTTCTTCCTATTGACTCAAAAAATTAATTAATGCATGAGATGCATGGATCATCATTTTTTATTCTTCTAAAAAATATGAATGAGTTACAAAAAAATGGATGAGCTAATATATATATATATACACAAGCCCGTTTTTTTATTTATAGAAATGCATGAGTTACAAAATATGAAGAATTTTTTTTTTTTTGTAAATAAAAACAAAGGACTCGTATAAATCAATTTTTTCTTTTAGAAAAAAATAATAATAAAAATGTGGATTTTTTTTTGACAAAAAATAAAATAAAAGACATAAGATAGGTAAAGAAAAAAAATGCTCCCTTTGTGTCCTAAGATTTTGGGTTGACACACCTAAAGTCCTGACTTTAATAGGCTGGCCCCTAAGTTTGCTTTATCAGTGAAAATTGGGTAGGGTCTAGACTTCTAAAATTCATGGTCCTTAGATTGCCCCTATCCCGAAAGATAAGGATCCGACTCGTGAGTCTAGCCACAAGTAGGGATAAACCCTCTCAATATGACCATCCCATGATATCGGGTACAACCTAAGTGGTGAATCGACAAATATCAGGGGGGTACAAGACCTCTTCAATGACAATGTCGACACATCGCCTAATCCTTAAGCTTCCACAAGCTCGGGTATAGAGCTAAAAGTGTGAAATAAGTCTAAGTGATGTGTGTGCTGGGAGCATACAAACCTGCTCCAAACCTACTAAAATGAAAACTACATCACACATGCAAAAAAGAACAGCCAACAACATAATAATTATCTACCCTATGGTTGCAAGAATATACACAGGCATATATTAAAGCATATAAAAATTTACAAAACAAATAAAACAAAGAGGGGTAAAACTAATATTTTCAAAGTTAAAAAAAGTTGCACAACCAACTATGATAGGCCTGACTCTCTAAAGTTCCCCAGTGGAGTCGCCAGCTGTCGCGACCGTCCCGTCCGGGAGCCGCGAAAAGGGATAAAAAGACAGAGGAGTCGCCACTAAAATTTTTATTGGGAAAATCTTAGAAAACCCAATTATTTAAAGGTGAACTGGTCTTTTAAAAAAGAGATATGAGTCCGGGAGTCGGTTTCAAGTAGGGAAGGTATTAGCACCCCACATCGCCCGTTTAAAAAATGGTACCTCAAGTTAATTGTGCAAAAAATATTTTAATAACCTTTTAAATATTTATTTGACCCCGAAAATTATTTACAAGAAAGAATTATTTTAAATTCTAATTTTTAGATTTTTATTAGTTTTTATATTTTTAAATTTATTGTTTATAAAAAATTAAATGAGGTTGAACATGGCACATGAGTCCACAGGACAACCTCAAATCTAAGGGACTGAACATGGCACCGTGTCCATAGAGCATCCCTAAAAATAGAAAAGTTTAATTTTTTGATTAATTATTTTAATATAAAAAGGAGATAAAAAAGGAAAATTTAGTTTTGGCCCGACAAGATGATTTATCTTACTCCTACGTATTCCCGGGTGCGATGGGAAACTCAAAGCCACGTAGTTCTTTTTAAAATATTTGATTGGTTGGTTGATTTTTATTTTTTGATAAAAATTTGATCTTTGATTTTTCGTTTTTAAAAAAAGGATTTTATTTCAGAATAAATTCACTTTTGCATAGAGTCCAAAATAGCAGTGCTATACGATAAACCCTTACAATTCGTACGACACTTGAGGATGAATAAGTCCATACATCAATGTCGTAGATTGTTGCGTGAATTCAAAAGATTTTTTTTTTATAAGAATGAAATTGGGTAAAATTGATTAAAAGTATCAATTAAAAAAACACTTAATATTTTTTTAAAGGGGATTCACTCTTGCACAGGGTTAAAGATAGCAAAGCTATACAGAGAACCCCTACAATTCATACAACACTTGAGGATGAAAAATCATACATCAATATTGTAGATTGTTGCGTGAATCCAAAAAAGACATTTCATTTCAAAGTATTTTATTGAAAAAAAAAAACAATGATCGATTTTTTTTTTAAAAAGGATTTTTTATCTCTTATTTTTTTATTTTTAAAACCGAAAACTGCTTTGACCCAACTAAAACTAAAACTGCCCCAAATAATACCCAACATCAGCCTAAAGGGAGAAACCCAATCACATACATTGCCCACATTAAAAAAAAAGGATTTTTTATCTTTTGTTTTTTTTATTTTCTTTTTAAAACCAAAAAATGCTTTGACTCAACTAAAACTAAAACTGACCCAAATAATACCCAACATCAGCCCAAAGGGAGAAGCCCAATCACATACGTTGCCCACATATAATAAAAACAAAATGAAACATAAAAAGAATAAAACAAAACAGCAAACTTTCTGCCTTCCTAACGTTACCAGAACTCAGAGAAGAGAAGGCAAACGTGGAGGACTGAAGCAGCGGCCAAATGAGCGGATGCGCGGCGGAAAAGGCAAAGCGATGGTCGTTTGTCGCAGTGGGTGGCGGCGGAGGTGCGGATCTGAACCGCGTGGGTCCGACCGAGGTGCATCTGGTGTGATGCGGCGGAGCGGACAGAGCTGTGATTGAACGGTAGAGGAGCTCCGCGACGACGGTTTGTGGTGGTCCGGTGCTTCGTAGGAAGCACAGTAGCAATGAAGGAGGGATGCGACTCTGTAGTTGACGGCGGGGTGGAGGGGGACTCGCTGTTACGCTTGGCTGCTCTGTGATTGAGGGCGGCGTCTCATGGTGGCATGCGAAGGTGGCTCTGTATGGGTCGTGTTCAGGGCAGCGGAGGTGACGACGGCCTGTGGTGGCAGAGGCCAGAAGTGGTTATGGTGTGGTGTTGGATCTGAGATAGTGGTTCGTGACGGCGGTAGAGGAGATGAAGAAGATGTGGAGGGAAGAAGAAGATGGGTTTTGTGTAGAAGAAGAAGAAAATAAAAATCAAAGAAGAAGAGGGAGGATGAGGGGGTGCTGTTTTTTATTGATTTTTTGAAAGGGATGATGGTGAAGGGATTGTCATAAATGGTTCTGTTTTGATTTATTTTTGGTGATGAATATGGAGATGATATGATGTTTGGCCATGGGGAGTGTTGGCTATGTTGAGCTATTGAAGATGAATGGTGGAAGGGTTGATGAAGATGAAGTAGGTAGATGGGAGTGGATGGTGTTAAGATGAAAGAAAGAAGAAAAAAAGAAGTCTGGGACGTGAGAAGAGAAAAAGAGAGAGAGAAAGAAAAAGAAAAAAAGTCAGGGAGGGGGGTCACGCCTACTGTAGGAAGAGATTTTTTGCTGTTTTCTCTCCCCCCCCCCCCCCCCCCCTTTTACAATGCAGCCGCATCGTATATATACAGTGGAACCAAGGGAGATGATGACAAAAAAAATTTCTGTTGCCAGCTGTGTGGAGGGGGACAACATTGTTGAGGTGTTGCTGCAAAACAACTTTATGCTTTGGGTGGTACAAAGAATAGGGACCACTCATTCTGCTTTTAAATTTTTTTTTTTACTTGGGCTTGGATGGTTGGGCTCAAACCTTGTAACAAAAGTGGATTAGGTCTGGTCATGTAATTGGGCCTAGAGAATTAATAAATTATTTTATTTTTGATTTTTTTTTCAATCTTTTAATTTTTTTAATTTTTTTTGAAATATTAATTAAAAAGAAGATCCGGACAAAATTAGGTGTTCACAATACCCGTACAATCAGTTTTTATAAAGATTATGCATGACACTTCAATATTCCGGCTCTATAAACTGAATCTCATGAGATTCATTCATCTTTCTAAGAGTTGATCAGACTCAAAGCCCCCACATGGGCATCACCGTCGTGACTTATATAACAGCCCCTTCTTTGGCATCACCGAAGTGACTAAAAGTCCTTATTTGGACATCACCAAAGTGACTAATAGCCCCTTCTTGGGCATCACCGAAGTGACAAAACTGTGAGGCACGTCTGCCTAAATGCATGAAGAAAAACATTTGTTCAAGATGTTTTCTTTGTGTTCAATCTCATTCGTTGTCGAAGCTCAAAGCTAATGACCATTCATAATTTTCATCACTTGAAATTACTCAACATCAACACAAGACACGCAGTCCGAGTGCTCAATCACAACACCTTAGGCCGATGCACCAGTCAAGACTTGTGGTCATAGAAAACAACATTCACCTTTAATAACGTTTATCACAGCGTGATTAGGACACACGGTCCACAACAACGCGAATAGGACACAAAGTCCACAACAACGTAATTAGGACACACAGTCCACAACAACGTGACACAAATCAAAGATCTACGTGTAAATTACAGAACACTAGTATTACTGTAACATCCCCCTTGGGTCATTTCATGGTTAACTCGTTGCGGAAAATAAAACTTTATATTAATTCGCTGGTTGCTTTCGGAAAATAATATTTTCTTAATTTGTAATCATTTCTCAAAATGGTGATAAAATTTTTCCCTTTTCTTTTTCTTTTCGACAACCACAACAACAACGAAAACATGACCGTATATATATATATATATATCCTCATGTAACTATACTGCATCATAATTGTTTAAACAACAAGGCCTTACTAAGTATAGGTTCTTCCAAAACGTAATATAATTCATCTGGACTCGGATATAATTATATTCCCAAGTAGAAAAACCAGCAATAAAACATGCAAGAGTGAGAAACCAATATATGGATTTAACACGATAACTACATGCGCGACACAAAAGAAAACATATACACATATGCAACTTCATAATAACATAGTCCTCATAGATACGCAAGTAGTATATTAATGGGTCTCATACCCGATCATTGTCTTTTGAAAATTATGCATGAACACTTCAATATTCGTCGTCTAACATTTTACTTAATCTCTGGAGATCCCCCAACGTCGTATGAATGAGTTGATCAGACTCGATAGCCAAATAAGGCACGTCGTTTTTACCATAGCCCATTGTCCCACACAAGGCACAATGTGAACGTCGTGTATGGTTTTCATTGACCACCAAGGTACAATGATACGTCGAGACATGAATATCACCATGATACCAAGATGAACTTTACCATAGCCCATTGTCCAACACAAGGCACAATGAGAACATCGTGTATGGTTTTCATTGACCACTAAGGTACAATGATACGTCGAGACCTGAATATCCTCAAGATACCATGATTAACCTCATAGGCACGTCTGCCAAAAATGCATGTAAAACGTTTCATTTTCATCATTTTTCTTCGTGTTCAATATTTCCTTGTCAAAGCTCAAAAGCTTACGACCATCGTAGTTTTCAATATCTTTAAATTTTCATCGTTAACACAGGACACAAAGTCCGAGTGCCCAATCACGAAACCCTAGACCGGTGCCCCAATCTTAGGTTTGTGGTAATATAAAAACATCAAAATTCTGTTAACCTCTTTTATTACTCCACAAAGTAGACACAATGTCCACAGGACATCAAGTCCTTAACGTCGTAAGAACACTAGTACCCCGACAACTCGGTTACTAAGTCCATTTCACCGTTTACAACCTTTTCTTTCTGTGAAAAACAAATCCAAAACCAAAACCCCCACAACTTATCCAAGTTGTCGGAAATACCGTCGTTGAGTAAAACTTGATTCTGAAAAGACATTTCAAAATTAGAATTTCCTTTTATAAAATCATCAATTACTTGAAATCTTTTTCTAAACATCTTATGTTTCAAAAAGAGAGTCACTTTAGGCTCAAACTTAGTTTAAAACACGTACTGTCGTTTTAGAAACACTTGCCATCGATACTTTTCCAAATTGCCGTCGTTAACCATTTTTAAAGTTATTTAAGCCAAATCTTAGCTTTTTCCAGTTAAATAATTTTCTAAAGTCATAATTAAGTTATTTTTCGGAGATTAATTTCATAAATAACTTTTTATAATATTCCAGAATTTCTTACGTAAAAATTAGCAGTACAAAAATAATTTCATGGTTACGTCCTCACTGTGACTCATAAATTGTTTTTACACTAATAAATCATTAAAATAATAATATTTTCAAATAATCCTTATTTTCTCAAATAATTATTCTAAGTCATAATATCTTCCAATATTACTCGATTAACTATTGAATATTCCTCGTAACATCTTCTTAAAGCTTTTATCTGATTAATTGATTAGGCACTGACCACAGCCAGGCTCCTCAAACAACAATCAACAACATCATAGCAATATTCCTAGGCAGATCATACATCACAACATTATAATATATAACTGCAGATAAACAATTTAAATGCAGATAAACAATCATAGATTTGATAAAAACAACATAACTCAAAACAGACTAAACCAAACACCACAACAACATATAAATCATACAGACCAACAACTTGATTGCACGTAGCCATTGGAAAAATCCCTCAGGCAATCCCATCTTACCTCTCGTAGAATTATCTTCTGATCTCCTTCCTCGAACGTACGTCAAACCCCGGTTTCACAACTCACGTATAATCGATACATTTAACCTTCAACAACCACAATCAACCAATTACAAACAAGAAAATAAAATCACCTATTCCCTAATGATAGGTCACGGCCTCAACAAGATTTTGGGGCTAAAATTTCTAAAATTGCTTATGTCATTGGATTAATGATCCTAGGTACTTAAGACAATAGATTAGTGATTAAAAAACAAAGTTTGAACAAAAAACTTCTAAACTCCCAAAGACCTAGATTCGGCCATGATGAGTAAATGGAGCAAATGAATTTTGTTTGATACATAGGCTTGGATTCCACATGGATATATACTAGAAAGATAAGAAACCATATCATTTATAAATAATATGAACAAAAATATTTCCTCCAACCTTATGGATAGGTTTGGCCTTGTCAAGAAATTTGGAGAGGAAAACTTTGTTTGCAACCAACTCTTAGATTATGATTATAGGGATGATAATAGGAACATAGAAATTGGTTTCATATTTTTAGGATTTTTCTATGATTTTCTATAGAATTTCAAACTTTCTCGATCTAGAAATTGAAAATCATGAACAAGGCTTTAAATCATAAAATGAATTGAAGAGACTATAGTTAAATGATGATAAGAATCATGAATCACCTCTTAGAATTTGATAATGACAAGGAATCACCAAGTTGCTCCACAAACCAAGCTATGGAAGCTTAAGAGAGAAAGTGAGAGTAGAGAGAATTGGAGAAGATGATAGTAAGTTCAAGGAAGTGATGGAAGTCTCTAGTTGCCTCATGAAATTTATGAGCAAGTCAAAGAGGCTTTGGGCCTTGCGCATGGGCTTGGGCAAATTCACCAAAGTCCAATTGATTTTAAGCTTGAAAAATGCTCAAGACTTAATACTTTGTCAAGGAAACTCAAGAGTATAAATTTGCCTCAGGCAAAATGAATTAATGACCATAATATTGGGCCCAAAAACCGCAGCCCAAACTTGGTTTGGATGAGCCAAAATTTGATCCACTTCAATTAGTGTATTATGGAAACTAGTTTAGGGACCAAAATGAAATTAAAAGAAAGTTTAAGGATCAAAATGCATTTTCCATAGAAATTGTCATCATTACCATGTGTATCATAAATGCCTTCACATGGGTGATTCATCTTGTATGACTCATTGATATTATCCGCTAACGGTCCCCGAAACCCCGCATTCGATTCCGTCGCTTACCCGATTAATAGATCGGCAGATAAAATATAATATTTCACTTTTTAATGAAATATTTCAAAATAACCAAAAATGTTAGAAATTAAATAAAAACCTTAAGTGTTTCATTCACGAATTAAAATTAGGTCTTCCGATCAGTATAATCATATTGTCAATGAAATTCATAGACCGTGTTTCACCTGACTTTTCAACCTAAATTGCAATCATAACTCTCTACCATTTAGTAGAGTATGAATAAGGTTTCGGTTTATTTAAAAAAAATTTCTAGGTCTCAGATCAATATATAAACGTATTTATATAAATTTTCGATATTAGAAAATAGCGAAAAGTCGGGGTGTTACATTAATACCCCTCTTAAAAAATTTCGTCCTCGAAATTTCGTGACTCAAAACTCGATAGGATATCTTAATCCCAAAATATTACTCTCACAAAAACTTTATTAGCAGACATTTAATAGAACAACAGTCCGACAAAAATTCAGACTAGATCACTTCTACCAAAAGTAAAAGTGACTAGATTAAGTCTCGTTAAGAAACTTCTTTTATCATTAAAGTATCTATCCCTAACAACAAAAGAACAGTCCAAACATATCGAATTCCATAATAACTAGTTGAATAATAGGAGTTTGAAACAATCACATCATATGACAAAGAAGAACTAGGCTAACTCAAATATTTCACACAATCTATCGAAATGAAAGAATGTGTTGCGTCTGAACTAAAAGTATAGTTAACAGATTACTGCCGTATTTTGAAGTCTCAGCTGCCCTCACATTATAAACTCTACCCGTAGTCGTTGGTTTATTAGTGCTGGTGTTATTGACAGTAGGTCCATGCCTTGGAGCATTGCACTCCCTTAAGATATGTCCCACGTGACCACAATTGAAGCATTTAATTCCTCCTAAAGGACAAGTTTCAGACACATGTTTTGAGTCTCCACCATTGTAACATCTTTTCAGTTGGCCTTGATTTTGATTCTTCTGACCTCCACTTCCCGATGCAGCAAAATTAGAACGATATTGTTGTTGATTTTGATTGTTTCCCGGTGGACGGAAATAAGGTTCCTTCTGGTTCAGCTTCCCTTTCAGATTCTGATCTTGATATTGATTCTTAAGACATGAGGGTCCTCCAACAGTTCCTCTGTTGTCTCTTCCTTTCCTCATTAACTCCACTTTTCTACATTTCTCAACTAAAGCTTGGAAATTCCTGATTTCCAAGGGTAGCACTGATTCTTTAATCTCGAAACACAGTCCTCCTTCAAAATGCTCACACTTCCAATCCTCGTTTGGGTTGTTCTGGAAAAAGCAAAAATACTTGACAAGAGATTCAAACCTTGCCGCGTATTCTCCGACAGTTAGATCTCTATGTTGAAGTCGCAGAAATTATTGGTCCTTCTCACATCGCGCACTTTGATGAAAATACTTGTTCAATAACATGTTTCAAAATACTTCCCAAGTAATCTCCTGATTCTTTGCTTCCAGTAGTTGTTTGGTGCCTTTCCACCAATATTCTGCATCACCAACTAACAGAAAAGTAGCACAAGATACTATCACTCCCTCTGGACTGTGTATTAGTTCAAAGATTTTCTCTAGATCCTGAATCCATAAGTCATCCTTTACAAGATCCACATCTCCATGGAATTGTGATGGCTCCTGGCGCCTAAAAGCAGTTAGATTTTTGCCTTTAGCTGCCTGTTTAGCTCGAGCCTGCTCCTGTTGGTTCTGAGCAGCCATTGTAGCAGTCTGATTTGCAATAGTAGCTGCCACGTTCTCCATAGCCTGAGCGGCATAGTCCACTCCTCCTTCATATTTCTCATTAATATTGCCACGGCCACCAATGGGACCACCTCGACGACACCTTCCACGACTGCCTCCACGTCCTAGTCCACGTCCACCTTCTGGTGCTGGTTCCATAACTGACATACCAGACAAAATCAGTTAGACCACAACCAGAAAATGAAACGCGTAATTATATATTAACATACATTACTTCAGAGAAGTAATTCAAACTAGTCCTAATCATAGAATACACAACCTCAACACAACAGACCTATTTCCCAAGGTTCCCGAAAGACTCGACCAGCTCTGATACCACTAATGTAATACCCCCCTCGGGTCATTACATGGCTAACTCGTTGCGGAAAATAAATATTTATATTAATTCGCTGGTAGCTTTCGGAAAATTATATTTTCTTAAGTTGTAATCATTTCTTAAAATGGTGATAAAATTTTTTCCTTTTCGTTTTCTTTTCGACAACCACAACAACAACGCAAACATGACAATATATGGGTAGATATGTATATATATATATATCCTCAGGTAACTATATTGCATCATAATTGTTTACACAACAAGACCTTACTAAGTATAGGTTCTTCAAAAATGTAATATAATTCAAAACCTAAGATGGTCGGAACAAACAGTAGCTATCACAATAGAAACGAGCAGCAGCCTGCTCCGAACTAAGGAAACTTCTTCCTGTAGTCATCAATTCCCTTGAATGGTTCATCTGGACTCGGATATAAATATATGCACAAGTAGAAAAACCAGCAATAAAACATGCAAGAGTGAGAAACCAATATATGGATTTAACACGATAACTACATGCGCGACACAAAAGAAAACATATACACATATGCAACTTCATAATAACATAGTCCTCATAGATGAGCAAGTAGTATATCAATGGGTCTCATACCCTACCATCGTCATTTAAAATTATGCATGAACACTTCAATATTCATCGTCTAACATTTTACTTAATCTCCGAAGATCCCCCAACATCGTATGAATGAGTTGATTAGACTCGATTGCCAAATAAGGCACGTCGTTTTTACCACAGCCTATTGTCCAAAACAAGGCACAATGAGAACATCGTGTATGGTTTTCATTGACCACCAAGGTACAATGATACGTCGAGACATGAATATCACCATGATACCATGATGAACTTTACAATAGCCCATTGTCCAACACAAGGCACAATGAGAACGTCGTGTATGGTTTTCATTGACCACTAAGGTACAATGATACGTCGAGACATGAATATCCTCAAGATACCATGATTAACCTCATACGAACGTCTGCCAAAAATGCATGTAAAACGTTTCGTTTTCATCATTTTTCTTCGTGTTCAATATTTCCTTGTCAAAGCTCAAAAGCTTACGACCATTGTAGTTTTCAATATCTTAAAATTTTCATCATTAACATAGGACATAAAGTCCGAGTGCCCAATCACGAAACCCTAGACCGGTGCCCCAATCGTAGGTTTATGGTAATATAAAAACATCAAAAGTCTTTTAACCTCGTTTATTACTCCACAAAGTAGACACAATGTCCATAGGACATCAAGTCCTTAACGTCGTAAGAACACTAGTACCCCGACGGCTAGGTTACTAAGTCCATTTCACCATTTACAACCTTTTCTTTCTGTGAAAAACAAATCCAAAACCAAAACCCCCACAACTTATCCAAGTTGTCGGAAATACCGTCGTTGAGTAAAACTTGATTCTGAAAAGTCATTTCAAAATTGGAATTTCCTTTTATAAAATCATCAATTACTTGAAATCTTTTTCTGAAAATCTTATGTTTCAAAAAGAGAGTCACTTGAGGCTCAAACTCAGTTTAAAACACGTACTGCCGTTTTAGAGAGACTTGTCGTCGATACTTTTCCAAATTGCCGTCGTTAACCATTTTTAAAGTTATTTAAGCCAAATCTTAGCTTTTTTCCAGTTAAATAATTTTCTAAAGTCATAATTAAGTTATTTCCGGAGATTAATTTCATAAAATAACTTTTTATAATATTTCGGAATTTCTTATGTAAAAATTAGCAGTACAAAAATAATTTCATGGTTACGTCCTCACTGTGACTCATAAATTACTTTTACACTAATAAATCATTAAAATAATAATATTTTCAAATAATCATTATTTTCTCAAATAATTATTTTAAATCATAATATATTCCAATATTACTCAATTAACTATTGAATATTCCTCGTAACGTCTTCTTAAAGCTTTTATCCGATTAATTGATTGGGCGCTGACCACTGTCAGGCTCTTCAAACAACAATCAACAACATCATAGCAATATTCCCGGGTAGATCATGCATCACAACATCATAATATATAACTGCAGCTAAACAATTTAAATGCAGATAAACCATACAGATTTGATAAAAACAACACAACTCAAAACAGACTAAACCAAACACCACAACCACATATAAATCATACAGACCAACAACTTGATAGCCCGTAGCCATTGGAAAAATCCCTCAGGCAATCCCCTCTTACCTCTCATAGAATTATCTTCTGATCTCCTTCCTCAAACGTACGTCAAACCCCGGTTTCACAACTCACGTGTAATCGATACACTTAACCTTCAACAACCACAATCAACCAATTACAAACAAGCTAATAAAATCACCTACTCCCTAATGATATTTCACGGCCTCAACAAGATTTTGTGGATAAAATTTCTAAAATTGCTTAAGTCATTGGATTAATGATCCTAAGTACTTAAGACAATAGATTAGTGATTAAACAATTAAGTTTGAACCAAAAACTTACAAACTTCCAAAGACCTAGATTCGCCCATGATGAGTAAATGGAGAAAATGAATTTTGTTTGATACATAGGCTTGGATTCCACATGGATATATACTAGAAAGATAAGAAACACGATCAATTTATAAAGAATATGAACAAAAACATTTCCTCCAACCGTATGGATAGGTTCGGCCTTTTCAAGAAATTTGGGGAGGAAAACTTCGATTGCATCAAACTCTTACATTATGATTATAGGGATGATAATAGGAACATAGAAATTGGTTTCATATTTTTGGGATTTTTCTATGATTTTCTATAGAATTTCAAAGTTTCTAGATCTAGAAATTGAAAATCATGAACAAGGCTTTAAATCATAAAATGAATTGAAGAGACTATAGTTAAATGATGATAAGAATCATGAATCACCTCTTAGAATTTGAGAATGACAAGGAATCATCAAGTTGCTCCACAAACCAAGCTATGGAAGCTTAAGAGAGAAAGTGAGAGTAGCGAGAATTGGAGAAGATGATAGTAAGTTCAAGGAAGTGATGGTAGTCTCTAGTTGCCCCACGAAATTTATGAGCAAGTCCAAGAGGCTTTGGGCCTTGTGCATGGGCTTGGGTAAATTCACCAAAGTCCAGTTGATTTTAAGCTTGAAAAATGCTCAAGACTTAATACTTTGTCAAGGAAACTCAAGAGTATAAATTTGCCTCAGGTAAAATGATTTCATGAGCATAATATTGGACCCAAAAACCGCAGCCCAAACTTGGTTTGGATGAGCCAAAATTTGATCCACTTCAATTAGTGTATCATGGAAACTAGTTTAGGGACCAAAATGAAATTAAAAGAAAGTTTAAGGATCAAAATGCAATTTCCATAGAAATTGTCATCATTACCATTTGTATCATAAATGCCTTCACATGGGTGATTCATCTTTTATGACTCATTGATATTATCCGCTAACGGTCCCCGAAACCCCGTATTCGGCTCCGTCGCTTACCCAATTAATAGATCACCTGGATAAAATATAATATTTCACTTTTTGGTGAAATATTTCAAAATAACCAAAAACGTTGGAAATTAAATAAAAACCTTAAGTGTTTCGTTCACGAATTAAAATTAGGTCTTCTGATCAGTATAATCATACTGTCAGTGAAATTCCCAGACCGGGTTTAGCCTAACTTTTCAACCTAAATTCCAATCGTAACTCTCTACCATTCAGTAGAGTATGAATAAGGTTTCGGTTTACGTAAAAACATTTTCTAAGTCTCAGATAAATATATAAACGTATTTATATAAATTTCCGATATTAGAAAACAGTGAAAAGTCGGGGTGTTAGATTACTACCCCTCTTAAAAAATTTCGTCTTCGAAATTTCGTGATCAAAACTTGATAGGATCTCTTAATCCCAAAATATTACTCTCACAAAAATTTTATTAACAACCCTTTAAAAGAACAATAGTTCGACAAAAATTCAGACTGGATCACTTCTAGAAAAAGTAAAAGTGGCTAGATTAAGTCTCGTAAAGAAACTTCTATTTTCATGAAAGTGTCTATCCCGAACAACAAAAGGACAGTCCAAACATATCGAATTCCATAATAACTAGTTGAATAATTAGAGTTTGAAACAATCACATCATATGACAAAGAAGAACTAGGCTAACTCAAATATTTCACGCAATATATCGAAATGAAAGAATGCGTTGAGTCTGAATTAAAAGTATTGTTAAAAGATTACCGTCGTATTTTGAAGTCTCAGCTCCCCTCACATTATAAACTCTACCCGTAGTCATCGGTTTATTAGTGCTGGTGTTATTGACAGTAGGTCCACGCCTTGGAGCATTGCAATCCCTTGATATATGTCCCACCTGACGACAATTGAAGCATTTAATTCCTCCTAAAGTACAAGTTTCAGACACATGTTTTGAATCTCCACAATTGTAACATCTTTTCACTTGGCCTTGGTTTTGATTCTTCTTTCCTCCACTTCCCGATCTGGCAAAATTAGAACGATATTATTGTTGATTCTGATTGTTTCCTGGTGGACGGAAATAAGGTTCCCTCTGGTTCAGCTTCCCTTTCTGATTCTGATCTTGATATTGATTCTTAAGATGTGAGGGCCCTCCTACAGTTCCTTTTTGTCTCTTCCTTTCCTCATCAACTCCACTTTTCTACATTTCTCAACTAAAGCTTGGAAATTCCTGATTTCCAAGGGTAGCACTAATTCTTTAATGTTGAAACGTAGTCCTCCTTCAAAATGCTCACACTTCCAATCCTCGTATGGGTTGTTCTGTAAAAAGCGGAAATACTTGGCAAGCGATTCAAACCTTGCCGCGTATTCTCCGATAGTTAAATCTCTATGTTGAAATCACAGAAATTATTGATCCTTCTCACATCGCGGACTTTGAGGAAAATACTTGTTCAAGAACATGTTTCGAAACACTTCCCAAGTAATCTCCTGATTCTCTGCTTCCAACAGCTGTTTGGTGCCTTTCCACCAATACTCAGCATCACCAACTAACAGAAAAGTAGCATAAGATACTTTCACTCCCTCTGGACTGTGTATTAGTTCAAAGATTTTCTCTAGTTCCTGAATCCATAAGCCAGCCTTTACAGGATCCATGTCTCCATGGAATTGTGATGGCTCCTGGCGCCTAAAAGCAGTTAGATTTTTGCCTTCAGCTGCCTGTTCAGCTCGAGCCTGCTCCTGTTGGTTCTGAGCAGCCATTGTAGCACACTGATTTGCAATAGCAGCTGCCATGTTCTCCATAGCCTGAGCGGCATAGTCCACTCCTCCTTCATAATTCTCATTCATATTGCCACAGCCACCAATGTCACAACCTCGATGACCCCTTCCACGGCTGCGTCCTTGTCCTCGTCCAAGTCCACCTTCTGGTGCTGGTTCCATAACTGACATGCCAGACAAAATCAGTTAGACCACAACCAGAAAATGAAACGCGTAATTATATATTAACATACATTACTTCTAAGAAGTAATTCAAACAAGTCCTAATAAGAGAATACACAACCACAACACAACAGATCTATTTCCCAAGGTTCCCGAAAGACTCGACCAGCTCTGATACCACTAATGTAACACCCCCTCGAGTCATTACATGGTTAACTCGTTGTGGAAAATAAAATTTTTTAATAACTCGCTGGTTGCTTTCGGAAAATAATATTTTTTTTAGTTGTAATAATTTCTCAAAATGGTGATGAAATTTTTCCCTTTTCTTTTTCTTTTCGACAACCACAACAACAATGCAAACTTGACCGTATATGGATATATATATATATATATATATATATATATATCCTCATGTAACTATATTGCACCATAATTGTTTACACAACAAGACCTTACTAAGTATAGGTTCTTCCAAAACATAATAAATTCAAAACCTAAGCTGGTCGGAACTAACAGTAGCTATCACAGTAGAAATGAGCATCAACCTGCTCGGAACTAAGGAAACTTCTTCCTGTAGTCGTCAATTCCTTGAGTGGTTTATCTGGACTAGGATATAAATATATGCACAAATAGAAAAACCAGTAATAAAACATGCAAGAGTGAGAAACCAATATATGGATTTAACATGATAACTACATGCACAACACAAAAGAAAACATATACACATATGCAACTTCATAATAACATAGTCCTCATAGATAAGCAAGTAGTATATCAATGGTTTTCATACCCAATCATCATCATTTGAAAATTATGCGTGAACAATTCAATATTCATCGTCTAACATTTTATATAATCTCCGGAGATCCCCCAACGTCGTATGAATGAGTTGATCAGACTCGTTCCCAAATAAGGCACGTCATTTTTACCATAGCCCATTGTCCAACACAAGGCACAATGAGAACTTCGTGTATGGTTTTCATTGACCACCAAGGTACAATCATACGTCGAGACATGAATATCACCATGATTAACTTTACCATAGCCCATTGTCCAACACAAGGCATAATGAGAATGTCGTTTATGGTTTTCATTGACCACTAAGGTACAATGATATGTCGAGACATGAATATCCTCAAGATACCATGATAAACCTCATAGGCACGTCTGCCAAAAATGCATGTAAAACATTTCGTTTTCATCGTTTTTCTTCGTGTTCAATATTTCCTTGTCAAAGCTCAGAAGCTTACGACCATCGTAGTTTTCAATATCTTAAAATTTTCATCGTTAACAAGGGACACAAAGTCTAAGTGCCCAATCAGGAAACCCTAGACGGGTGCCCCAATCTTAGGATCGTGGAAATAGAAAAGCATCAAAAGTCTTTTAACCTCGTTTATTACTCCATAAAGTAGACACAATATCCACAGGACATCAAGTAACTTAACGTCGTAAGAACACTAGTACCCCGACGTCTCGGTTACTAAGTCCATTTCACAGTTTACATCCTTTTTGTTCTATGAAAAACAAATCCAAAACCAAAACCCCCACAACTTATCCAAGATGTCAAAAATATTGTTGTTGAGTAAAACTTGATTCTGAAAAATCATTTCAAAATTGGAATTTCCTTTGTAAAATCATCAATTACTTGAAATCTTTTTCTGAAAATCTTATGTTTCAAAAAGAGATCCACTTGAGGCTCAAAGTTAGTTTAAAACACGTACTACAGTTTTAGAAACACTTGCCGTCGTTAAACATTTTTAAAGTTATTTAAGCTAAATCTTAACTTTTTCCACTTAAATAATTTTCTAAAGTCATAATTAAGTTATTTCCGAAGATTAATTTCATAAAATAACTTTTTATAATATTCTGGAATTTATTACGTAAAAATTAGCAGTCCAAAATTAATTTCACGGTTACGTCCTCACTGTGACTCATAAATTGCTTTTACAGTAATAAATCATTAAAATAATAATATTTTCAAATAATCCTTATTTTCTCAAATAATTATTTTAAATCATAATATCTTCCAAAATTACTCAATTAACTAGTGAATATTCCTCATAACGTCTTCTTCAAGCTTTTATCTGATTAATTGATTGGGCACTAACCACTGTCAGTCTCCTCAAACAACAATCAACAACATCATAGCAATATTCCTAGGCAGATCATGCATCACAACATCATAATATATAACTGCAGATAAACAATGTAAACGCAGATAAACCATCACAGATTTGATAAAAACAACACAACTCAAAATAGACTAAACCAAACACCACAACAACATCTAAATCAAACAGACCAACAACTTGATAGCACGTAGCCATCAGAAAAATCCCTCAGGCAATCCCCTCTTACCTATCGTAGAATTATCTTCTGATCTCCTTCATCGAACGTACGTCAAACCCCGGTTTCACAACACACGTATAATCGATACACTTAACCTTCAACAACCACAATCAACCAATTACAAACAAGAAAATAAAATCACCTATTCCCTAATGATAGGTCACGGCCTCACCTAAGTACTTAAGACAATAGACTAGTGATTAAAAAACAAAGTTTGAACCAAAAACTTCCAAACTCCCAAAGACCTAGCTTCGGGCATGATGAGTAAATGGAGCAAATGAATTTTGTTTGATACATAGGCTTGGATTCCACATGGATATATACTAGAAAGATAAGAAACAAGATCATTTATAAAGAATATGAACAAAAACATTTCCTCCAACTGTATGGATAGGTCTGGCCTTGTCAAGAAATTTGGGGAGGAAAACTTTACTTGCAACAAACTCTTAGATTATGGTTATATGGATGATAATAGGAACATAGAAATTGGTTTCATATTTTTAGGATTTTTCTATTATTTTCTATAGAATTTCAAACTTTCTAGATCTAGAAATTGAAAATCATGAACAAGGCTGAAAAACGTAAAATGAATTGAAGAGACTATAGTTAAATGATGATAAGAATCATGAATCACCTCTTAGAATTTGTGAATGGTAAGGAATCACCAAGTTGCTTCACAAACCAAGCTATGGAAGCTTAAGAGAGAAAGTGAGAGTAGAGAGAATTGGAGAAGATGATAGTAAGTTGAAGAAAGTGATGGAAGTCTCTAGTTTCCTCATGAAATTTATGAGTAATCCAAAGAGGCCTTGGGCCTTATGCATGGGCTTGGGTAAATTCACCAAATTCACTTAATAGTTTGTCAAGGAAACTCAAGAGTAGAAATTGGCCTCATGCAAAATGAATTCATGACCATAATATTGGGCCTAAAAACCGCAGCCCAAACTTGGTTTGGATGAGCCAAAATTTGATCCACTTCAATTAGTGTATCTTGGAAACTAGTTTAGGGACCAAAATGAAATTAAAAGAAAGTTTAAGGATCAAAATACAATTTCCATAGAAATTGTCATCATTACCATGTGTATCATAAATGCTTTCACATGGGTGAGTCATCTTGTATGACTCATTGATATTATCCACCAACGCTCCCCGAAACCACGTATTCGGCTCCGTCGCTTACCCGATTAATAGATCGCCTTGATAAAATATAATATTTCACTTTTTAGTGAAATATTTCAAAATAACCAAAACATAGAAAATTAAATAAAAACCTTAAGTGTTTTGTTCACGAATTAAAATTAGGTCTTCTGCTCAGTATAATCATACTGTGAGTGAAATTCACAGTGCGGGTTTCGCCTGACTTTTCAACCTAAATTTCAATCGTAGCTCTCTACCATTTAGTAGAGTATGAATAAGGTTTCGGTTTATTTAAAAACATTTTCTAAGTCTCATATAAATATATAAACGTATTTATATAAAGTTCCGATATTAGAAAACAGTGAAAAGTCAGGGTGTTACAATTTCGACGTCTCGTATACTACATTCGATTTCACCTGTTCTTACTCTTCGTTCAGTGAAAATCAAATACCAAAATAAAACCTCGGTAACCCATCCAAGTCACTGGAATATTTTTGAAATTATTTCTTTACAGGAAATCTTTTCATTGGAAAATCATTTGTAAACGATTATAAGAAATCCGTTTTCTCTTGAATCATTTTCTTAAGAAAATAATTTCCTTTAACTTGAAATTATTTAACACAAGTTCCAAAGTTTGATCCTTCCAGAATAAATACAAGTAAGATCACTTACTTTCCAAAACACATACTTTACTAAAGAACATTTTAAAATGAACACCATTACCTTCAAAGTTTTCTTTGAAGCTTATTTAGGCACTTTAGACATAGCATCCAAATGTATTAAGGAGCTCAAGTCCAAGATCATATTGGAAAATGAAAACAAAACATCCTAGGTTCACAACCATCATAGGATAAATAGGCTAGAAATATTTAAACTTTCCAATCTCTTAGACTTAGCATCCAAATGTATTAAGGAGCTCAAGTCCATGATCATATTGGAAAATGAAAAAAAACATCGTAGGTTCACAACCATCATAGGATAAATAGGCTAGAAATCTTTAAACTTTCCAATCTCTTAGACTTATCATCCAAATGTATTAAGGAGCTCAAGTCCATGATCGTATTGGAAAATGAAAACAAAACATCCTAGGTCCACAACCTACTAGGTTCGGCCACCATGGGATCAACAAGCCAGGAATTTTCAAACTTTCCAAGACTTTAGATTTAAGATCAAGAGGTATCTAGAAGCTCAAATACATGATCATCTTTCAAAAAGTTGAAACAAAACTTCCTAGGCCACTAATACATAGTTTCGGCCATCCATGAAAAAATAGGTTAGAGATGTTTGTTTGATACAAGCTCCTAGAATATGAAAGAAGAGATTAATAGAAGTTCATAGAAATTGGTTTCAACTCAAACGGAGTTTTCTACCATTTTCTAGAGATTTTAGAAGTTAAAATATTTTTAAAAACGTTTTAAGAAGACATAAATTAAACTCATGAAATAAGTGTAAAACTTGCAATAGAAGAGTATAAGAGTGTTACCCTTGAAACTAGAAAGAAAAAATATGAAGAACTTGAAGCTTGAAACTAAGTAAAAATGGAAAGTTTAAGTGTTAGAAACTTAAAAATGAGAAAGTAAAGAAGTAGGAAAGTGATGAAGAGAAAATGAAATGGGTATTTATAGAGGGAGAGGGGAGTGGGACGTCCAAGAGGAGAGAGGGAAGAGCTTGGAGAGCAAGTTTGGTCTTATGCCTTGTTTGGTTAAAGAGGAAAGTGAAAAATAGGTTTTTAGAATATAATATGATTAATTTGAAAAGCGTGATGATTACACTTTTGGAGTGTGTCATAACCCATGTCCATCACATCCCATCAAGTCACTTCACTTCTTTTGGACTTCCTTTTATTCTCCATTGTGTATTCGACTCAAGTTTTCGATCGTATTTCACCCGGAATAAATAATATTTTATTGCCGAACTCAAATTTTCGAAAATTTCCAATATCACACAAAAAATCACAAAACACTAACCGTTTCGTTCATGGTTCAAAATTTGGTTTTCTGTTCAGTAAAGTTGTACTGACAGTGAAAACTCAGACCGACTTTCTTCTGAATTTTCAACCGAAAATTTAACCGTGACTTCATACGATAAAACAACATAATAAAATGATTTTAGTTTATTTAAAATCACTCTCTGCATTTTATCAAAAATAAATACATATATACATGTATTTACTGCTACAGAAGGACACAAATCGGGGCGTTACAATACTACCCCTCTAAAAAGAATTTCGTCCTCGAAATTACGTACCTTGAAATAACTCGTGGTATTGAAATTTCATTTTGTCCTCGATTTCCCATGAAGCTTCTCCGGTTACACCATTGCAGATGATCTTGACTAACGGAATTTGTTTACCTCTGAGCTGCTTCGTCATCTTATCCGCGATTCGTACAGGCGAAGTCTCAAAAGACAAGTTCTCTTTTAATTGTACATTATCGGGCTCAATTATATAAGGTGGATCACGAACATATTTTCTCAGTTGTGAAACATGGAAAACATCATGAATATTGGAAAGAAAAGGTGGCAAGGAAATTTTATAGGCTACTGGACCTACACGACGAACGATTTGGTAGGGTCCAATGAATTTGGGAGTGAGCTTTCTGGATTTAATTACTCTGCAAATCCCAATCGTAGGTGTGACTCTCAAAAACACATGCTCGCCTTCCTCAAACTCAAGAGGTCGTCGTCTCTTGTCAGCATAACTCTTCTGTCGACTTTGAGTTGTCCGCATTTTCTCCTGAATCATCTTCAATTTTTCTGTTGTCTGCTGCACAACCTCTGGTCCTAACAACAAGCTTTCTCCATCCTGGTACCAACATAGAGGTGTTATGCACCGTCTACCATATAGAGCTTCGTAAGGTACCATTCTTATGCTTGAATGGAAACTGTTGTTGTAAGTGAACTCTATCAGTGGTAGAAATTCATCCCAGTTCCCAATGTCTTCCATCACACACGCTCTCAATATATCTTCCAGTGACTGAATTGTCCTTTCTGATTGTCCATCGGTTTGTGGATGATAGGCAGAACTCAGTTTGAGTTTCATCCCCAATGAGTTTTGTAGTCCTTTCCATAACTCTGACGTAAACCTTGGATCACGATCCAAAATGATACTCGAAGGTATACCGTGCAATCTGACAATCTCATCAATGTACAACTGAGTCAACCTCTTTATCAGGTACTTCATACTAATACGTAAGAAGTGAGCTGACTTGGTCAGTCGATCCACTATTACCCATATAGCCTCATGTCCCTTCCGAGTCCTTGGCAAGCTGGTCACAAAGTCCATTGAAATAGCATCCCATTTCCATTTTGGAATGTCTAAAGATTGTAGCATCCTGGCTGGCCTTTGGTGTTCAATCTTAGCCTTCTGACATACTAGACACGAAGCAACGTATTCCATCACATCCTTCTTCATTCCATACCACCAGTATAACTTCTTGAGGTCTTGATACATCTTCGTGGCTCCTGGATGCAAACTCAACTTACTCTTGTGAGCCTCCTCCATAATCAACTTTCTAAGCTCAGCATCATCTGGCACACAAATCCTTTTACCGAACCTCAAAATTCCATCTGTTCCTTCCTTGAACTCTGACAATGCTCCTTGTCACACTAGTTCTTTTTCTCCCTTTCTTTTCTTTTATTTGATCCATCAATTCATTGGACACCGTGATCGTTCCTAAACAAAGCTTTCCTGGAAACACCTTAACTATAAACTCAGATCCCAGAATTGTCCCAACAATTCTTGCTCTCTGACCATCATCATTGACGCATGTATTGTCTTTCTGCTTAGAGCATCAGCCGCTACATTTGCCTTCCCAGGGTGATATTGTAGTTCGAAATCATTGTCCTTCAAGAATTCTAACCAACGCCTCTGCCACATGTTCAACTCCTTTTGGTCGAACAGATACTTCAAACTTTTGTGATCGCTGAAGACATTGAATGTAGCTCCATACAAATAATGCCTCCATATTTTCAATGCAAAGACCACTACCTCTAACTCCAAGTCATGCGTAGGGTAATTCCTTTCATGAATCTTCAACTGCCTCGAAGCATACGCTACAACTTTCCGGTTCTGCATCAGTACACAGCCTAACCCTTGATGTGAAGTGTCACAATAAACCTCAAAAGGTCCCTTGGGATCAGGTAATATCAACACAGGTGAAGTCGTCAACCTTTTCTTCAGCTCTTGGAAACTTTCTTCACATGCTTCCGTCCAGGTAAACGTTTGATCCTTCCGAGTTAACTAGGTAAGGGGTCCTACTATCTTGGAAAATCCTTCAATGAATCTCCTGTAGTATCCAACTAAACCCACAAAACTATGGATCTCTGTTGCCGTTGTTGGTCTTTCCCATTCCAAAACAGCTTCCACATTCAATGGGTCCACTGCAATTCCTTCATGCGATATGACATGACCCAAGAATTGAACTTGGTCCAACCAAAATTCACACTTTTGCAGTTTCGCATAAAGTTGCTTCTCTCTCAAGGTTTGAAGAACGATGCTGAGATGTTCAGCATGTTTTTCCTTGTTTGGGGAATAGATTAGAATGTCATCGATGAAGACAGCGACAGACTGATCTAAGTAAGGACGAAAGATCTTATTCATGTAATCCATGAATATTGCAGGAGCATTCGTCACTCCAAACGACATCTCCAGATACTCATAATGCCCATAGCGTGTTTGAAACGCTGCCTTAGGAATATCCTCTGCCTTCACACGGATTTGATGGTAGCCTGACCGTAAATCTATCTTTGAGAAAACGGTTGCTCCACGTAACTGATCCATTTTATCATCTATCCTTGGAAGCGGATACTTGTTCTTGAGTGTTACCTTGTTCAACTGACGAAAATCCACACATAATTGAGAGGTTCCATCCTTCTTTTTCACTAACAAGACTGGGGCTCCCCATGGTGACACACTGGGTCTAATGAATTTCTTTCTCATCAGCTCCTCAAGTTGTTCCTTCAAGGTTTCTAGCTCCGATGGTGACATACGGTATGGTGCCATAGAGATTGGCCCAGTGCCTGGAACTAAATCAATCACGAACTCGATATCTCGAACAGGCGGTAGTCCAGGTACATCTTCAAGAAAAACTTCCGGAAACTTATTGAGGACAGGATGGACTCTAAGTCTAACTCGTTCTTAATGTCTAAGGAAAACAGCAGCATGTATCCTTGTGCTCCCCCTTTCAAAGAAGCCTTTACCTGACTAGAAGATAACAATCCAGAAATCTCATCCCTAAAAACGAAGGCTTTCTGAGCACAATCTATTAAGATATGGTTGGGAGATAGCCAATCCATGCCTAAAATTACATCTAACTGAATTAAAGGAAAATAGATCTGGTCTAAAAGAAAATGTCTATCTTGGACAATGATAGAACAGTTCAAACACACAAAATTTACAGTAACTGGCTCAGTAGTTGGGGTTGAAACAATCAGTTTATATGGAACGGAAGAAATATGCAAACTTAGAAGTTTCACATAATCCATTGAAATGAAAGAATGTGTTGCACTCAAATTGAAAAGTTCAGTTAAAAGATTACCAGCTATGTCACTCGTACCCTGTACGAGACCGCCAGAGTTTGATGCCTCAGCTCCACTCATCGTATGCACCCTTCCTTTTGCAGTCGGCTTGTTGGCTCTGGTGTGGTTGACAGCTGGCTCATGCTTTGGTGCTCTGCAGTCTTTAGCCAAGTGACCTAAATGATCACAGTTGAAACACCGTGCCCTTCTCATCGGGAAAGTGTCAGCCAGGTGGTTAGGATCTCCACACTTAAAACACTTCCTTTCTTGGCCTTGATTTTGGTTCCTCTGGCCTCCAGTCCCAGTCACCAAAGTACTGGAACGATGTTGTTGTTGCCTTTGATTGTTGTTGGGTGATTGGTAGTTTGGCTTCCTCTGGTTCTGCTTCCATTTCTGGTTCTACCCTTGAAATTGGCTCTTAGGACGAGAGGGTCCCCCAACATTCCTTTTGGTGTCTTGTCCCTTCCGCATTATCTCTACTTTTCAGCACTTTTCCACTAAGGCTTGGAAGTTCTTGATTTCCAGCGGTGGCACTGACTCCTTGATTTCGAAATGCAGTCCACCTTCGAACTTTTCACACTTCCATTCTTCGCTTGGATTGTTTTGAAAGAAGCGGAAATATTTGACAAGTGATTCAAATCTTGCCGTATATTCCCTGACAGTCAGGTCTCACTGATGCAGACTCGAACTATTGTTCTTTCTCAGTCCGAGCACTCTGGGGAAAGTATTTATCCAGAAACTTGTTACGAAATACCTCCCAGGTGATCGTTTGGTGTTCAGCCTCTAACAGTTACCTGGTGCCTTTCAACCAGTATTCAACATCTACTACCAGTTGGAGTGTTGCATAAGACACCTTCACTTATTCCGGTGTATGAACGAGCTCAAAGATCTTTTCCAACTCCAGGATCCACAAATCCGCTTTCGTAGGATCCACGTCTCCATCAAACTGTGATGTATTCTGACATCTGAAAGCATTCAGATGCTTTCCCTCAGCAGCTTGTTCAGCCCTCAACTGCTCCTATTGGTTCTGGGCAGCCATCGTAGCAGTCTGAAAAGCAATTGCCGCAGCCACATCAGCCACTGCCTGGGCGGCGAAGTCCATCCCGCCATTGCCTATGCCAAGACCACCACGCCCGCGTGCACCTCCTGGTTCCATACTGACCTGTAAGACACAATCAGTGAGATGGTAACCAGAAAAGGAAAATCTAACCTGACGGTCATTACACATTGCTCCTAAGAAGTAATTCAATCAAGTCTTAATCAGAGAACACACAACATCAACCTAACAGACCTAAACCCAAAGATTCCCGAAAGACTCGACCAGCTCTAATACCACAAATTGTAATGCCCTAAACTGGGGCGTCACTTTGTTACCCGTTGCGGAAAATAAAATAATTAAATGGCTGGTTGCTTCCGGTAAATGACATTTTCTTAATAAGTGAGTATTCACAAAATGGTGATATTTCTTTCTTTTTTTTTAAACAAGGGTAAGTGATGAACACTCAAAACATGAAATGTAAACATCATATATATATATATATATATATATATATATATATATATATATAATATCTATCCAAGTGGGATTTAGAGTTTAGTACAAAAACTAGGGCCTGATCAAGATGGAAATTAGTAACAAAATTACAGAACATGAAGTGAAAAGCGGTAAACTAAGTAATGCAAAATAAGGGGAGGGTCCGGAACAACACATCAAAAGGGGTGGCTCTAAGAAGCCAAATACAGTCGGAGCGAGATAGACTAACGACAAAATATACACCCCTAAGCTGGCCACTTCTAACGACTAAAGAAAGACTCGCCACAAACACTCCCACAAGAAGAGACCCTAGGTGATGGGTCCACGATGTCTCCGCCCGCATCAAGAGAGTCAGAATCATAAAAAATCTGGATCATCATCAAGCACGTACTCCGGCACCTCATCAAGATCATCGTCGTGATCCAAGACGTGGTACATGGGCTCATCCTCCAGGTACTCTTCGGGGTCCTCCTCCAGGTCCTCCTCAATCGGTGAAGCCGGCTCGACTCCAGGTAATGGTACCCCTAGAGGCAGGTGCTCATGTAGCTGTCCATTCATTTGTAGCACGTGTAAGTAGTACCAAGGTGGTGAGAGAGCAATCCTCCTCGTCTCAACTGTCTGAACTCTGCGGCATTCTTCTCCAGCGTGGTTATCGGTCTATGATAGGTAGCCGATGTAGATCCGGGGTGAATCTGCCACGTCCCCCCGCATTCCCTCATCATCGAAGATTTCAGTCTTTGATTCTGACGGTACCAATGGTATGTTCGGATCCATCTAAACTCATAGATATACAACGATGCCGAAAAGGAAAGAGAAATAACAAGAAGGTATACAAGAGTGAGATACCAATATATGGATAGATTACAATAACCATATGCATGATACATGCATCACATCAACATATTAACATTTATCAAATATTAATAATAAAACAACAAGTATCATATCAATGGGTGTCATACCCGTACAATCAGTTTTTATAAAGATTATGCATGACACTTCAATATTCCAGCTCTATAAACTTAATCTCATGAGATCCCTTCATCTTTCTAAGAGTTGATCAAACTCAAAGCCCCCACTTGGGCATCACTGTCATGACTAAAGTCCCTGTTTGGGCATCACCGTCGTGACTTATATAACAGCCCCTGCTTGGGCATCACCGAAGTGACTAGAAGTCCCTGTTTGGACATCACCGAAGTGACTAATAGCCCCTGCTTGGGCATCACCGAAATGACTAACCTGTGAGGCACGTCTGCCTAAATGCATGAAGAAAAACATTCGTTCGAGATGTTTTCTTTGTGTTCAATCTCATTCGTCGTCGAAGCTCAAAGCTAACGACCATTCATAATTTTCATCACTTGAAATTACTCAACATCAACACAGGGCATGCAGTCCGAGTGCTCAATCTCAACACCTTAGACCGATGCACCAATCAAGACTTGGGGTCATATAAAACAACATTCACCTTTAATAACGTTTATCACAATGTGATTAGGACACACAGTCCACAACAACGTGAATAGGACACACAACCCACAACAACGTGATTAGGACACACAGTCCACAACAACGTGACACGGATCAAAGATCTACATGTAAATCACAAAACACTAGTATTCTGACGTCTCGTATACTAGATTCGATTTCACCTATTCTTACTATTCGTTCAGTGAAAATCAAATACCAAAATAAAACCTCGGTAACCCATCCAAGTTACCGGAATATTTTCGAAAGTATTTCTTTACAGGAAATCTTTTCATTAGAAAATCATTTGTAAACTATTATAAGAAATCCATTTTCTCTTGAAATCCTTTTCTTAAAATCATCTCTATTTAAGGTCAAATGTTTTCCAAATGATTCCGTTCCAAATTTTGATCCTTCAAGAATAAATACAAGTAAGATCACTTACTTTCCAAAACACATACTTTACTAAAGAACATTTTAAAATGAACACCATTACTTTCAAAGTTTTCTTTGAAGCTTATTTAGGCTTTTAATCTTATGATTAGTTTATCACAGACTAATGTTAGGCTTTTTAGACATCAATCAATATCATCATAATCTCAGTCAACAACATAATAGTTAATGACTGTTCATAGCATATATGATTCACAACACTTTCAATCTAGTAAGGATCAACTTCAAACAGTTATCACAACAGTTCAAGTATACAAATCATTCAAACTTTGATTCAATATAATAACAATATTCAAATAAATCGAGTAAACCACATACACACGCACATAGCTATCGAATATCCCTCAGGCTGTCCCCTCTTACCTTTTGGGAAGGTAAAGGTACGTTATGCTTGAGGAAGTGTACTATGAATGTCCTCGTCTACTCCGCGACGAAAGTTTAGGTTTATGAACACAAAACCACAAGTTAAAAGTTAACCAAGAACACTAAACAAAGAAGGTATAGGTTCGGCCATGGCATAAAATAGGGTTAAAGGTTTTCAAAAAAGAATACAACACATGGGAAGCAAGCACAAAGAAAAAGATCCTTCTTAAAATACTTTAACACAAGAAATATCAAAACCCCTCAGTTAGTAAGAAACAAATAAAGCTGTAAGAGTCAAGAGATAGAAGAATCACACAAGATGTTTTTATCCTGGTTCACTCTCTTCCAACCAAGAGCTACTTCCAGTCCCTTCTACTCGAAGGATTTTCTCCACTATTTCTCGAATATATTACAACCAAGTATTCAACACCTCTCCAGGCTACAAGTATTTCTTTCATACCAAGCCTCTTCAGGCTCTAACTCTAACAAAGAGATTTAATGATTGGTCTTCTTAACTCACTATGTGTGAGGATATGACAGTTTAAGATCAGATGAATATTTTCATAATATTCAAACTAAGAATACAGACTCTTGCTTTTTAAAGAATATAAGAATGGGTGATTATTGATTGGCAAAAGTTGAGCTTGCAAGGTTGTGCAGCCCAGAGTATTCTTCTTCAGTGTCTCAGGTCTTCTATTTATAGTGACCTTCTTCTTCACTTGTCTTTATTCAATGGTTATTTTGAATAATCCCGTTTAGAAATAGCATTTAATGCATGATGTCCGTTGTGACTGATAGCTTGATTGTGGCACGCTAAACAATACTCTTGGTTGTCGAGGTATCATGAAATTGGAGGCTTACTGCTCCGAGTATTGCAGCTTGAGAACTTGTTGTTCCTCCTTTGTGAACAATCCAGCTTTTTCAGCCAGAAAGTTGTCATCGTACAGATTGTTTTGCAGTATCTTATTGTACGATTCTGCTTTTTGCATTTCTTCATGGTACTATGTTTCTTTTACAACAAGGTAAAATATTAAAGCAGATAGGACAATAGTGAAGGACAAATATTCTAATGAAATAAATATCAATCATTTGAAATAAATTCAAGAGATTCGGATTGCATTTAATTCATTCATAGATGGAGCTCGTCTAAAAAAAAACTCTGTCTACTTAGTTATATGAGAGACTAAGTCTATTCAATATTTAATTTTGCTCGTCTGATGACGTGACATATCCTCTTGTCTATCAAGTCTTTGGACTTGCTATTTCTCAAGGATCTCCGTCTAGTGACGTGGCAGTTAGAGCTCGTCTACTAGATTACTTTATTTTTTAGTTCATTTACTTATACTAATTACTTTCGTTTGCTTACGTGGCAAGATGGACGTGCTTATTATCAAGTCTTTGCACTTGCTGTATCTAACACGTTATTTTGGTATTCGTCTAGCAAACACTTAGAGCCTCGTCTACTTAAGTAAACTAGTCTACTCAATTAAATAAATAGGTAACTTTACCAAAATATTTGAGCAGCCCGTCTACAAGGGTTGACATGTATTTTTCAATGAGAACTTATCCCATGTTTCTTTTACTTATATGTAAATATTCCTGCATAGCTGAAAGCGCTTGTTAGATCTCAACTAACACCTTGCCAAGCAAATTTAATCCTTTTGTTAACATCAAAACTTAGAGATTATTTAATCCAAAACCACTTTGGTTCCATCAATCTCCCCCTTTTTGATGATGACAAAACTAATTAAATTTGAAAAACAAAGTCTATGAGAGCTTGCAGGGCTCCCCCTAAGACAAAGCATTCAAATAATTAAGCAGAAAAAGAATATGAAAAACAACTGCATATAAGCTAACAGATAGGTGCAACAACTTATCATACTTAGAGTATATATAAAGGAATAAATAAGCATATTCAGCAGATATCAAAGCAAATAAGCAAACATAAGTATCAGAGCAGTTAGCAAGCAGAAAAGATAATGCAGGCAAATAAAAGCTTTTCACAACTGACTTTTTATATATAAAAACAAATCTCTTTCCTTTCCTTTCTCCCCCTTTTTGTCATCAGCCAAAAATGTAAAAGGAGAGGACCATCATTGTCAGTATAGGAGAAAAAAGATAAAAAGGTAAAGGTTAAGAAGGAGGAGGTTGTGGAGGTGGAGGGTTCTGAGTCTGACTTTTCTTGAAGTCCATGAGGAATTCCAGCATTTTATTGACAACCTCTAAGGTTGGAGCCACTAAAGTTTGAACTTGCTGTTGGACATCCTCCTTTATTTTCTTAGTCATCTTCTCAACCTTCTCATCAACTATCTTGCCAACTCTGTCATCAACTATTTTTCCAAGAACCTCTTCAAGACTAGGTGACAGAGCCTATTGCCTTGAGCTTTCAGTAGACTCTAGAAATGTGCTTAGTGTTCTTGAATGATCTGAAGGGTGCATCACAACTAGAGATAATGGTTGAGAAAAGTGTTTTTCTAATGAGCTCTGACTGTGAATGGATTCAGCTGTATCTTCTAAGCCAACAATAGTGGCATTTTGAACAGGTTCTTCAACAACAGGTTCATCTGTGATAGGCTCTGAAGTAGGTGGAGGGATCACTGAGACTTCTTTTGTCCATCTGATGGGGTAGATGAATTCCACATTTTTACTATTTATGGAAGTCCCCAAAGGTCTTAATAGATCATATATCTAAAATTTTAAAGACCACACTTCCCCCTGATCTTAGGAATTTCCTTATTCTCTTCTTCAGTCAATCCAGAGGAAGATGCCCCTCCTGTGTAGTGAATAATATGAGATTTCCAGAAATCTACAGCTCGATGTTCATTGATCAACTCAATGGATTCATTATGCAGAAAGAAATCCAGCATTGAGTAGTCAAAAGTTTTTTGATGTAGATCAAGTATTCAGTTCAACTCAGTGCATGAATCCTTTGAATCTTATGTTTTTCTTTTCTTTGTCCTTATTCAGATCTACCATTGGCAGTCTTGGATAGATCCTGTAAGGCATGATTCCAACACCGGTTGCTTCATTATGTCTTAGCCAGGATGGAGGGACAAAATGCGTGGCTCTATCAACTCTGAAATGACTGAATTCCCACTTTAGCATTTCATAGATGAGCTGATCCAGGAAGAAATCAGAGGCCCTCCCATAGACTCTGGGATGCTCAAAAGACACCCATTTTGTGTCCCTTGGCATGATCATGGAGACATGCTTTGAGGATCTTGCTCCTCGCTCAGGGATGGGTAGGAAGATTTTTTCTATTGGGGTCAGTCTCCCAAACAGGTATGATATGTCTCTCAACTCCATCAGTGAGGGGTATGAAAGGAGGAGTTTTGACAAGGTTAGGGTAAATTTTCCTGGAGGGGAAATTGTTTAGGGGTGGGTGAGTGACTAATGGTCCTAAGTTGTTGTGCATTTGTGAAGGCACATTTTTGATTAATTTATAGTCAGGATGAGGTAGGTAAAAGGGTTCAACAGGTGGGCTAACTTCTTCCTCATACTCGGTGTAGAGGATACCATCCGTGGTGGGAATGTGTTTGGGTTCGAGGTTGATGAGAGTGAAACATAAGTTTCCATTCCCTTTTTACCTTGGCCCAATCCTCAGATTTGCCATCATAAAGAACAGAATTGGGAGTGAAGGGAAATAGGGTCCTCAAGGGTTTTGGAAAAGGAGCACCAGGGGAAATGCCATCATCTGGTTGATTGAACCAGGGATCATCGGCAGGGATAATAGGTTGAAATTATGGAGTGGCTATTTGTGTTGGTTGGGGTGAAAGGGGTGTGGGAATGTACACATCATCTGGAGTTGAGACAGCAATGTTATTATCAACAGGCACATCATCAATTCTAGTTTCTAAACTAGACACTAAGTCATCTACTGCTATTTGAACAGGAACACTAGCAGAGATGCTTACCTTATAAGTCTTAGTTGTTCTGGATTTTCTTGTTGGTTGCCTTCTAGGTTTTGTTGTAACAAGCACCACGGCCTCAACAGCGGCAACATAAGTCTTCTGCTTCTTCCGGATTGTTCTGATAGGAACACTGTCCTCATCAGCTTCCTCATCTTCATTGTGTGAGAAGATAACTCTTCTTTGCTTCTTTGCAGCATGAGCATCAGAAGGTTCCCTGATAACAATGCCACCTGCTGGTCTCTTGGGGGCAGGCTTCCTTGTTGCAGCGGTCTTTTGCCTAGTTACTCTTTTTACTCCTAGGACTTCAGCATTGTTTTGTTCCACCATTTCTTATTTAGTTTTCATCAACTCCTCAGTCTTGGCCATTGCAGTAGCAGCATAGGTACTGAGGTTCATGTTAGCTATATTCATTTTACTAAAGTCTGCAGCCGACATTGGTTTTTCAGTTAAGATCCTAGCTTGCTCCTCAGGAGTCCTTGCAGCAAGAATCTCATGAATTCCTTGAGCCTTGAAAATCTTGGAAAGAAGATGGCAATAAGGAAATGCTGAGAGTCTTTTCTTGTTCATCACAGCATCTCTAAATCTTCCGTACATAATTTTTGTACAGGGAGGAGAGGATGTCTTTGGATCCAACCTTATGAAGAAGCACCTTATTAAGGAGCTGATGAAGGATGTGAACAATGTCCTTCATTTCAACAGCTTTCCGGGTGTGAGTTCTGACTGTATCTTCTTTCATGAGACAGACTTCAATGGTCTCAGAGCCACCCAAATCTTCTTCACATGACTCAGTAAAAATCAAACCCTCCCGAGCCACGTAAAATAGCATCGCCAATAGTCTTCTCCGAAATCCCTAATCAGAGTTGGGAAAGACAAAGACCTTCTCTGTGAAGAGTCCTCCCCACCCGACTGCATTAACATATTTGTTTATGTCTAAGTTGTAGTCTTGCAGCACTCCAAGGTTGAAATGATGCTCAATTGACAAGTTGAACTTGTCCACGTTAAAGGTTGAAGAAGAAGCCATTTTAGGTGATCAGAGAGCTTAGGGTTGGCAAGAGAGAGAGAGAGAGATACCTCGAGAGGTTAGAGAAATGTAAAGTTTTTCTTAGTGGGAAAAATATTACATATAAAGGAATTTTGAATCTCAAAGGTTAAAAAAACTTTTGATATGACATGTCATTATGATAAAACGGTCTTTGTAACTTGGAACTATAAAAAGGTCTTGATGGGATTGGTGGAAGTATTGACTACAGAAAGAGAATAAAGGATAAATTTGTCATTGAGACAAAATAAATGAATTTATTAACACATTAAAAAAATATGCTTAAACATAGGCAGATGTGGACTCGCATCGAAACTATACAATGGACGCCGGTAACCAAGATACGATGGACGCGTCATATGGACGTGAAACACAATAGACGCACAACTTTTAATAGGTATTAGACGTGCATAGGTAGTAGATGCAAGATTAACAAAACAAAAATTTTCAAGGCTGGACACCTAAATAATCCACACATATCATATTAAGATGATTCCTAATAGAGATAAATATGTCATCAAAGAAGAGGTTTAGTAAAGATATCGCCCATTGATGGTCGTATCTACAAATTGAATATCAAACACACCTTTTTGCACATAATCCCTGATAAAATGATGTTTAATCTCTATGTGCTTAGCTCTAGAATGCAAAATTGGATTTTTAGATAGATTTATTGCAGCAAAGTATTATCACACATAAGCGGAATACTACTTACAAACATATTCTAGTCCTCCAATTGATGTTTGATCCGAGAGAAGTTGTGAGCAAGCAACTTGCAGCTGATATATACTCAACTTCAGTAGTTGATAAGGCAATGGTACTTTGTCTTTGCTTGACCATGAGACAAGATTAGCTCCAATGAAGTGACATCCTCCACTAGTGCTTTTTCTTTCAATTCTATCTCCCGCATAGTCAAGCATCACGTAAACCAACTAATCTGTAATCTTCATTTTTCTTAAAGTACAAACCAATATTAGTAATGCCTTTTAAATATCTAAAAATTCTCTTAACAACTGATAAGTGAGATTCTCTAGGATCAGATTGAAATCGAGCACATAAACATAAATCGAACATAATATCGTGCCTAGACGCAGTGAGATATAAGAGAGATCCTATCATACCTCTGTATACCTTTTGGTCTACCTTTTCTGTTTATCATCTTTGTTCGGTGTGGAAGTGGGGTGCATAGGAGTATTCATTGGTTTACAATCATCCATCTTAAACTTCTTCAAAAGCTCTTTTGTATACTTGGTTTTGTGGATGAGCACCTCGTCCATGGTTTGTTTTACTTGAAGTCCAAGGAAGAATTTGAGTTCTCCCATCATGCTCATTTCAAACTCTTTCTCGCATTAACTTAGAGAATTCTTTGCATAAAGACTTATTAGTACCACCAAAAATAATATCATCAACATATATCTGTACAACTATGAAATTAGACTTAATGGATTTTCTAAATAAGGTTGTGTCAACCTTTCCTCTATTGAATCCATTTTCCATAAGAAATGAACTTAGTCTGTCATACCAAGCTCTAGGAGCTTGCTAAAAATCGTACAAAGCTTTCTTAAGCTTATATACATGTTCAGGATGGGTTTCACACTCAAAACCCGGAGGTTTCATAACATAGACTTCTTCATTAATAAAGCCATTTAGAAAAACACTTTTAATATCCATCCGAAAAGCATAATACTATGATGTGCAGCGAATGAAAGTAGAATTCTAATAGCTTCTAATCTAGCAATAGGTGCAAAAGTTTTAGTATAATCTATACCTTTTTCTTGAGCGAAACCTTGAGCAACAAGTCTTGCTTTGTTTCTTATTACCTTACCATTTTCATCAAGTTTGTTTATGTAAACCCACTTTGTTCCAATCACTGATTTGTCTTGAGGCAAGGGAAACAGAGTCCAAACATCACTTATTTCAAACTGATTGAGTTCTCCTTGCATGTCTAGAATCCAACCATCATCTAGCGAGCCTCGCTTCATCTGTCTTTGGTACCAACTCAGACTAGTGCAGAATTGTCTTGTTCTCTGAAGGTTGATCTGGATCTTAGCTTGTCATTGGGGTTTCCAATGATCTGATCTTGTGGATGATAATTCTTGAAGTACCCAGATTTTTAACTGTACCAAGTTGAGAAGTGGAAGTTTCTAGTTGTTTAGTGGGGTCATCTTCTTGATCATCAACTTTTATTTCAAGTGAGTCTCCGAAATGCTTAGATCAAGATCCGCAAAGCTTCATCTAGCTCCGATAATTTCTTATCGGGTTGTTCATCAAACTTGACATGAATACTTTCCTCCACCATCGAGTCCTAGATTTATAAACTCTAAAGCCTTTAGATGTTTTAGAATATCCTAATAGTATTCCACTATCTGCTTTAGCATCAAACTTATCAAGTTGATATTTAGTATTCGTATATAGCATTTACAACCAAAAGGGTGAAAATAAGATATGTTGGGTTTTCGTCCTTTCCACAGCTCATAAGGAGTCTTATTCAGGATAGGTCTAATGTATATTCTCAATGTAGCAATGTAGACAATATTCTCGACTTCAGTGAGTGTCTAGGGATAGAGTTGTCACTGAGCATAGTCCTAGCCATCTCTTGAAGAGATCTGTTATTTCTCTCTACCACACCGTTTTGTTGTGGTGTTCTAGGTATTGAGAAGTTGTGAAGGATACCATTTTCTTCACAGAACTTATGAAATAGCTCATTTTCAAACTCTCCCCCATGGTCACTTCTGATTGAAGTGATACACATGCCTTTTTCATTCGCACATGTTTGCAGAATATAGAAAAGACCTTAAAAGACTCATCCTTGTGAGTTAGGAACATAACCCATGTCAATCTAGTGTAATTGTCTACTATGACAAGACCATATTTCTTACCACTGACAAAGGCAGTCCTTGTTGGACCAAAAAGATCAAGATGTAGCAACTCTATTGGTCTATTGGTACTAACAACTTTCTTAGATTCAAAAGAACCTTTGACTTGTTTTCCCTTTTGATATGCATCACAGAGAACATCAGATTTGAACTTAAGGTTTGGTAGTCCCTCACGAGGTTATGCTTGTTTAGCTTTGAAATTAATTTCAAGCTTGCATGACCTAGCCTTTTGTGCCAAATCCATCGCTCATCTTCAATAGACACTGCAGACACGAGACACTTTGATTTGATAGGTCCTCCAAGTCAATCTTATAGAGATTGTTTTTCCTTTTTTGCAGTGAATAAAAGTGATCCATCATCTTTCTTGACAGTACACATGTTCTTATCAAACGCAACTGCATATCCACTGTCACATAATTGACTTATGCTCAATAGATTGAGCTTCAAGTCATTTACTAAAAGAACATTATCAATGGAGGGAAAAGGATGTTTACCAATTTTACCTATACCTATGATTTTCCCTTTTGATTTCCTCCAAATGTGACCCAGCCACCATCTTTGGGCTTAAGGTTTTGGAACATAGACCTTTCTCTAGTCATATGTCATGCGAGCAACCACTGTCCAATTACTAAGACATCGTTTTCTTCCGTTGTTAAGAAGATCTCGCAAGGTATTATCTTATCTTTGGTACCCAAACTGACTTGGGTCCCTTTCTTGTTAGTTGTCACTGGATGAGTATGCTTAGCATGTTTATTGTGTATGTATCTAGATGTACCATTCCTACTTTATCCACACACTTTTCAAAAGGTGTTGACTGAGCTAGACTTAGCTTTTGTATATTTATTTGGAAATTTTAAAGCTCTATGTCGTGTAAAAGGTTTTGACTTTTGGTGAGATGCATCTTGCTTCTCTTTGTCATAACCAAGACCAGATTTATCATAAGGTGACCTAGAGTACCTTAAAATGAGACTAAGCTTATCCGAGCCACCTACAAGCTTTTGAGAGAATCGCTTAGATATGTTACATCTTGTTTCAATTTTGCAACTTGACAAGAAATGTAACACCCTCATCCGAGGGCATTACATTAATTAACCTTTTGGAATGTCAATATTTATTTAGTAATTCATTATTAATTAAAACTCAACTTAAGACATTGAATTAAAAGATCAACTTACATTCATAGAAAAACATACATAAATATTCACATTGATAACAAACATCTTCTTAGTGACGTGTGCATTGACAAAGTTTACTTGAGTATACTTCCAAGTTACTTAAACAAAATACTAAAGTCATACTAGAGGTTAAGGAGACAATTTAAACATGTTCTTGAAAGGATCCATCCAGCATCACTACTCCAAAATAAAACTGGACTTTCTAAGCTGGTCAAGACAACTAGTGATACCCATTCGAGAGACCATGGAAGTCTCCCTCATTTCCAAAAGAAGTATCGAAGAGGATACTTCCACCCGGCCCCTCGCCAGGTGCATCATCATCATCATCCTGCTCATAGGATGATACTTTGAGGGTCCTCATCCATGAAATCCTCTGGATCCTCCCTCTATGGGTGAAGTGGCACCACATTCGGAGGTGGTGGATTCAACACTAGTTGTCCTAAGTCTACTAGGTGTTGTACATACAACCAAGCTAGCTTAAGTGATATCTCGGATGGTCTTCGCGGTATGAATCCTCCTCTCTGGACCTCCTCATGTGTTCCTTCTATAGTGCAAACCGGAGGAGTGTACTTGGTCATGTGATTCCCCCGGATGAATTACCCAAGCCCCGTGGTTGTCGGCATCCTCAAACATGATCGTCCGCATCCCGGAGTGCACGAAAGGCAGAGCTGGGTCCATCCGGTCTCAACATAACAGATACATACACATATACATGAAGGAAAATACAAGGGTAAGATACCAATATATGGATAATATGACAACTATATGCACCCAAAACACACAGAGAAACATATACAAATAACAAGATATCATTTTAAGCAATACGTAGCAAGAGATAATCATCACTTTTGAAAACCATGACACTTCTATAATTCAACTTCTATCCTAATCTTCGGAGACCCCAACTTCACTTTGTTTAAAATGAGCTGATCGGGCCGAAATCTTTGCCATAAAAGGCACAACGTGTTAGTCCACTACACGCCCATAATTCCCGACACAAAGGTGCAATGTGCGTGGATATCCATAGCATACTATCCAACTCAAGGCATAGTAATCAAGGCATATGAATTTCATTGTCCATCAAGGCACAATGATACAACGTTGCATGATATACCCCTCCCCTTCAAGGTACTCACACAAAACAACTTTGGGCACGTCTGCCAAATGCATGAAAAACATTTTATTATCGAGGTTTTTCTTTATGTATAATTCTTTCCTTGTCAAGGCTCAAAGGCTCACGGCCTCCATAACTTTTCAATGTATTTAAAATTTGTAAACACATGACATTTTAGTCCGAGTGTCCAATCACAAGAGTCTTAAACCGATGCACCAATCTAAGACTTTGTGGTAGTAGAAATCAACTTTACACCTTTATTGTGTTTATCACGCTTGTATAACGATGTGGACACACATCCACAAAACGTATAAGGACACAGAGTCCGCGAATAACGCCGACACGGATCATAGATCAACGTGTTTAATTACACTAGTAGCCCGACGTCTCGGTTACTAGGTCCACTTTTCAACGTTTATTTTTCGTTCGTGAAAAACAAAACAAAATCAAATTTCCATAACTTATCCAAGTTATTGGAATATTGTTTTGAGCAAAGCTTTTAGTAAAAATTTTATTTGAAATTCATTTTTCATATATCACCTTGATTTTAAAAAAATTCTCTTTTTCAATAAAATCAAATTAATCTTCTTTTAAAAAAAATCTTTTAATCCAACAAATCAAAATTATGATTTTTCATAAAATTCCTAATATTACGAAAGTTAGAAATATAACCTTAACTTTCTTCTCTTTTCAAACGAAACTTCTTTTCAAAACATTATTTATTTGTAAACTTCCTCTACAAGTTTTATTAAGACTTTTATCTTAACTTGTTAATGTGAGCTCTACCCAAGGTTAGGCATCTCATGCAACACTTAAACAATTAAACTATTACATCAACACATTCACATAATCCTAAGCATTTTACAAATCAATAATCATATAATACATGTAAATTAAATAAAACTCAGCACATTAATTCAAAACAAGATCAACCATTAAACCAATCATTATTACAAATATTCAACCACACATGATCAAGTAATTAAAGGTAACACATAGTCATCATAAAATAATATCCCTCGTGCTTTCTTCCTTACCTCGCAGTAAAATGGTAATGAAACTCGGTTGTGGTTTTTAAAGAGGAACGACTCGGTTCACAAGTATACGATTTCAAATCTATACAAAACAAGTTATTAACATAAGTAGAAAAAAATTATAAAATCACCCTAATTTGATGGATGCATTCGACCATGCTTTGAAAATCATGCTAGAAATTTTAAATTTTTACAAACTTTAGATCTATGGTCCTCAAGTATCAATGAGGTAAAATAAAAGTTTAAAATTTGAAAATAAAAGTTTATAATCTTGGCCTCATGAACCATGGGTTTCATCTTTATCAAGAAATGGTGGAAAATACTATTTTTCATCAATCTATTTTTATGCATGTAAACTTTATAGTGTTCTAAGCATCATTTAGCTTAAAAAATTTGAACAAGCCTGTCTCATCAACTCATCAAGTGAGTTTCTGCTATCACAAGCCAACAAGGCTAGGAACACTAAAATTTTTCAAGCACCACGTTAAGATACTAATGCAAAGAACTTAGTGTATTAACCATGCAACCTTCCAAGTGATTAAAAATTAGGCCTCACTAACTTAAAATTTTTAGATTTTGGTCATAGAACCATCATAAGAAGGTACACATAATCTCAAAAAATTGCTTTTAGTTAAAAAAAAATTTCATGAATCAAAGATATAAAGCCATGCATGTGAGATTTAGCAAAACTCATCCTTTTCCCTCTCGGTGTTTTTCGTCACACCACGATGCTAGGGAGGATGATTTTATCCTCCACATGCAAGCCATTAAAAATGAGAATAAAGATGAGCAAGAAGTGGTAAAATCTTTTGAATGTAAAGGAAGATGATTTCTTATTGATTACAAGTTAAAACTATAAGCATAAATCATAGTAAAACTAACATGCATGAAAAATATGTTGAAAAATCACAACCTATCTCCTCCTTAGGTTTCAACCAACCCCACTAAATGGTCATAGGAGGGTTCATTCCAACATGCAAAAGGTTGAAAATGGTGGTGAAGATGAGTAGAACTTTGAAATAAAAGAACTTTAAAACAAAAAAATGAACAAGCTTTGCAAGAACCAACTCAACATGCATATACAAGAAGATGAAAATATCAAGAACTTGAAATAAAATAGCTACACATTATACCTAGGTGCTGTAGAAATTTGAGAGCTTGAAGCAAAAACTTGAGTTTTCTCAAAAACAAGAGAAAATGAAAGAAAGTGTAGAAATGGCTTTGTGTGGAATGAGAGGAAAATGAAGAAGTGTGAAGGGAACATGTATATATATAGGGGGAAGAGGCGCTGGTTTCAGCATAAAAGAAAGAAAGTAAAATAAAAATTTTAAAAGTATTTTTAATATAAATTTTGAAATATAATAATTTATTATGATAATTAGGCATTTTGTGTCATAAAATTACTATTCACCTTACAAAAATCAGATTTTCCTCACCCAACACTCCAAAATCTGATACAAGTTATTTCCCTTGATTTTTGTTTCATTCCGCTAAATATCTATACCGAATCACCATATTTCTAGTGAAAATCGCACTGAAAAGCAACAAAATAAATTTTTTTTAATGAAAATTTTAAAATAGTGGAAACATTAGTAACCGTAATTAGAAGCCTAATCGCTTTGTTCACGAGTAAAATTTTATTTTCGGATCAGTAAACTTGTACATATAGAAAACGCAGACCGAGTTTCTTGCTTGAATTTCGATCAAATTTTTACTCGGAGCTTCCAAGATAGACTAAGTTATGAAAATGATTTTATTTTTTCAAAATAATCCCTAAAACTTTAAAATCAATTAATGTCAAGTACACATTTAAGCACAGAGAACAAGAAACGTAAAATCGGGCATTACAAGAAACATCAAAGTTCACGCACCATTTTGTCCCTAGGATCGACATTCACCGATTTTAGTATGTCCTTTTTCATTTTTGAGGTTTTGTTTCTCCGGTGCACTTATCATATTCTCTAGTCACTTTAGAAAACTTATTTTTGAGACCTTATATTCTCGTGATAGTATAGGCAACTCATGCAACAGTTCACCAAAAGCATTTTGAAGAGAGGACTGCCGAATCCAATTCTCAAAGATCGCTAGTATTCACTTTCTCAAGCGTTGTCTACCATGAGACGTATATTTGCCTCTTCCTCTCGCTTCATTTTCTTCATCTAAAGAAGATAGATAAAGATCCTCCCATGTAGCCATTAAGCATTTCTTCTTTTTGAAGAATTTATTTTTATCCTTTAGCTCAGGCGGGGCACTTTGAAATGACCGGTTTCTTGCATTCAAAGCACAAGGGTGGACCTTTTTCCTTGGAGTCCACTTCTCCTTGAAAACTTTTTGTTGAGTTGCTTCCTTCTGAAAACCACCTTTCTTTCTCCACATATGTTGAATCTTCCCGAAATAAAGGAAAATTCATCCCCATCTCCGATCCTTCATCTCATATTAGAAGATCTCAGACTCATCTAATGACTCAAAAGCCTTTGAGAACTTTTGATGAACTTGCTTTTTTGCCTTGAGGGGAAATAGATTTTCCTTTTCTAGAATTTTCTTTCTTCATTAAGTTCAAGTTCATGAACCTTGAGAGATCCAAGAAGATCTTCCAGAGAGTGTATTCAGGTTTTTGGCTTCCGAATAATGCTTACTTTGGGTCTTCATTGCTTGGATAGACTTCTCGTGATGTTTTTGACATGATCACTATTTTCATAAACTTTTCCAAGAGATTCGAGATCGTTGGTGATGGTTTGGAATCTTCCAAACATTTGGTCTATTATTTCTGCTTGGTCTCTTTTGAATAGCTCATACTTATGAACCAAAGATGACGATTCTTCGATTCTTTAATCTTGTGGAACCCTCATGAGCTAAGGCAAGAGTATCCTGCATTTCTTTAGCAGATTGCAGCTGTGAACTTGCCATGTTCATATCCGGTTATAGCACACACGCAGATATGCTTATTCCTTTAGATTTAGCTGATGTTGGTTTTTCTCGCTTTGAGTCCATTGGCCTCAGAACAAAGATGCCCAGCCTTCATCTCTGGTTCATGTAGCCTATTTCAATCCGCTCCCAAATATCTACATTCTGCATCTAAGAAGGCCATCATTCTCTTCTTCCAGTAGTCATAATATGTTCATTCAAAGAGAGGACGCTCTATTGATAGCTTTGTCCTTCCGCATCCATGGTTAGATGCACAACCCTTCTCAAGTTGACACAAGCAAACACAAGAAGGGGGGGTAGAATTGTTTGTTAATAATTTTTGAAACAACCTTAAAACAATTTTTGCACACAAGGAGATTAGAAACATAAGCAAGAACAAAGTAAAGATCCTTCTAAAAAGACTTTAACACAAGCAATATCAAACTCATCAGTTAGTAAAAACAAATAAAGTCAGAAGAGTCAAGAGATAGAAGAATCACACAAAATGTTTTTATCCTGGTTCACTCTCTTCCAACTAAGAGCTACTTCCAGCCCCTTCTACTTGAAGGATTTTCTCCACTATTTCCCGAATATATTACAACCAAGAATTCAACACCTCCCGAGCTACAAGTATTTCTTTCTCACCAAGCCACTTCGTGCTCTAACTCTAACAAAGAGATTTTCACAATATTCAAACTAAGAATATAGACTCTTGCTTTTAAAGAAAATAAGAATGAGTGATTATTGATTGGTAAAAGTTGAGCTCGTAAGGTTGTCGGCACTTAGAGTATTCTTCTTCGCATCTCTGTCTTCTATTTATAGTGACCTTCTTCTTCACTTGTCTTTCTTCAACGGTTATTTTGAATAATCCCGCTTAGAAATGACATTTAATGCATGATATCCATTTGGGACCGAGTAGGTTGAATTGGCACGCTAAACAATACTTTGGTTATCGAGGTAGCATGAAATTGGAGGCTTACTACTCCGAGTATTGCTTCTTGAGAACTTACTGTTCCTCCTCTGAGAACAATCTAGCTTTTCAATCATAAAGTTGTCATCATGCATCGCTTGCGAGTATCATTGCACGATTTTGCTTTTTGCATTTCTTGATGGTACTATGTTTCTTTTACTACAAGGTAAAATATTAAAGCAGATAGGACAATAGTGAAGAACAAATATTCTATTGAAATAAATATCAATCATTTGAAATAAATTCAAGAGATTCGGATTGCATTTAATTCATTCAAAGATGGAGCCTGCCTAAAGAAAACTCGTCTACTTAGTTATAGGAGAGACTAAGTCTGTTCAACATTTTATTTTGCTTGCTCGATGACGTGGCAGTTAGATCTCGTATACTAGATTAATTTATTTTTCAGTTCATTTACTTCTACTAATTACTTCCGCCTGCTTACGTGGCAAGATAGACGCACTTATTATCAAGTCTTTGGACTTGTTGTATCTAACACGTTATTTTGGTATTCGCCTAGCAAACACTTAGAGCTGTACTTAAGTAAACTAGTCTACTCAATTAAATAAATAAGTAACTTTACCAAAATATTTGAGCAGCCTGGTTACAGGGTGGACGCAGTATTTTTCAATGAGAACTTATCCCATGTTTCTTTTACTTATATGTCAATATTCCAAGATAGCTAAAAGCACATGTTAGATCACAACTAACACTTTGCCAGCAAATTTAAACCTTTGTTAGCATCAAAACCTAGAGATTATTTAATCCGAACTCACTTTGTTCCAACAGACAATGATCCTTTGTTAGGAGTTCATAACCAAGGTTCACTTTACAAAGGTAGAACAAAATCCCACTAAATCCATGCTTAGGTTTCGGCCCTTAGTATAAGTAGGCTAGAAAATTCCAACCCTTCTAAGCTCTTAGTTTTAACGTTAAAAGATACCAAGAAGTCTAAATTCATGATTATATTGAAAAATAAACAAAACATCCTAGGTTCACAACCATCATAGGATAAATAGGCTAGAAATTTTAAACTTTCCACCCTTTAGACTTAGCATCCAAATGTATTAAGGAGCTCAAGTCCAAGATCATGTTGGAAAATGAAAACAAAACATCCTAGGTTCACAACTATCATAGGATAAATAAGCTAGGAAATCTTTAAACTTTCCAATCTCTTAGACTTAGCATCCAAATGTACTAAGGAGCTCAAGTCCATGATCATATTGTAAAATGAAAACGAAACATCCTAGGTTCACAACTACATAGGATAAATAGGCTAGAAATCTTTAAAGTTCCAATCTCTTAGACTTAGCAAATCCATTAAGGAGCTCAAGTCCACTATCATATTGGAAAATGAAAACAAAAACATCCTAGGTTCACAACCATCATAGGATAAATAGGCTAGAAATCTTTAAACTTTCAATATTTTAGACTTAGCATCCAAATGTATTAAGGAGCTCAAGTCCATGATCATATTAGAAAATGAAAACAAAACATCCTAGGTCCACAACCTACTAGGTTCGACTCATCATGGGATCAACAAGCTAGGAATTTTCAAACTTTCCAAGACTCTAGATTTAAGATCAGGTATCTAGAAGCTCAAATACATGATCATCTTTCAAAAAGTTGAAACAAAACTTCCTAGGCCACTAATACATAGTTTCGACATCCTTGGAAAATAGGTTGAGATGTTTGCTCGATTTGCCTGATACAAGCTCTTAGAATATGAAAGAACAGATTGATAAGTTCATAGAAATTGGTTTCAACTCAAACGAGTTTTCTACCATTTTCAGAGATTTTAGAAGTTAAAAAGAGATTTAAGAACATTTAAGAAGACACAAAGTAAACTCATGAAACAAGTGTAAAACTTACAATAGAAGAGTATGAGAGTGTTACCCTTGAAACTAGAAAGAAAACGTATGAAGAACTAGCTTGAAACTAAGTAAAAATGAAACTTAAGTGTTAGAAAGTTAAAAATGAGAAAGTGAAGAAGTAGGGAAGTGATGAAGAGAAAATGAAATGGGTATTTATAGAGGGAGCGGGGAGGACGGCCAAGAGGAGAGAGGGACGAGCTTGAGAGCAAGTTTAGTCCTATGCCTTGTCTGGTTGAAGAGGAAAGAGAAAAAAAAGTTTTTAGAATATAACATGATTAATTTGAATTGTGATGATTACACTTTGGAGTGTGTCATAACCCATGTTTATTACATCTCATCAAGTCACTCACTTCTTTGGGCTCCCTTTCGTTCCATTGGGTATTTGGTTCAAGTTTCCGATCATATTTTGCCCAAATAAATATTATATTTTATTTCCGAACTCAAATTTTCGAAAATTTCCAATATCACACAAAACATCACAAAACACTCACTCAAGCTTGATCACGGTTCAAAATTAGGGTTTTCTGCCCAGAAACCTGTACTAGCAAAGAAAACGTATAGACGATTTTTGTCTCGAATTTTCAATCGAAAATTTAACCTTGACTTCATACAATAAAACAACATAAGAAAATGATTTTAGTTTATTTAAAATCACTCTCTGATTTTATAAAAATAAACACATATATACATGTATTTACCGCACATAAGGACACGTAAATCGGGAGTTACACTCAACACTCCTCCATGGCACCAAGGCACCATATGATTCGCAGATGTTGATGAAAACCATAACAATTAGGCGGGCGGCAAGGGTGATCGACATGGAAGGTTCCGATCGGAGAAAGTCCAAGCACCCATTTACCATGGAATTAGTATTGATGGATAGCAAGGTATTTCTTCATAAAATTATAAATTAAAATATTTCTTATATTTTTTATTATCTATTTAGATAAATCACTTATCTTTTTTTTTTTTTATAGAAAGACGTACACATGCTTCTCAAAAATCTCTTATCTATATACATGACAAGCAACTAAAAGAGGGTGCTATTTATTTAATGCAATATTTTAGCGTGGCTCCTAATGCTGGAGAGTACCACACTGGCCATCACCTAGACGCCCGACGTCCCATTAAAGAAAACCCAAAGTATTAAGACCTAATTTCAAGTGTCTTAGTATATTAAAACAAGGAAAATTTAAAACTTAACATACATACATAACATATACACCCAAGTCCTTATACAGTATAGTAGAGGAATCCCACACCGGATCCCAAAATGCACAAACCGATAATCAAAGAGAAAATAAAACAACATCCTAAAGAGACAAGACGTGCTGGCCATAGACTCGATATCAACCACGAGGATCCACCGTCTCCTCCTCCAACGTCCTGGCTCAACGAGGTCCCACAAGGGCCTCCATGGCAAGCTCCCCAGTAGATCTTTTTTCATCACAATCATAAAAGAAAACATATGAAATATAGAGAAGACAGAGGATAAGAAACCATATAACATCAAACGTGGAAATGGTTTAGCAACATTTAATTAAATAACTATGACACTAAACATCCGTCTCCCAAGTGTAAATATATGTAACACAATCATCCTCAATCCACATCTAGGATGTTTCTCTAGCCTCCATCATGATGCAATGCAAATGTTGTATGAATAATCTCCTCGTATCGGCCATATCCGATATCACAACAATATAATCGACACGCCTCCAGAGTCCCGCGCACACCCGTCCGCGAGGGAGTGGTGCCCACGCAAAGCAATGGCACTATAGCCGCCCAACCCGGTGCACACCTCTGACCACAACCCGTCTACTGCTAGCCTATCCCGGGAATTTTCCCCTCCGAGGCATAGACCCCACTACCATATTTCGTCCACTCACCATGTTTCGTGTCCTCATATCACGTACCATGTTTCGTGTCACCCCCTAGTGCCCTAACCGTCATCTTAATCTCATAGATAACCTCAAAATAATCTCATCTCATTAATCCAACCCCATCTCACGATAATTATCTCTACGTAATCGCTATCACATATCGTATGCAACTCCCAAATACATCCCGTGTCTCAACACGACTTATGATTTACTCAATCCTCTAAGCACAATCATTACACTCATCCTATCATCATAATCGTCATCATGTTATCCACAATCATCATCATATATCCTCATATCATAATATCATTTCCAAATAATAAATATCGAAATATAATAATAAAAATAATAATAATCACAATAATAATAATAAAACAAAATACTAACACTAACACTAATAATCATTATCATCCCAAAGAGTAGTAGTAATAATATTAAAATAATAATAATGATAATAATAGTAATAATAATAATAAGAATAAGTATAAACACTTCTAAAATAATTACCACACTCACGATATCATATACCAAGCATCAAGTTCACATCAACCACCAAACAGCAATCATCACGTAATAAAATAATCTATGTATGGACAGAACGACGATAAACGCACAATTTCTATATCATCATCGATACCACCGAGTAGTCCCTAATGTGGCATAGACATTGTCCGTTATCTCGCGCTCGTAGGGTTTGGGTCGCCCTACACCATTATCTAATTAAATGTACGCTGCTTCCGACGTTAAATAGCTTCTTTCCCACCGGATGTCTTAGGCTAGCTGGGCAAGAAACGACACCCCTATACTCCCTCAAATCTGCCACGCACAGTTCTACACCTCGCGGCTCCAAAATTCACTAACACATCATTGTTAAGCACATGTTACGAGTAGTCCAAACCAAGACAAATTGGAAACCGAGAAACGAATTGAAAGATAACTCAATACTGCCGACGGCATTTCAAAGATAAAAGGACACAGGCTTACCTTAGCCTAATCAAGAAAAGAAAGATAGATAATGAAGTAGACGCGCAGAGGATCACAACCAGACGATCGTAATTTTGATAGGATCGTACCAGATTGACCGGAACCTCTCCGGAATTTTTGTTCCTCTCACGGCTTCTCTCTCTAACTCTCCTAACACTCCCCTCTTTCTATCTTCTATTATCTCCTTCTTTCTCTTCTGTTTCACGTGGTCTCACCTTCCGACTTCTTCTTCTTTTTTTTTTTTATTTATTAACTTAGTTTTCCTAACTTAAATACTAGCATCTTTATAGTGGAATAAGATGACTCACCCAGCTACACTAGACTTAAGTGGTGTGATTTGATGGCAAGGAGAGCAAGCACTTGCATGGTTCTTGGCTGATCAAGAATTGGCCAAAATTTACATTAATTGAGGAAAGGAAGGGCAGAGGGAGGCGTGACCATTGGGATATCATAAACATGTTGAAGATTTTGTGTGACTTTGCCACAAGACAAGCAGAGGTGCCTTCTCCTTACCAAGAGGCAAAATTAAGATGAGGTGTCAAGGGTTTTAATAAACCGCGGATACCCCGATCCTAAGCCCAAAGTTTATTTGAGTCAATTTAATTTGGCTAAAACTTGTAACTAGGTATAATTAATTAAGACTAGTGCTATTACTCATAATGAGTAAAAAGTGAGTAAATTAACTATAATCATCTAGCTATGATTAAGATTTATACTATGACTAATTATCTTTTAGTGTTGTTGATGATAAACCACCAATTAAGAATTTAAATTGAGGTGTTTCCAATAGGGGTTTTGAAGTACTTGTTCGAGTATTTACCTACTAAAATTTTGGGTTGCTTGAATTTTATTTTGAACTTGCATATGTCTTTTGGATTCTTAAATAAATTTTAGAATTATCTAACCCTCACTCCCATCTAATTAAAATATTTAATTTCCCGAAGATAGGATGCTACAATCACCTGTACAAGTTGGATTTACAATTGAGACTAAGGTGAAGATGGTCAGTGCGGTGAATGATAATATCATTTCTGCTAGCATTTTTCTTCACCCACCATCTGATATTTTCAGAGACGACTATGACACTAACTATTTGGTTGGTGAGATATATTGCATTAGTTTGGATTTTTTTATCTTTATTTGTTGCTGTATAAGATGCCAATCTAAATGTTAACTTTTTTAGATGTGATGAATGCTTACTGCAGTGGGGAAACGAGGGAGAAATTGTCATCAACGGGACTCGTACCAAGATGAATTTCATGGAATTTGATAATGATGGGTTAGACTTTGTGACCATCTATTGTCCAATAGTAGAATTTCGAGGGTATTGAGGTGGATTGTAACTTTTGTAATGTTTGTTCTATGCTATTTTGATTAGATTTCGGTTTAGATGTACCCTATTTGCACCTATATGGACGAGTTGAACTCATTTAGATCTTCTGACAAGTTGAGAATGATGTGGTTGCTATTTTGTTTGACAGAATTAAGACATTTCTAGGTATTATACAACTATAGATTACGATTTTCACTAAGGACACCTCCAACCTTTTTTTCTAATTCATTATTACCTCTACAGGTAAGCCTTCATTGCAAAATGTTTTCACACTACAAAGCTGATATTTAATGATGACGGCTCAAGCAGCCGATTTAAGATGGCGGTATGACATTGAAATTATTATTTTTTGAAATGCTTGGATAATTACTAGGTCTAGTTAATCCCTTTGATTGGCATTGGACAGCATGGCTCAGCGAATAGAATCACCTATCCTAGGTTTAAGTCAGCTGCAAGGGATGTGAGAGTGAGCACGATGAAGAGTTCCTGACTTTGACAAAAGGGAGCGCCACACCAAATACAGTAAAGGTGCTTGATTCCACGCTTCGCTATTTAATGCTTTTCACATCGGAAGTCTAGCGATGCTAAACGATCGATTTATTATTGTTACTTTACACATCGGGTTATAAAACCGATGCGTAAAGATATTTTAAACATCGCATTTTCTTTTAACTGATGCGAAATCAATTATTAATCGATAGTTAGCTAATATACTTTCAACATCGCTTTACTTAAACCGGCGTGATAATAACCGATGCGGTAAAGGGGAAATTTGTCAACGTGTTTTTATTAAAACCGATGTGGTGAAATTTACACATCGGTTTTTTAAACCGATGATAAAATCTCATTTTTTTAATCTATTATTTACATTTCAATCATTCATTTCCCTTTTCGCTTCGAATTTATATCAATACTTAATAACATATCCTAGAATTTCAAAGAACATAATGAAGTATTTGCACTAAACTAGTAGAAAATGATAACAAGCAAACACATACAATTGGGAATATTACAAATTTTTATAGCTCATTCAATTATTAAACAAGAAGCGCAGAATAATCAGCTCTTTACACATATGGTTAAAAATATCGTATATTTCATCAAATGACTAGTATAAGGTATCTGAAAATAGAGGGCATCAAGCCTAATTAATTTCGAATGAATGAAAACAACACTTTATCAAGGCTACATCAAAACACGAGAGAAGAAGAATTCAACCAGATCTGAAAGACTAATACATATCATCACCAAATATGACACCATGCCTAAGATGATCGCTTTTAAACTAACTATATATACAAACCATGGTTGGTACATTTCAAGAAAAGCAGTTGCCAACGCCTCTCTCTATGTTGTTGATGTCAGAACTTTCCATAACGGAGTTGACGTTTAACATCTCGTGCTTAATTGGACAAAGGATTATATCTAAGTAATAAACTAACATAAAACATATAAATCTATATTATTAATTTTAATTGTGCTTCACTATTAACATTTACCTCCTCGCCATCTTTCTCAAAGGATCCCTATAGATAATTTCCAACATCCACCGCATCATACATAGTAGCCACATTCCCATGACCCACGTTGTATACGTGATTCACGCATAAAACGAAACCCACTAATAATTTATAAATTAAATAAAATAGAAATCAATTATTGTACCCACTGCATTTGATGCATTTGAACTAATAAATATCTACGCCAGTAATAATCCATCCGATAAATTTCGAGTACTTTTCACCACGCTAAATACGCGGGTTGCGTTATAGACCTATCATGACAAAACATTAATTAAAAGTATGTCTAATAGATTTTATAATTAAAACAACCGATTATCGATTATAAAGTATTTTAATGCTTACGCTGATGATCGCCTTCATTGATTTCACGCTATTTCCCAATGAGCAAAGAAGAAGACCACGACGCTCATTCTTTCGGGTACAAGAGCAATAATACAATGCCTCTGGCCAGTATTTAAGTGAACAAAGCAGACTCTGCCATATAGGTTGGGTTACTGAATAATCCCAGACTTATCGAGATAAGGCAAGACAGGAATTGATGACTGTCTCGCAAGTATATCACGATGGTAGCTGGACCGGTCTTCCGATGCTGCGAGAACATCACCCTCAACGAACATGGGGCCAATGAACCCATAAAGGGCGAGGTTACCCGATCGACTAACATACGATGTGTATACCTACTATATTGGAAAACATGTTAATTATCATAGTATTTAAAATTAATTGCGATTTAACTTATAAATAAATGTACTCTACGTGCACCAAACGATATGCAGAACTGGCCGCTTTATTTAGTACCATCTCCATAAGTTCTTTTCTTTGTATATACGCTTCACTGTATTAGCATCATGTTCCAACCTACCAAGGTTTCAGCCAATTCTCCATGGTGACAACCTCAGATAGCTGTAACTTTAAAAACATCACCATGGCCAGGTGCCCTTGCTTCCATCCTCTAAACAACATAGATATATATTAAAAGAATCACGGATAATTATTATTTAATTCGTTATTAACTAAAATGGTCAAATGAATACCGGGCAGAGCGCATATCTCTCTGCTTTCCTAGATCCGACCTTTTAGGCACAATATCATTTCCAACATCCTATAACGAATAAAATAAAGCATTATCTTGAAACAATAATAAATTTATTATTTCAACTATGAATATAGAAAAACACAATTCAACTCGAATACCTCTGATCACGCAACAAGAAAGTCACGCCTTCTTGGCCGCAGGATGAAGTTACCGGGCCCGACACTGTTTCAACCTCCTCAACAAGTACAGGACTCGAAAGCATCGCATCTCGAATAATCTCAACGCACACCCTCAAACTCGATCATCCGTTAATAACCGACAAATGGCAGTATTACCTAAGCTAGTATTGCGTCTCTACCCAATGCCACTAGCGCGCGTGATGATGATCATCAACACGCTGTACCACACCCATCGTGGTCGCCATCATCATCGCCAGCAGCGCGAAAGATCATCATCATCACCATCATCACTAGCCGTGGATGATGATAGAGGATCACATGAGCCCTTGTGCCTGGCAATACGGACAGAGTGGTGGGATGTGAGGGTTGACACCGCTGTCATCTCGCCGGGACATAGAAGTCAATATTGCCATCTCGCCGTAACCGCCGGGCCATCTCCGGCTCGCCTGCACCTCAAGCTTAGCCGTGTTTCTATCCGCCCATCCTCGTGGTATTGGTGTGAAGATGAACCATGGTATCGTATACGCCGCACCCCCATCCCACACCAACGACACTACCGTGGTCTGGCCACTGGCTATAGATAAGATATCATCGTCCTCAGGAACAAAGGTCGTCTGCCAGTTAGCTTCATTCAAGGCACCCTATCACATAAAAATATCAGTCACATTACACCCTAAGAACAATCTTAAAATGACAATTAATTCAAACCATACTACAATCTTATCGGGTTTACCAAGGCCTCCAGATGTATATTGTCCTGCTTTTCTTGTCTACTCTCTTCGATGAACGATGGCGGGGGAGTGTGTGATCAACAACTTCTCGGGAAGAGTTTCGACAGATTAGCCCGAGATGCTACCCTAAAGTGCTTTTTCCTCTTCAACCATTTCCACAAGTTTTATATCTCACAGACATGATACGGGTAGACATTCTTGCTTCGTTTTCTCGCCCTTTTCCTCTCTTCGTTATAAATAAAAGACAATTAAATTACATAAGAATGAAATTAATGCAATTACATAAATTTAGACAAATCAAAATAAGTTAACCCGAAAGCCGGGATCACGTCTAAGCCCAACAAAGCCGATCCCACACGCCCACAAGAAACGACACCCTGCGGGTTCTTTTACTTTTGACTGAATATATAGTATTCGCCTGTGCCTGGCCTTAAAAGCTCCTCCAACGCTCTCCCAAAGATATTTCAAGAACGCTTCATAGCGTATGTATCCTAAGAGCAAGTCAAATGCCAACTCACATTAAGACCAAAAGACCAACGACTACTGTATGATATTATTAAGATAAAAATAAAGTAGACATAGACAAACACAAGATTTAGAAGTATGACATCAAGGAATACTTCTCCTATGACCGCCTTTCACGCCCACCATCTCTCCACTCATCAATGAGTATCGGGCCGTTTCATGTGCGGTCGCCACAAAACCGTAAAATCGATCTTCCACTGCCTAATGCGCTGGCGTTATTATCAAAATCTACTTATCCTTGATTCACCTACTATTGGCACACTCTCATCCGTGTGGCACGTTACCCTTTCTACAGTGTATTTGTGTCTCTAATTGGCCGCATTTATGAGGATATCTCACACGCTCATATGTATACTCCGTTAAACACAAAACAAAAAAACTCATAGTATGTCAGATAAATATCAAACATAACTTTAAATATCATATCAACGTACATAAACATAACTTATAAATATCAACGTAAACATATAATATGCCCTTAATATAATTTCAAACTAAACTTACTTTAATCAATTAGTAAAGTTCTCCCCATAACCTTCTGTGATCATTACGCAGAGAAATGTGTACATCATCCACTTCATTTCCTCATTGAAATTAGGCACTGTGCCGGAGTTAGGAGTATATTAAATATTGCACAGTTGAATCGTGATTTCCTCACTACCATTATACATGTTTTTTTCCCCGGAGAACCACCACCACACCTTTGTTAGAAGGATCACGGATATAAAACACTTGTTTTGTCAGATGCCAGGGGATGGAAAGGTTCCTCTTATTACCTACCTTACTAAGGTCCACCAACTGAATCCTAACTCACCTGGCGCCACATTGTTACCACATCGACCAATCACATTTAAAAACAAAAAATCTAAACTCGTAATCAACTCCCATATCTCTTCAATGATTCCAAAGTATGAAACTGATCACAACAGGTTTTTATCTTTCAACTAGAGAATGTGCAGCGGACTCAACCGACGACCATAACCCCACTGCTTTCATAGTACTTTTGTCATCCTGACTTTGTATAGAAGGAAAACTTACGATATCGTACCCACTCCAGCATATGACATCAAAGTTAGCCCCTGATAGGTTGCCATTTTAATGTACGCGTATGTAAAGACCATCCTTTGCAATTTCTTTCTTTAAACCACACAAGAAAGTTCTATATGCTTGCTCAAACACCATTTTTCATTCATTCTAGGTGTTTTACTGATGATGCTTTGCTCACAAGTATGGTTCAACCCTACCGCATATTCAATATATACAAATGTGCTTGAAGCACTTCCCTCCGATCCATGCTCTTAATAAAGGATACTCCTCAAAATTCTTTACCATCATATCTTCCTTCGTGACGAGACTCTAAGCCCTACAGTTCCGCTTCGGCTACGTAGGCCTGTACAAAACTCAATAGCTTCTTCTCAACATACCTTCATCAATAGATGCTTGGGACGGCATTTTTCATATATCCTCCAAAGATCTTCATGTATCACTCCAACCGGCACATCCACCTTTAAAATAAACTAGGACCGCACAACGAATTTCCTACTAGATGAACAATCAAATGAACCATGATGTCAAAA